>VZRO01000882.1:740792-866290 GCA_013397915.1 Daphoenositta chrysoptera | reverse complement strand
CCTCCTCTTCATGGCTTGCTGTGATTTTTTTTCTTTTTTTTTTTTGAATGGGAGAAGTGGGAAAAAGTAGTAACAGTGCCTTGAAGAAATGGAGGATCCTTCAGTGCAAATAGATGGGAGAGCAAAGCAGTCTTACTGGAATTAAGATCAGTGGGTTTTTAGTAGTGCAAGACTGGGTCTTAAAATCACTCAAGAAAGCTGTCAAGCTAGCAGGAGTGGGGCACTGCTGTGCTTTTGCTGAGCTGTTGATCAGAATACAGTTGCTTGCTGGATAATCTGAATTCTAGCATAGTTTCTCAGCTGCTACAGAGTCTGGAGTGGTGGCCTGGAAAGAAACAGCCACTGGAACAAAATTCAATTTCATTATTTATTTCTGGATCCACACTGTGTGTGTGTGACTGTCCCTACGCAGAAACAAAGGCTGAATTCCTGCTCTGGAGAAGTCATAAAGTAAAAGGAAAGGAAGAGGGTGAGAAGAGGCATGACATGTAATTAAAGAGGTCAGGGTGGTTTGTGTCACGTTAATACAATTTTCATTCTGTATTTAACAGACATTAAAATGACAAATACTTCTTAATTCCTGTTTCTGATAATATTTTGATAATGTGGTTTGATATTCTTAGGAGATGTCATTCATAGTGACTCTTCTTCTGAAGAAGGATGGAGGGAATCCCTGAGGGGCAGCAGAGAGGAGGGGCGTATTTCTGGAGGAATTGCACTGGTCAGGGAATGATAGAGTTGAGGTGAGGAGAGTACTGCACACCTGCTCAGGACTGAAATAATTCTCCAATTTTAGGGGTCTCTGCTAATGTTGTTTAGGTTTTTCTTCTTTGCTGTGCTTTTAACCTGTCACCTTCCCACAAGATGGGATCTTTTGCCAATCTCAGTGTTCTAAAGGACCGTGACAATCTTAAAAAACAGGCAATAATCAAAATACTTAGCTTTTAAAAATAAATGTGTCTTACCTATGGTGACATGGTAACAGTAGAGATTATTGGTTAAGAGATCTGTGTGAGAGCTGCCAGTCTTAGTCCCATTCTGGGGGAATTGATTTGTGTGTTGCAAAATTGTTTCCCATGTGTCTTGGATCATACAGTCACCCCAAGACACCGTATTTGGTATTTGGGATGCTTTGACAAAGGAATTGGTGATACCATGTTTGAGGCAATAACTGTGTTGGAAATGGTTGGAATGATGCCTCTTCCTGGCTATTAATTGCAAACTTCTCACCAACACATCAGAAGTAATGCAAACTTTAAAAAAATAAATCCTAAGGAGCATTGCAACTTTATCTGCAGTGGTAAAGTTAAGGTGCTTTATATTTTGGTGTATGTGGTCCTACAGCTCTTCTAGCTAAATCAGCAATGACCCTTGCTGGTGATCTGTATCACACTGGTTATTCTAGTTCCTACCCTAATTCAAATGGATAAGATACAGAGAATTTGCAACCGTCCAGTAGGAGGAGGTAAACAGCTTCATTCTGTGTTGTGAGTGCAGTGTCCTAAGTGTCCCTTAAGAGATGGAGAGGTGTTGGTGCTTCAGGTTTGTGTCCTCGGCCACACAAAGACTTGCCTAAACTTCTTTCTCTGCCACTTTCTGTCACAGAGTCGAGGGTTTTAATACATAAAGCTTACACAAGGTAAGTATCTGGGAGCACTGAGGAAAATCTCACTTGTCAGATGTGTTACTGTTGACACCGGGTAGGGAAGAGAAGGATGTTGTCTTGCCACATTTGTTTTGTCTTTGAGGAAGTCTCAGATTTTTTTAAACTGGAGTGCAACAAGTTACATTGGTAACAGGGCAGTTTTGTTTCTGACTTAAGAAAAACACCCTGGGAGAAATGCAAACATGCTTGTTTTATGAGATAGTTGAAGAGAAGAGAGTGCATTGGTATTAATATGACTACAAGAACTGTCGTTACTACCCAGTCAGTGCTGGCTGGGAAGTATTTGATGATTCAGAGATGACAGAGAAAGTCCATAACCTGATAGTCCTTTCTTTCTGGAGAAGAAATCTTTCTGATCCCCAGAATCAGGAAATATTAGAGGTTTTGTCTTGTTTTGTTACAGATGTTAACAATCATTGTATATTTTGCTTTTTTTCCTCTTAAGTTATCTATGCATATAAATTTCTGCAGGAGCAAGATCTAAGTATTCCAACATGACATTCTAGATAAGAGCTTTGCAAACAGTCCTGAGAGGTGTTTTGAGTGTTACTAACCTCTTCAGAAAGTTGAGTCCTGTAAAGACACAGCCCTGAAGGAGAAAAGTTTTGAATGCTGTGGGATATACTTGCCTTAAAAACCATTTTCTGGAGCCAAATGAATCGAGACCTGCTCAGAGTCCTGCAAAGTGAATATGACTTTTTTTGCGAATACTGGAGCAAACAGTAACAAAACATAGCTACAGGAGAGGGACCTGAATCGAGCCTTTCCTATGCCTCACCAAGGTAACAGCAAACCCTGACAGCTGAACCTCTGCAAATCCTCTGAGGCTCTATCAAGGAACAGCCATTCTTCAGGCCCTTGTTCAATTGGCACTGGAAGCAGTAGGATGAGACCAGCTTGAGAATCAAACTTCACCTGTGTGAGCCGACAGGGCTGGTGATGGAGAGACCCTCGGATGGCACTGCTTCTCACCACTCGGGACAGGAGTGTGAGATAAAGCACTTCATAATACCCGACTTTAAATAACTGTCAGTAGTGTCTTTCAACCTTTCTTTGATTGGTGCAGCCCTGCATCTCTAACAGAAATATTTTCTTTTACGCTTCTGCATTCAAATGAAACTGGAGAGTTCTGATTGTTTTCCACAGACATCTCATAAATAGTTTGTAATCTTACAATGGACCAGAAGGTAAAAAACTCTTCTGAAAATTTTTTGGGAAAATGGATTTCTGTAGAGTTCTGCAGAAGTGCCCTGGTCCTGCACTGTGCTTATTTGGGTGAAAGTACCCATTTATTGTGCAGTACTTGGCTCTCATGGAAGATATGTTTGGAGTCTCCTTAGACACTAATCAGAAACTTTTGGTTTATATTTGCACAGTGGTGTCTAACATGGAATTACCTTTACCCTAAGTCTTGAAGACTAGGGTGACTGCAGGCCTGCCTTTTTTGGCACATACGGGCTTTCTTGCCTCTGTGTTGGAAGCAAGGAAAATTTTGCAGTGCAGAAAGGCTAGTTTGTATCCTGGCCTCTTTTTCTAACTTCATTTGATGCAGATAGAAAACCCCAAAAACTGTTGTTCCTGTACTCGATTGTAATCCTCCTGTGTGAGTTGCAAGGAGCACTCTATATTCCTTTCATGTATCTTTTCACCACTCAAATAATGGGAGTACTGGGAAAGGGGAAACTCCTCCTCCTCTGATCCCACGGGTCTTGGCTTACAAGAGGTTCTCCACAGAGGTGCAGTTCATGCTTATCTGGCATGCTGTTTGCCTTGGAGCCAGGTAAATAAAAGGCAGTTCTGCTCTGGAAATGAAATATCTGTTGATATGTAGGAGACATCTGCATTCTACATAAGTAGGTGTTATGTAGGGGTTTTCCTCAGACAAATTTGACACACTGAACTGTAATCAGGAAGTCCATCTGTGGTCTGTCCAATGCATAAGCGGTAGGAAGCAGGATTCCGCTTTTTCACATCCTTATTTTCAAAATGGAGATGCAATTGGAACAAAACTGAAAGTTACTTGTTTTGTTCCTTTTGTGTAAACTGACAATGGTTCAGCAGCTTCAGCTGCACCGGGGCTCTCGGTCATTGCAGTGGGCATTGCTGGACACCGAGCAGTGCAAGGAGCAGAACTGTTGCATGGAAGTACCTTTTAGTTGCATTTCTACACTGAATTACATTTCCAAAGAGGCCAGGAATCTACAAGGTGCTTTATGGCAGGAGACACAGAGTTCCAGTTTACCTTTTGCTGTCTCTGTTGCTTTAGTAGTGCCCTGAGGCAGCTGGGAGGAAACACTTTGCCCTGCCACATTCCTGCTGTCAGTATGTGATCCCAGTTGGTGACTGGGCAGCACTGGAGTCCTGGGTGGTGCCTCTGTAGTCAGTGACATAACCTGTCAGCAGCTTGCCCTCCCGCCTGCCTCCCCACCTGGCTCTGCAAGCCTCCCCCTTGCTGCTCTCCAAGTTTTGCATCCCCCTTTTGAGACCTGTCGTAGGCTTTTGGTTTATCTCTGGTTCACTTCCAGTTCCACAAGGAAGTGGGCTGAGGGCAGTTAGAGTTCCGAGCTCTTCATTCCCAGTCACGTTGTCAAGAGGAAGTATGAAGGCCACCTCAGCACCTCCGGCCTGCATTTTTATGTGTTGCTCAACACCCAAAGCAGTGCGGGGCTGGTTGAGGTTTCTAAGCCTTGGACAGAAAGTTTGGGATGAGCCAGGTTCCCTAACACCATATTGGCTCCTTAACCAGGAGCTGGAGTGTGTCAGTGTCTGTGTGGCATTCCGCATTTTTTACAAAGCCAGGGTGTGAGGGCCAGGAACTCTCTGCATCTTGTCCGCCCCTTGGTCAGGTGTGTGGCTGCGCTTCACCCATCTGCGTATTTGTGAAGCTGGAGTTTTCTTCTGACTCTGTGTGCAAAGCAAATATTGACTTGTGGACTAATGGCATTTGCAGCTCCAGGATATGCCTTTGCCTGACCTGAGGGAGACCCTGATGGGGGAAGGGAAGTAAGGCCAAGGGCATCCTGCTGAGAGTTTCCCTTGGACATTTCATTGAGCAAGTCAGGATTGTAATTTGGAAAATGTAAGTTTTCTGATTGTGAGAGAATGAAATTGATCTGCCTGATTCATGCAGAGCTTTTATCTGATTTCTGAGAGAGGGACATGTTAAAGTGGATCCAATCTACTTGGGATTTCAAAACCTGAGCTGGAAGAGACTTGTAGAACTACACCTAAGTGCATAGCCTCCTGATGGCTACTGTGACTTTCAATCACTTTTCTCTCTTCCAAAGATTTTTTTTGTAATAAGGGAAGAGAATAGAGAGCAGTGGAAAACAGCTGACAGTTCAGAGGTGGCAGTGGAATGCACTGTTGCTTTCTGTTCATTAAACATAAAGGAAAACAGAATTTTTCCCATGCTAGCTTACTGTCGGGTAGGAAGAGGTGTAACTGTCAGAACAGAGGTGCTGTTCTTGTAACAGTGGATGAAAATTATTTTAGAAAGGATGGTTATGCTTGTTCTGCTCCTTCTGATGATACTCAGTGGAGGCTCCTGCATAGTTGCTGGTTGTAAAGTTCTCAGGATACAAAAACATTGCTTGGTAAAATGTTTGTCTTCTGCACAATCTGTAGAGGTATGTTGCCTTTTTGGTGGATCCTTTTTTTTTTTTTTTTTTATTGCTAAAATCAGGTGGGGGAAGAACACTCGTGGGAAGGAGTTTCTGTCCCAAAATAAAGATCCTTTTGAAAGGCTCCAGACAGCGTCATTCTGTGCTTAGCACATCCAGACACTACCACCACAGGCTTAGGTGGAGATCAAGTGGCAAATGAGGCCAAGCAAGTAAAACACAGGCAGCAGGAGATTGCTATCTGGTGTTTGCCAGGAGCCAGGTAATTGAAATCTCTCATGCTACAGCTGTGGGGAAGAGCCAGTGTGTCCAGAGGAGGCACAGAATTGCCAAGTGGAAGTAAATTTGCAGGACTCCTCTGCAAACATCAATTTCTAAAGGACACCTGCACTGCAAAATAAACTAATTGGATATAATCCTGCATGGTATGTGTTTGCAACTCCAACAAAGGTGTTGCAGGTGGAGTTCTTCAAATGGTTATTCCTGATGCTAACTGCATGCTTCCTTTGCAGTCTTCTTTTTCAGGTATACACATTCATTACACCTGTCTTCTAGCAGGCTAGAATCAGTGGTGGTGTGATTTGCTTTGGACTCTGAATTCAAAAAGTAAATCTGTGAATAACAGGTATCATTTGCATTTTAGCAAAAATTACATTTCTTTCAAAATGTGAAGACTACCTGTTGTGTGACCAAAATTGCTTCATATAAGAAACTTAAATTGCCTTTAAACATGGGAGATGCTGCTTAATGTGTGGGTGAAACTGGTTTTAATTTTGTAGAACTGAGGGTTTGGGAGTTGCCATTAATATTTGTTGGATCTGATGTCTTTTTTCCTTTGTATTTCTTACTGTTGCTTATTTTCAGAAGTGTGTACATTGCAAATAACAGCAATTTCATACATGTGGTTTCATAAGCTTTGTGGAGCCCCTTTTGTTACTTGCTATTTCCTGGCTAGGAGAGCTTGAGAGTTGCTTTAGGTTTATATCCCTCAGTCAAAGGAAAGACCTTACTATGTCATTCCCGTATACCAGATATCCTCTCCCTCCTCCTGGCTTGCACTAGGTGGTGCCTGGCTGCGTCAGGGAACCTTCTTCCCAGTTCCTGTGATGCTGGAAGGGCTGGTGCAGTGGCCTCAGCACCTTCTCTTGGAGACACCTGGCCCTGTGGGCAGTGCCCAGGGCAGTGTCTCCGTGTGCCACAGCAGGAGCCTTCCCTTGGTGTGATTCATGCCTCTCACCCCGCCCTTCTGCACAACCAGGCCAGCAGCAAGGTAAGCCTCACGTTCTCTCTGGGCTCTGTCCCAGATGGGTGCTTGCAGGAAGGTTTCTATGGGAACCAGGGGCAGGAAAAACCTGCCCACCAAGTTCAGTGCTCTAATGTCAGGGACAGGAGAGCAGGCAGGGGAGTGATCCCCAGCAAGGCAGAGGCCAGCGTGTGATGACGTGGACAAGGGAAGGTGTTCCATCTGTTACACCTGTCTTGGGACAAGGAGAGACTCACTCAGCACTCTCCTGCCCTGTTTCCAAGCACTGTGGTTAGTTCCCTGATTATGGGTTTTTTACTCAGCCACGTGCCTGACACCCTGGCCTGTCTCCTCCATAGCAGGTTGGGTCAGGAGTGGCTGTGCATGCAGTGAAGGTTAATAATGGCTGAGGGAAATCCCTACTCACGAGCTTGAGGCACTGAGGATGGATTTGGTGCACAGGCAACAAGAAGCATGGCAGACGTACCACGTGGTGACTGCATTCCTAATAAAAGTCATTGGAAACAGGGTTGACTGGGCTGAGAGCAGGCAGGGGAGAAGGACACCTTGCAGGCTCAGGAACAGAGCAGCCATGGTTGCAAGGCAGTGAAAAAAGCATCAAAATACATTCACAGTGATGCTGAAAGGAAAGTAAGTATTATCAGCCAATTTACCTGCTTGGGGTGCACACTGTGTGTGTTCCCATGTAATATGAGCATGCAGATGCTTGTTTGGTGATTGTTGTTACGTCTTCAACTACAAACACAAAAGTTGGTGCTAAGGGAACAAATGGGACTAGAGTGATTGGGAAGAACAGACAAACGTTTACAGAACTGGTGGATACGCAACTGACCATCCTGGGGACAACACTACTTCTCAGAAACAAAAGCTGGATTTTATTTTTTTGCTTGTTTGTTTCTTTGTTACTCTTTTTGCCCTGAGAGTTGGTGTCAGAATGGAACAGAGTGTCTGTTCATCCATGCTGGCCTTTCTCCAGCAGAGAGCCGTTTAAATCTGTGAGGAGGAAACCTTATCATTTGTGTTCCCAGAGACAGATGTTCTTTATGCTTTTGCAGTGTCGTACAGCTGCTTACCTTGGAGTGCTGTAGCGAATCGCTTCCTGGCTGCAAGTGCTCTCTGGAAAGCTCACTGAGATGCAAAGGCAATATAACCTTGTACTAATCAGCACTGTGAAACAACTTGGATAGGGCTTGTGGGATAAATACCTGGGGTTCCTCCTTTTAGCACATTAGTTATAAGTAGCTTTACTGAAAAGGGAAGCTGGAAAAGCCATCCTAGATGTGCAAATGTTAGTTTCTCCCAGGTTCTTTCCCAGAGAAGTGGAGTGACTGATATATCCCAGCACTGGCTTTATCTGCTTGGTAGAGGCGGCTCTTGCTGTCTCCCCCACATGAATTGTAAGGTTGATCTTAAAGTCCAGAATCTTTCTCTGATGACTGAAATATGCTATTGTTTTCCTGGAAATCCCCATAAAAATCTGCTGTTAACTAGTGTCAGGAAAGCAAGGAGGGGAGCTCTATCGGCTGATTTAGTTCAGAGGAGCCTGGTACCTGACTCATTGCAGAGGTACTTGATAGCATCTTGTCCACATCCACATCCTTCAGGGAGCTGCATTCCACAGCCCTACACACTTTACTCCTGTGCTTTGTGGTGCTGCTCTGAAAATCTCTTTTGCACTTAACAGCATCTAATGATACCCCCTTAAATCTTTTTCACTGTTCCTGTCCCTTCTTCATGGTTAGTGTCTTCTGAGAGTGATGATGTGTGGTGTGTTTTTTTTTAGTATACATAATTAAATACAGGACTCACAATATGCAGTGGTAAAGGTGTTAAAAGTTGACTTGTTTTTTTAACATTCTTTCAACCAGCAATGCTGTTACTTTCACAAGAAATTTGGCAAATGACTGTGTGCTCTTTCTAGCTGGTCACTAGGTATGAAACCAAAAGGAAATTCCAATCTCTGGAATTTATTTCTTGTGGGGGTGGAACTTAAATACTTAGGAATTTAGTTTTCATGGGAGGAAGTTGTGTGTGAGGCATCTGTCAGTCCCCTGCTATGTTCTTAGATGTTAATTGAATTCTCTCATCACCCTTTTTTTCTTTTTATAGCAGGAGTGTAACATCTCACCTCTGTGGACAGCATTTCTGGACCTGCTGACACCTGTGCCACGCAGCCTTACCTAGTGCAATGTCAGGTGAGCACACAGAAATGGCCACAGTATCTTCTCATTTGGTTGCTTGCTCTGTCTTCAGCTGAAACTTTATAACAAAGGTTTCTGGTTCCAAGAGCCATTCTTTACATGAACATACTTTCTGGTCAGATTGAGAGAGAGGAAACTTTGTGACCCAGCAGCCTTTTCACTCAGGATGAACTCAGTTCCTTTTTTACCACGCAGAAGCTTTTTCAGGCATTGAACAGAGAGGGAGAAGGAGGTTGAAATGTGGTCTGCCTTCCCTATTTTCATTCAGATTTAATTGGTTCTGTTCTCCTCCCAAGGTTTCCCCCAAAGTGAGTGGCTCACAATGACTGTGAGAGATTTTTGCTGTACAGTGGTAGCTCTAGGGCAGGCAGAATGCTGAAGAATAACTGGAGTTTAGTTGTGGACTTCTGAGATACAAGTTTTACTAAAACTAGGTCTTCTCTTTCTTATAGAAGCCATCTTTCCCACCCTGTACTTTTTTTCTAAGCCTTCCTTCCTGGTCCAGCTGGTTATTTCAGGGCACATAACCCTGGGGGAGACTATGCTTCAAAGCCAAGTAAACCTTGGTCTTGCTGATAGAACAACAGAAGACTTGGGAGATGTTTATCTGGTTCAATTGTAAGACTTGATGTCTGCTTGTATTCCAAGGAAAGCTGTTCACTGGGACTCTACCTGAGACTGGAAGGGTGCTTGTCTTGAACACAAGAATACCAAGATTATAGGCATATTTTCATTGCTACAGCTCTCTGTACATGATCTGACAATATCCCAGCCTGCTGGGAAAAAAGGGAGCAGTTGAGCATCTTTCTGAGGGCTCTGATTTTCCATTCTGGTACCTGAGTGACAGAGTTTCAGGGAACTCTGGAGTGCTGCTGGTGCTGGTCCATAGGAGGCATTTACTTCTGCAAAATAGTAGTTATTTGGTGATGATTCCGCTGGCTTGTTGCTGATCACACAGCTTTTCCAAGCAGGGGAGTGATCATATGATGCCATGGAACTATTTCTCTTCACTAAGAAACGCTTTCCTAGAGGGAATTCCATTTGGGCTCTTTGCCTCTTTTGCTCAATAATAAGGAACAAAACCATCTGAAAGTACTGGCTTCCTTGGTGAAGTGGGAGCTGTCTCAGTGTCTAGAGTAGCAACAAACTGATGAGTGAGTCCTTCCCATGCTGGAACAGTCTGCATTGAGTGTGCACCTTCCAAGGGTGTTCTTCCTGGTTTTCACTGCTATGTGTTGATCTCTTTCTGTTTAGGCCATCACACTCCCTCTGCTGGGGGTCCCTTCTCAGCACTCACACCCAGCATTTGGCCTCAGGAGATCCTGGCAAAATACACACAGGTACAGTGTGGGGCAGGGTGGGGATGTTCTCTGGCTCTGCAAAAGTAGAGGGATCCTGGTGTTTTCTGGAGGTCTGAAAGTCATAGGGAGAAGGAGAGAGAGGTGCACTTTTCCTCCAATGCTGTGGTTGTGGACTTCACATGTTTTGTGGTTGCATCCTGGCTCTTGCAAGAGGATCTTGCAGAGTACAAAGAAACTTATGTGAATTATTTCCCTGCTGTTTTGCAACTATTGCTCCACTGTAAAAATGTTGACACGCTCAGGGAGCCTCTGTCATCATCAAGCTACTCTGGATGGCTTGAGCATGGCAGGAAATGCTAGCCTCGAGCTTGTCACCAGGTGGGTAGAGCAGGAAGGAAGGAAGCAGCTGTGGAATTTTGTAACTTAGCCGCAGTGCTTGCTGAAAGCAGAGTAAAGCTTTTTGTGGAGCTGTGTGAGCAGTGCTTCTTTCTACTTGGGTGCTGCCCGGGTGCAGTGCTTGCGAGAGTCCCCACAGGGAGCGCAGGTGGGCTTGCAGGAAAGCAGAGAGAGCAGTAGGTTTTTACTCCTGAAAAAAGCCTGGTTGTAACCTCCAGTGTGTATCCCCAATGTGTCCCAATGCCAACCATGAGCACAGATGAGGAAAGTTGATATTTGGATCCTGGACCTTAAGTTTCCTTAGCCTATGATTTGGACTTGCATCACAGGTGCAAATCCCAGTTTTGCCTGCTGCCTTTCAAATGAAATTTGAGAGCAACAGGCAGGAGATGGAGTGGTGCAAGGAGCTGAATTTGCAGTGTGTGTACAGAGGTAACAGGAAGGACTGCTGTGTATTAGTGATGCAGACCATAAAGACCACTTTAGCTGATGTGTGTATATTCCTCAGTCCATGAGGAGGGCTGCATATCCCTCCAGGTGGGCAAGTCTGATCTTGAGAAGATGGTGAGCTCAAGTTCTGCTTGGAAAATCTGTACAGTTTTTTTTCCGTGGAGAAGTCAAAATGGGAATGCCATGCAACATCTCCTCAGCTGGGAATTGTGGTGCAAGGCTTTAAAAATTGAAGGGCAAGGGGTCTAGTTGCTCAGAGGGCACAGTGTGGATAGTGGTGGGATGGGGCAATATCCACGTGTCTATGTTCAGTTATTCAGTGATAAACTGCTGAAAATGTCTGTTTTCCTTCCTCACATCTCCCAGAAAGAAGAATCTGTTGAGCAGCCAGAGTTCCATTATGATGAATTTGGTTTCCGAGTTGACAAGGAAGGTAAAAGCAGTCCTGTCCCTCCAACCTGCATTGTGTCCAGCCCTTCCCATGCTTTCAGGTGTGGCAGGATTTTGCAACCGTTCTGTGCTAGATCTTGTTTACCCACCTGTTTCTGTATCCTACCATTTGTAATCAAGTGCGTTAGACGTGCTGACGTTATGGAAGTACAGAGCATAGACTATGCAGCAGTCATTTCCATCCCCTTATGCTTGTGTCACAGGTGAGAGGGAGAAAAGTTGAGAAGTTACCATTTCCATCAGCAGCTGCATGCTGGGGAAGGGCAACTTTCCCAGTTCACAGTGGGATCTCCATAGTGTTCAATAGCACTGCAAGGGCTCAAAGCAGGCACAGTGATATGTGCTGTCTGTTGAAAATCTCATGGCCAAGATGAGTGGTGGTATGTTCTGCCCTCCTCAGCATCTCAGCAAAGTGTGGGGCAAATTGCAGGGGAAAAACCTACATCCTAGTTTTTCTGCAAGCTATGGAGGCAGACAACCAAATAGAAGGAGGCATGGAGTGCTATTGCAGCTGAGCATTGAACTACAACAGCTGGCTGCTTTAGGAAAGAGGAAGAGAAAGGAGTGGGAGATGTAGGAATTGTTTCATGTGCTCTGAGGGTCATTCCCAGGGCTCAGGCTATAAAATGTAAGGGCAAAAGTTGTTTGCATGTGTGCCCTGAGGCACCTTGAGTCATAGAGGATCCTCTTTGAAGCAATGACCTAAAGATGAGGACAGAACACAAGTGATTTTTTTCAGCCAGAGCATTTGATAGAGCTGTGCATTATAAAATCAGCACAAAGATTTGGAGCACATTGTTGGGATGTATTATATGATGAAGGACAGAGTGCCTTATGTCAAACCTGTCCTTGTGCTAAAGTGGCTATTTTAGGAAGCCAGCCTCAGTTTAAGGTGCTCTTTCATTATGAATCTGGAAGTGTCCTTATTAAAGCTTTTTTGGTGATTAAATATCCCCAAAGTTAACATTTTGCACCTCATTACTTCCATGAGCATGTAGCTTCTGCTTTCCAGCTCTGAGGCTTGCTATGCTTTTGTCAGCCTGATTTACAGATCCTTACAAAACCCAGCAGGGTAACTGCTGCCAGGATCTTGTTTAATTCCAGCCACACTGTGCTCTAAATCATGAGTAAGTAGAGACTAGAAGCCTGCTGACAGCTGCTTAGTTCTCAAGGTCCCGAGCCTTTTGCTTATGACCATAAAATTTGCTGCATGGAGTAGGCAGTTAGAAACCAACCTTTGCCTTTCCATGCTCTGGAAGCATGGGAGAAATTAATGTTTTGAATGTGCTTTCTTCAGATGGCCATCCTGTTCCCCACCCCACCTTGTGTTCATTTCCTCTCCTGTTCCCTCTCTCACTTGTCTCCATTCCTTTCCCTTCCCTTTGCTGAAGCAGATGGTGCTGAGCCAAACTCCAGCAAGCTTTTGGGGGTCCCACTGACGGAGGAGCCACAGCAGAGGCTCAAGTGGCAGGCTCATCTGGAATTCACACACAACCATGATGTGGGTGACCTCACCTGGGACAAAATTGAGGTCACCCTGCCACATTCAGACAAGCTGCGCTCCCTGGTGCTGGCTGGCATCCCACATAGCATGAGGCCTCAGGTGAGAGTGCTGCCTGTTCTGGGCAGGCTCTCCTGCCCGGAGTACGAGATCATGGAGTGGGATCTCTTGGTTGAGAGGCTGCCAGATTATGGCTTTCTGTGGCTGGCTGAGTGACTTGTATCTCTGTTCACCTTGTCCCCCCAGCTGTGGATGCGCCTTTCAGGGGCTTTGCAGAAAAAGAGGAACTCAGAGATGTCATATCGGGATATTGTGAAAAACAGCTCTAACGACGAAACCATTGCTGCCAAACAGGTAGGAGATACTTCCTAGTGCTGAGTGGGAAGAAGGGCAAGATCTGCTGTGTGAGGAGGAAGGGGTGTCTGCCTGACACCTGCGGCAGGAGCAGTTGAGAAGGATGTGTGGTTAAATCCTGCTAAAGCTTAATCCTGTGGGGCATATTTCTCCTCTGATTTGTTGGAATAGCAATTCTTTAGCTCTGCCCTTTCCCAGGACAGTGGGGAAGGGGTTTGATCCATGCTACCTGCAAACTAGAAAGCAATGCTGCAGTTGCATCTCAGCAAACATTCTGATACTCACTGAGGGAAGGGAAGGGTGAAAGACTGACAGATGCACCTTTGTTGAGGTTGTGGCAGCTGTTTTCAGGGCTTGTCTTTGTTCCCCCAAACACCAGCAAGACTATTAAAGGGTGTTTTCCCTCTTCCTTTGAACTCATAGATTTGGCCAGGTTGTTGGTTTTTCTCTGGAATATATTTGTTGGGAAGCCATGCTTGAAATCCAAGCAGATAAAATTCCCAACTAGTATATGTTTACTATTGTCAGTGGTGAAACTAGGGTCTGAGTTTAGATAAGTATTTTTAGGGATTCGGCAAGTCACTGTCTGCGCTAGCATTTTCCCACATGTCAGTGAAGGCTGTTAAACTGACCCCAAGTGCTTGGACAGGGCCACCTTCTTTGGTGCCTGAGGACTTACAGGTGGGTGTGGGAAGGCAGAGTTCCCCGAGGCAGGGGGCCAGGGGGAAGTGCAGAGAACTGAAGGCAGTTTTGCTGGTGCTGCAAGCTGACTCTGTCCTTGTTTATGGCTGCCTGACAGATTGAAAAGGACTTGCTACGCACAATGCCCAGCAACGCCTGCTTCTCCAACATGAACAGCATCGGGGTGCCTCGGCTGCGCAGGATACTACGGGGACTTGCCTGGCTCTACCCAGACATTGGATATTGCCAGGGCACTGGCATGGTAACCTGCTTTCAGTGTGTCTTTGTCATAGGGATCAGTTTGTCTCTGGCTGCTACACCAGAGTGAATGATTTGAGGTAGTGCTGCCAGATACTCTGGTCTCCAGATGAGCTGAAGAGAAATCTCTTCCACCTGGAATGCTTTTCCTAAGGAAGAGAGAGCAGAGTAGCACCACACATCCAAAGATACAGAAGACTTTGGTCCATCTGTTGGGGAGGGGGCAGTCATTATACTGACGAGAAATCCCTTCAGTGGAGACTACAGGGAGAGCTCCTGCAGAAGGAAGATTTTTGTCACCTAGATACTGGTCCATCTCTCCATGTAAGAAAGTGGGGAAGGAGTTCTGTTCCTCTTAGGACATGCAGTTTTTCCTCCTTCAAAATCCTAGGTGGCTGCCTCTCTGCTGCTCTTCTTGGAGGAGGAAGATGCCTTCTGGATGATGTGTGCTATCATCGAGGAATTGGTTCCTGCCTCCTACTTCAGCACCACCCTCATGGGTGTGCAGACAGACCAGCGTGTCCTGCGGCAGCTCATCGTGCAGTACTTGCCCCGCCTGGACAAGCTGCTTCAGGAGCATGACATTGGTAAAAGTGTGCCCTAGAAACCATAGCTTTTCTTGCCAGGGTGACGTGTAGACAAAGAGTATTGTTCTTTTTTCACAAAGGGGAGCATCAGGGAGAGGAGCAAACCTCCTGACCCTGAAGGCAGTGCGTGGAGGACAGCCCTTAGAGTCCACCTTCACTGGTTGACTGACTTCCGTTGTGATTATTTTCCATGTCTGTGTTCACAGAGCTCTCCTTGATCACCTTGCATTGGTTCCTCACCTCTTTCGCTAGTGTTGTCCACATCAAGCTACTGCTGCGTATTTGGGACCTCTTCTTCTACGAGGGCTCTCTGGTGCTGTTCCAAGTCACTTTGGGCATGCTAAGTATGAAGGTAATTCCCAGCTCCTCTCCCTCCTTTACAGTACTTCAGTGTTTAATTCTGAGATTTAGGGGCAAGAAGGTTTTGTATCCATTTGCTGTATGTGGTTTGGAAGTGTGTTAGGGAAGACAACTTTCTGCTGCCTTCAGAACGGGAGGCTGTGAAAAACTGGTAAGGCACTTCACAGAAACTAGAGATTGCTGTTTCCTGTGCATATCTCATTTGTTGCCATGTAATTAAACCTCATCAGCTGCCATCCTCTAATCAGTCTAGATCCCAACCTGAGGGTTCATCTTACCTAAACCTAAACTGAGATAGCTCTTGATTTTGCACAGTCTGGGAGGAGAGAGAAAGCCAAAGTTGTGATCATCTGCAAAGTTTTGGATGGCACTGCTGAATGCTCTAAGAGATGAGCTTTTTCCTCACTGCATTTGATTTGGCTGGCCTGATCTTTTCCTTTTTTATGTGAAAAACAGTTTTGTATTCAGTTTGCTGTGTGAAGGGCAAAGGTGATCCTGCTGGGAGTAAGGGGAAGGTGGAGCACAGTTTGACATGGTCAGTGCTCCAGAGTGCAGCTTCCATTCTCTTATCCCTAGCAGGATTCCTGCTGTGACCAGTCCTAGTGGTTGGTGCAGAATAGGTTTGGGTTTGGTTTTCCATGCTGATTTGATTTTATTTCAATGAAGAATGTGGTGATTCAAAAAATGCCGGCTAGAATTCTGGGAGGAGAGGGCAGTAGAGCAGTAAAAGATGCTGTTCCCCCCTCAGAAGTAGTTACGACTTTTCCTGCTAAAAAATTTTTAAATGAAATTTTCTAGTTGAACCTGCCTGGGCTACACACTGAATGTAAAACAGCATCTAGCGGCCTCAGGAGCACAGCTGTCGTGTTCACCACTCCATGAGGCAAAAATGGGTGTGTTGTTGCAGGAGGATGAGCTGATCCAGTCCGAGAACTCTGCCTCGATCTTCAACACGCTGTCAGACATCCCGAGCCAGATTGAGGATGCAGACGTGCTGCTGCGGGAGGCCATGCGCGTGGCCGGCTCGCTGACCGACGTGGCGGTGGAGACCCAGCGCCGCAAACACCTGGCCTACCTCATCGCTGAGCAGGGGCAGCTGCTCAACTCCAGCACCACTGTCAACAACCTATCCAAAGTGAGTGCACAGAGTCCCACCTGCCTCTGCTGCTCCCTTTTTACCATTCCCTTACGTCTTCCCACCCAATTTCGATTTGTGAGCAAGAGGTCCTCCTGTTCGGGAGGATTTTCGGCTCCAGGATAATTGTTACCCAGTGGAGAAAATGTATTGGGAAGTTCTGTACCAATGAAATGCTGCCAGATCTGTCCTGGTTGATAAATCCCCAGATTAAAGGGATATTAGCATTGATTGTAATTTTCATTCCTGAGAATTATGATGAAATGTGATGCATTTCATTAATGGAAACTAAAAGAAACAACATATGCTTTTGACAGAATTTGCTTGAAGCACAAGAGAGTAGGAACTGGATTTAATCCTTTAGGTGAGAAACTGGTACAGTAAAATAACCTTGGAAGGTAGAGTCAGAAAACAGCAGCAGCTGCTTTTGAGAAGCTGAATTAAAAATGCACTTATGTTTAATCTTGGTCTAAAATCCACAGTTGCAGACAAGACACTCAGGCAATTCTAAAATGTAATAGCCATCCACTTAAATATTTATATACAATTACATGTGGAACTGCTTTTTACAACAAATAGAATTAAAATTAAAATTATTTACATGGATTGTGGTTGATTCTTGAACTTCAATTATGCCTTTTTAATAATTAAGGTATAAATAACCTGTTTCACGTGGAGCAGATGAAGCAGTAGAGCTGATTCAATGTGTTAGGACTAGAACAACTCGTGTCTAAAACTCCTGATTCACTGGCCTGCCCCTTCTAGCGGTAGCTGTCAGGACCCCTTGCCCAGAGCTGACTGGTTTGGAGGGTCCCTTTATTTTATTTCTGAAATCTGTCCTAATGTGTGCACTTTGTTCTCTCTCTTCCCTCTCCCTCAGATTGTGCGGCGCAGGACTCAGCGCAGGAAATCTGGCATCACCTCTCTGCTTTTTGGTAAGGACAATCCCCTGCCTTTCATGTGTAGTTAATGGCTACAGCAGCTTAGGAAGGAGCGGGGAGCAGGCCAAGTAGGGAAACATTGGGACAGAGGAATTGGAGAGGAGGCAGTCAGAACTGAAGGATGAGAGGGAAGAAGTGCAGTTTACTACTTGCTTTCTTTGGTTTGAGCCCAGAAAGTGAATTTTAGGTTAGACAGTCCATTAATGGTGACCAGCAGCAGGTGCAGCTCAGCCCAGCTGTAATGTCCTTCTTGCATTAACCAACAGGTCAAACACATTTTCTGGCAGACCTTATGCAGTCCACAGTCTGGATGTGGTACTCTCTTATCTTACTCTGCTTAATTCAGGAACATCTCTGAAGATCTGAGACAGGGCAGGATGTCTAGTGTGTCACCCATCAAAATTATAAATGAAAGCATCATTATGTTTTCCCTTACTTGTTCTGAGGGTTCGATGTTGTGAATGCTTTTGACTCTTAATTTTCTTCACTTAGGAGCCAAGCCAACATATGTCCAGAAAGGGAACTGTCAGAATAGCTTTTGCATGGGTTTAAGAGTAACTTATTTCTTGACTCCATAAGAGCCCTCTCTGCTGCAAGCCTCACTGTCATCACCTTACTTGAAATTGGCTAGCTTTCTTGAAATTGCTACATGTCACCACTGGAATTGGTAAATTTTCCGGAAGAAGACAACATACTGAATTTACAGGGCTCAAACAGTGTTCCTGTTGTGGTTGAAAAGGCCTGAATAAATCTAAAAATGGGCTTTACTGTTCTTTCCAGAGAGCAGCATTTCTGATGTTCTCCAGGAAACTGATACACTGTCACAGGCTTCCTACAAACACACAGAGCATTACATAGAAAAATTATGGTAGAATACCCACAATGCTGTAAAGTCAGGCATGCAGAAGTGAAGAAACACAGGAAATTTCTTGTGCAACCTGAACTCAGAATTTTTGTATGTAATGTTATCATGCAGTTGGTACAGACTGAACTGGCAGGAACTTAGCTGCCACATGCACCTTTCTTGTGTCTCAGTCTCCTTGACTGAGTATTTTTATGAAGGCGATAGTGAGTTATACACATGCACAAAGATAAACTTTAAGTTCAAGCTTCAAAATATATCAATGGTAGAACCAAAATAATTAATAGGGTTTTCTCATTTTAGTGGGGCAGAAGCCCGACAATGACCATCATGTTTTTTACTTAACATTATTATTAATATTTAAAATATTGGTTAAAACTGAGAAGTTGTCATCCTGCAGCAGTTGACCACAATGGAAAAATTCAGCCCAAGTGAGAGGAAGGAAAACTTGGGTGTGATAAATTCACCCTCTACTGCAAACTGACAGTCAGTCAATCCTAAATGTAAGGTCTGCTGCCTGTGATAGTTACTGTGTAGAACTGGTACTTAGCCCTCATCTGGGAGGGAATGAGAACTTACCCAGAGCTTAATTCTTCTTCCTTAGAGTGAATTCAGGTGTGGTAGTAACTTGGACAGGAGTCACAGAATCACAGGAGCACTGTTTAGAAGAGACCTCTCAGTGTCTGTATTCCAACAGCTCCTGCTCGAAGCCGGACTCTTGCTCATACTAGATCAGGTTGGTCAGGGCTTTCTCTAATTGAGATTCGAGGAGCTGAACCAGATTTCCAATGCAGGAATAGAAAGAAATAACGAAAGGTAATTTGGTGGAGAGCAGAATGTGCCAGATGTGTTTTCCTGTTGTGTGGGCATTGCATCAAGGAAATGCAGGAGAGCTCATCTTGTGCAGAGCTGTGCAGCTCGTCAGCCTTTGCAGGCTCAAAGTAGAGCCTCCTCACGTGTGGCTGATCATGCACTGGTTTCCTGTTTAGAAATGTACAAGTTGAAGTTTGAAAGTGCACGTGTTGAGTGCAGTGAGGTGAGGCTGGGGGACGTGCCAGCTGCTTTCTGCTGTACCATGTCCACTCTAACGTGGGAGAGTGTGGAACGTGCTTCCCATGTCTCCTGCCTGTGTTTGGGTAGGATTGATCTGAGTACAGAGGGAAGAGCATGGTATTTTGCCAGATGGGACTGAGAGATGACAGAAAGAATCAATGATGTATGTAAATGAGAGTAACCCACAGAGCTACTGTGGCTGTGGTTTAGTTTCTTCTTTAGTCGCATTCTATTTTAGCAACATGAAATTTCGGGGAATCCCCGACGTCTACGTGCTCACCTATCTGTTTGCAATCTTTGTATCTCTGAATAGTAAGAGTTCTTACATGCTCTGTATCCTACCCCTAGACACAGAGGAGGAGATTTTTGTTAGTTTCTTACTGCTTGGATTTGGAATAACTATGCCCCACAATTTTTCTAGTCCAGAGGCAAAGTTCAGTTTTCTCTTAAAGCTCTGTGTATCTGATGTATCTCAAGTAAGTTAATGTAGCAAATAGAAAACAATTATAAAAATTATTTTAAATCTAATTTTGTGCTTCTATTTACGTTCCTAAACTTTGGATTTTTTTAATTAGGATCACATGATTAAAAGATACTGTTAATCACTTTTCAGTTAGCAGAAGCCTAATGTCTATATAGTTGTTGCAGCAGCTATAGCTCAGGCCACGCTTTATTCATATTGTTTTCTATAGTGCTGCTAGAAGATAAGCAGAGTACTGATTTGCTAGCCAGTGATTTCCTTGGCTCCTGAATAAAAGCTGTGTTTGTATAAACATTGGAGTTCAGTGAAAAATACATTTATTTAAATGTTAATTTTGTTAATCAAGCTACCACATCTTCAGTATATTGTAGAGAGAGCAAAAATAGATATATGAAAGTACGCTTTGAATTTAATACAAAAGCACTTTTTTAGAAAAAGAAGCAAATGGTTCATTGTTCCCAAACATCATGTACCCTCAGTATTTAAGGCATTCAGATACATTAACTGTCTAAAGAATCCACTCCATCAGGTATCTTTCTGCATAAAGTAATAGACATAGGCTGTCAAAACAACTGGGGGGATTAGTGATAGTTGAAAGATGCTTTGGTAACTTTTAGTTTGGGCTCATGACCATTTCTATGCACCCCAGAACTTTGAAGCATGGTTCCTAAGGAGGTTGAGGTCTAAAGCAGGTGGTTGCTTTTCTCTCATTGCTCTGACTTCATGACTGGCACAGGAAAGTGGGCTGTCTTGGTTTTCCAAATCTTTTCCAAGACTCAGTGAAGAATGTGTTCTCAGCCTGTGAGTTTTACAAATACCAGAAGTAGTTCAACCAAAAGCTGATTCAGTTTCAAGATAATTTCAGATGAAGAGAATTACTGCAAGTTCTCCAGCCTTGTGTGCCACCCTTCACCTGACTATATACTGTAGACACTTCTCTAAAGTAGTAGCTTGATACACTGAGTTTCCCGGACAGATCAAAGATGGCATATTCCAGTTCCATGTGTAGTTTGAAGTACCATCTCCTTAAAATTTGATGCAGTCAAATTGGTATTTGCTATTGACGTTATTGAATAGATTGGCAGTAAGTAGTTGCCTTAGTCTAGGTACTTCTGATGTTAGGGTCTTTTGGTTTCTTCAGAACCAGTAATTTCTAATGGTAACAAAAAATAAATACCATGTACTTGTTTTCCTTCCCTCGCCTTCCCTCTGGCTGCGTGGGCTCCACCAGGGGATGATGATCTGGAGGCACTGAAAGCCAAGAACATCAAGCAGACAGAGCTGGTGGCTGACCTGCGTGAGGCCATTCTCCAGGTGGCACGGCACTTCCAGTGTGTGGATCCCAAGAACTGCAGCACTGTGAGTGGAAACAGCTGGATCTGCACTACTGTGTGCTCCAGGCATGGGTTTTGAGTGTCCACCACAGAACAGGGCTGTTCAAATGCTCCTGAAGAGTGGGCTTGAGAAAGAACATGCTGTATGTAATGGCTTGAGGGTGAGGCTTGCTTAATCCATCCCTGGTGGAGGAGGGCTGTGCTGTAGGAGGGAGGTTGTCTGCAGGAAAACAGTTGGGAACAGGTCTGCAAGCTTTGCAGATAGCTGGGAGTCACCTGTGGCTTTTCATTCCTCTCTGCTCCCATGTGCATGCCTGCTAGGATCTGACCCCGGACTACAGCATGGAGAGCCACCAGCAGGACCACGAGAACTACGTGGCCTGTTCCCGCAACCGGCGCCGCCGAGCCAAGGCACTGCTGGATTTTGAGCGCCACGATGACGATGAGCTGGGCTTCCGCAAGAACGACATCATCACGGTGTGTCAGCCGAGGGGACAGGCACCGGGGGGACATGCAGACCCAGCTTGTTTGGGACACTGCACTACCTCTCCTGCAGGGAAAGAAGGGAGAAGATAAGCTCAGAGCCCAGTTAGGAGCCCAGGAGAAGCAGCTGGTGCTCCTGGGGGCTGCCTGGGGATGAGGCAGTGTGTTCCTGTGAGTGTTGTCTTGTGGGTCGTTCTCGTTGCCACCACAAAGTCCCTTTCCTGGCTGCCATACAGCTGTGCAAAAGATGGATTTGGTCCAACCCAAGTCCCAGTTTAACACTGCAGATTGAACTGTGGTAAGGCTGTAAAAGCATCCATTTACATTTAACTGTGAGCATCCCATCTGGAACTGGGGAGAACAGGACGTTTGCATTAGCTTTGTGCCCTTGAATGCCCTGGGCCATGTTAGAAGAGAACATTGGCAAAGCAGTTGAGAAGAAAGCAGTTCCTCATTGTGGGCACACAGCCAGGCAGCTGTACCCCTCCTGCCACTGCAACCTCTTCAACTGGCATTTTCCACTCCCTTTTTTTCAGATCATTTCCCAGAAGGATGAGCACTGTTGGGTGGGAGAGCTGAATGGACTGAGAGGTGAGAACGGGATGGGTTGCACTGGGGAGAGTGGGGCCAGATGCAGAGCATCCACTCATCTACAACAACTGCTCTGGCAGCAAAGGCTGTGCCAGGTACCCAGAGTATCTGCCAGGGACAAAGGAAATGCATGAGAGCAGTCATGCAGCAGTGACCTGGTTACTTCCTGCAAACAGCAGGTTTCGGCTCCGTCCTCCCGGCACGGGCTGGTTGGGTGCGTGTCACCACTGCTGTGTGTGGGCAGTGTCCTGCAATTGGCTTTCTCGTGCAGCTGCCTTAATTATTGTGATTTTGAGGCTGCTTGCTTCTGTTTTTGGGGTTGAGCCCTATGACCTCTGGTTTATTCTCAGCTCCCACTGAGCTTTGTGTAAGGATTTCTCAGTATCTTTGTCAAGCTCATCTCTTTGTTCACTCTTTGTAGGTTGGTTTCCTGCAAAATTTGTGGAGATCTTGGATGAGCGGAGTAAAGAGGTACTTAAAAAAACCCACAACTACAAAAAACTCCACATTAAAAAAAAGGGCTATGTCATAACTGAAAAAAACCACAATTGAAAAGAGCCATAGATGTACCTCCTTCAGTCTGTTTGCTTTCTTTGGCCATTGAGTGCTTTGTGATGTGATCAGGCAGCTTATCTTCCTAAGCCTGTTTGCTCAGCTTCCTCATGCTGACCAAGCAGTGAATGAGGGCCCCAGAGGGCTGCCAGAGGCACCTGTGTGGGATGCCTGGGGTTGCAAGGACCCTAAAGATGAAAGCTGAGAAAGCAGCAGGGAGAGAAGCAGGAGGATCCTATTGGCAGTGTTTCTGTCTGCTCCCAGCTTCCTGTGTTCTTTTCCTCCTTTAAGTCTTTACCTATGTATCCTGCTCATGCTTTGTGACTATGACAGTAAATTCTCCCCAGGCAGCTTTGCCCAAGGGGATAATCTTAGTTACAGCTGGCAGTGATGAGATGGCACTTATCTATAGCAGATACTTCAATATGTCCTCAAGATTGGGGTAGTGTGTATGAGACGAACAGCAGCAGCTGTTGACCTAAGCAATTTTCAGGGGAAGTGGAGAAGGCCCAGTTCTCCCTCTTCTCAGTATTTGGGGAGTGAGGAGGAGCTCAAAGGCTGACCCGGGATGCCCAAGAGAAGCCCCCAGAGAGATGTCACTATTGACATCTCACTTGCTTCCTTTCCCCTCTCCCAGGGCTGGCTCCTTAGATGCAGATCACCTCTCTGCAAACCTGTCCTGCACTGCTGAGCATTTCTCTTCCTAACTCTGGAAACAGAGAGGATCCCACCTATGGGAGTGTTAATAGAGTGTCAGCACGATACCTCAAAGTGGTGTACCCCCTGACCTGGAAATGCCTATCTAGTTCTGTTTGTCCTGACTTTTAGCAGCTTACAGAGTCCCAGAGGCCCTCAGTGCAAGTCCCTCTCCACACCTTAGCTCAGTCAGCATCACACCATCACATTCCTGTGTGCTGAACGCTGCGGGATGGGGTCACCTGTGTGATCTGCTGGGCACCACCTAAGCACAAAAGTCCCAGGAGATCCCCTGCAGTAGCACAGAACATGGGGCCTTATGCAAGAGCATGACAGGTAAAGGGGGGAAGGGATTCTGGCAGGCACGTGGGAATGGAATTGGTCTGTGCAGAGGTGTAGGTGAGTGAACCACCTCCATGCTCTGCTGCCTGCCAGTATGCTGAGAGCTGGCTCTTCCTGTTCCTCAGTATTCCATCGCTGGAGATGACTCTGTCACCGAGGGGGTGACGGACTTGGTGCGAGGGACACTCTGTCCAGCCTTGAAGTCCATATTTGAACATGGATTGAAGAAGCCATCTCTGCTGGGGGGAGCCTGCCACCCGTGGCTGTTCATCGAAGAGGTGAGATGTCCCAGTTCCTTTCATGGGGCAGTGTTGCCAGAGGGCTGAGGGGAGGGGTTGTAGGGCAGAGTGTGCTGACTGTCACTCTGCTCCCCTAGGCTGCAAGCCGGGAAGTGGAACGGGACTTTGACTCTGTGTATTCTCGCCTCGTGCTCTGCAAGACTTACAGGTCTGTGCCCTGCTCCTCCATGCTCATCAAACTAATGCTGCTCTGCCCCTTGGCATGTGGGTGTGGTGTCAGCAGGCTGCCGTGCCTGTGCTGACCTGGGCTGGCAGTGGCTCTTGTCCCTTCCCCTGGGCTCCTCTGTTTGCTTGTGGGTCTGTATCTGGCTGTCTCGTGCCTGCAGGGGCACTTGTGGGCTTAGCAGTAGCATGAGAGCTGTTGGGGTATGAAGCAGGAAAGGCCTGTGTGTGCCTAGGATGGCTCTGGGGCTAGCTGGGTCTCTGCTGTCATCTTTACAGGCTTGATGAAGATGGCAAAGTCCTCACTCCAGAGGAGCTGCTTTACCGGGTGAGTGCTGCCCCAAGCCCAGCTCCTTCTTGGGGGACGTTTCCTGTGGAGACTGTCTCCACAGGAGACGTCTTCTCCCTGTGGAGGGAGATGCTCGAGAGTCTCCCAGACCTTCCCTTAGCCCTTCTGGTGCACTGGTGAGGGTGGGAGCTCCAGGGAGGGCAGCATTTGGCTGTGTTGCTGAAATGGCTGCCCAGCCATAACCACGCATTCCCTCCCTGCAGGCGGTTCAGGCTGTGAACATGACGCACGATGCTGCACACGCACAGATGGACGTGAAGCTTCGTTCTCTCATCTGTGTTGGACTCAAGTGAGTCATCTGGCCCTGATACCCTCAGCACTGTGGGTGCAAAGAACTTGGGAAGGGACAGAGTGGGCTTAAGGGCAGCAGTGGTTTCAATCTTAGGCCACAGCATCTTTTTTCCCCCCTTCTCACTGCAGCCACTGGGTGAGACTTGTTCCTTGTGTATTGTGCTGGCCTGATTCTTAGCTAGAAGAAGGAGCTCCTGTTGTATGGAGTGGCTCAGACAAGTTTACTGGGTTATCCTGTTCCCACTGGGGACAGGACTGTGGGTGAGGGTCAAGGCTTGGGCTGAAAATAGACTATCCCAGAGGGAGGGGGTTTCTTTCCCTGGCTGCAGCTTAGTAACATACCTCTACCCCATTGTTGCAGCGAGCAGGTGCTGCATTTGTGGCTGGAGGTGCTGTGCTCAAGCTTGCAGACCGTGGAGAAATGGTTCCATCCATGGTCATTCCTGCGCAGTCCTGGCTGGGTGCAGATCAAATGTGAGCTGAGGTGGGTGTCCTCATGGGCCTTGCCAGAGTCTGGAATGGATTTCCTCCTTCTCTGCAGGAGGTGGCCCTCACTATAGCTGGGTTTGGGCCCTCTCCTGCCCAGACATCCCAGCTGCAGAGATTTCCTGCTGTCTGCTAAGGCAGCAACAAATCTCTGGACAGTTTAATGTGAGGCACTGTGCCTGCCTGATCCAAGAGTAAAGCTTGGCTCCTGGGGACTTGTGACAAGCAGGCAACCTTTGCCTGCCAGCAACCTCCTGCTGTACACCTACTCTGATGGAGAGACTGGTGTTTCAACCCCACTGCTCTCTATGTTCTTTGCCAGCCACTCCAAGTCCAACCAGGAAACAGGGAATGTGTGAGGGAGACAGCTGGACTGTCACTGGCTGGGAAGGAGTCAGTCACCCACTGACTCCCTGGTTAGGTGAGGGAGTGATGTCAGGGGCTGAAAGCAGTTGAAAGCATCTTTATTGCCGGAGCTCACACAAGGCAGTCGCTTGGAGCCCGGGGCACACATCCCCGTGGCTCCTGGCATCCATGCTCCTGGCCCTCCTGCACTCTGCAGAGCCAGGTGAAGCCCCAGGGAGCTGGAGGGACAATCCCCTGCCATCCCCTCTGCTCCAGCCTCGCTGCTGCTGCCGTTCAGTGGGAGATGGGCTTTTGTCTGCATCGATGGCTGCCTTGGGCCCCAGTGGGAGCATCTGTAGCCAGAGCAGGCCCTGTGTGCACACCTCAGGGTGTTATATTCTCAGTCTGCTGCTGAATGGGAGGGGCTTCCCTCCACCTCGGGGTTGCCGTGTCCCACAGCTGCTTTCTCACAGCATAGGGGCAGTGCCAGTAGGGCACAGCCAAAGAACTGAGGGGGACAGGTTCATGTCTTACGCCGTTCTCCCAGCCAGCAAGGGAGCTTCCCATGAAACCCCTTACAGCACTTCTGCTGCAGGACACCTCTCTTGCTCCAGGGAGAGAGAGGGGGCCACAGAACTCTGAGGTGCTACTGGCAGGGCCCTGCTTTCTGGAGGGGAACCTGCAGTCTGCCATTGCCAGCTGCCTGCAGCCCTCAGCCAGGCCTGTCTGTGGTCCCCCAGAATCCGGGGCTGCCTGTGCCTCCCTGTGCTGCTGCACCAGGCTCTGTAGGGGCTGCACTTGAGTCACATCTGCAAACTCCTCCTTCCAGCCTGGGCCTGGCAGGATGTGAAGCCCAACAAGGAGGGGGAAACGGAATGAATGACTGCTGCTGTCTTTTCAACACCATCAAACAAGGAATTTCATCCTTGTAAGCTTAGTGAAATGCCAGCACAAGCTGGGGAGACAGTGTATTTGTGTGCCTGGGGCAGCAGTTGTGGGCACAGGCTGGAAGTGTGGTCTGGGGGTCTGTTTTAACATCATTCTTTTCTGTTTGCGTTGCAGAGTCCTCTGCAAATTTGCCTTCAGCCTCTCTCAGGACTGGGAGCTGCCAATAAAGAGGGAGGTGAGTAGGTGGCATCTCTCATTCTCTCACTCAGCCGGGGGCTTTGCTTACTGCCTCCCTTTCCCAGCTTTGTGCCTCAGCCTCTGCCTCCTCTGGAGCTAGCTCCAGAGGCTGTGGATGGGGCTGCTTTCCCTGCCCAGGGAAAGCACAGCCACAGGGTAGGCTATGCAGCAGGAGCTGTGTGGCAGTGCTGGCAGAGGGGGCTGCCTGCCCTGCCCAGCTGGGGCAGAGGGAAATGGCAGGCTCCCTTTTCCCGGTGCTCTCCAAACCTCAGGGCCTCTCCCTGTGCCAGCTGTGCAAAGGTGGGAAGTGCAGGAAGCTGCTCTGTCTGCATGCCAGAGGCCTCGCTGTGCTTGGGCTCTGCCCACAGACACGACCTCCCTTTTTCTGGGTGTGGTGCACTCACCTGGGTCTCTGTGTTGTCCTGCAGGAGAAGGAGAAGAAGCCACTGAAGGAAGGGGTGCAGGACATGCTCGTGAAGCACCATCTCTTCAGCTGGGACATAGATGGGTGACCCCCACCCCGCCCCATCCTGGGGACGTTCTTGATGGCGCACACTCCTCTCCCCCACACCCTCATGTGTCACCCCCTGTCCTTCCCTACCCCACCCACTTGTATCTGTGACAAAATCCCCCCGGGGGCTGCCAGACCACCTGGGACAGATGGCAGCAGTATGGAGAGGCCAAGCTGCAGACCCAAGGGGGGTGATGGTCGAGGGTGACGCTGCAAAGGGACAAGTGTGTTCTGGCTTCAAAAACCAAGTGCCCCCTCCCAGCTTTCCACATCTCTGCCACCCCCATCTTCTGCTTTCCTCAGCTCTGCCTCCCCACCAGTGCCCAGGGGAGCAGCCTGGCTGGAGCCATGGTGTGCTGCCCCATGGGCCAGCAGTCATGTGGGGCTGTGGGTGTGTCTGTGGCTGGAGCTGTGGGGAAGAGACGGCCCTTGTGGGGTGGCTTTGATCCATGAGAGCTGGTGCCATTGACAGTTGGCACTGCAGCTGCACGTGGAGTTGGGCTGGCGAGAGACTCACTGTTGTACAGGAGCAGGGAGAGCACATCCCCTCCCCAGGCCAGCCAAGGGCTCCCCTCTGCCAGGGGACATGTGGACAAGTTCCTTTGACCTGGTGCTGGAGCTGAGAAGGGGAAACTGATATCAGCTTCATCCCACCTCCCTGGCACTGGTGTGGGGTGTTCGACAAGAGTTGCCCAAATTTACCAGCCTGTTACCACTGTAACAGCCTTAGGGGATGGTCCTTGTCTCCTCTGGGAGCAGACAAAAACCACCTCTCCCCTAAACAAGAGTGCTTCATGCTGTCATTTTACTCTCTAGATGATTTTTACTGTTAACCAAAAAGCTGTAAATTTACTCCAGGAACGTGTATTTTGGCACCGTTGTAGCTCAGGACAAGGTTTAGGTTGGAGCTGGCTCAGGGAGACTAACTTGTCGTCCTTGCCCTGCGACAGCAACAGGGACGCGGGTCAGGAGTGGAGAATTGCTGCTTTGTGGTGGTGGCTCTGGATATGGAGTCTGTGACTTTCTACTGAAAGCGCTTGTCTGTGAGCACAAACTACTGATGGGATGACACTAGATTCTTACTTTCCTTTATTTGGTGGGTTTGTAAATAAAAACTGCATCTTCGGTGAGTGCTGGGCTTTGTCTTGTTTTTTGACAGGGCCAGGACTCGGTTTAATTTTTCCTTTCTTCCATTTGACAATGGCAATCCCATTTCTGCGCTGGCACCGAGGGAGCTCCTTGCATCAGAGCAGCCCACAAGGTCGGGCAGCAGCCGGGGCACAGCCAGTTCTGCTGCCAGCAGTGGCAGCCCGGCCTCGCCTCTGCACCACCAGCCTTCCCTAAGAGCAGGTCTGCAGCAGAGCCCCAGAAAAGCCAGAAATACTGGAAACTACGGGTTGTAGGGACACTGCAGGGGGAGGGCCCTTAGGAAAGGGAGAGAGGCTGGCAGAAAGCAGGGCTGGGTGGTGGGGACAGCAGTGTTGTCTGTACAAGAAGTGTCTCTGGAAAAAGCTGTAGGTGGAGCTGCGAAGTGGGACAGTAACAGGGCACAGGCCGTAGGGAGAACTGTGTTCAGAAGTCCAAGCTCGTGGGAGGGTGGAAGTTGCAGCACATGTACTGATTTGAAAGTGAGTGTTTTCAGTGAAGGTAATTCCTTTGGAATGTGGCTGTGGAAGGGGCAGTGTCACCTCACCATCACCTGTGGTCCAGACCAGCCTGCTGGGCTGGGGGAGACTGTAAGAGTTGCCCCAGGTAAAACCTGCTTCTGGTTGCAGGGTAGGTAATTTCCATACACTCAGGGAATCTCCCTGCAGCTGAGAACGATGAGCCACCACCATTTAAGCTGCTTTTTTCAGGTTTGAGAAAGACATGGAGGGATCACCCACCCTTAGCTGGAAAAGGCAGAGTGGCCCCAAGCCCTCCCACCAGCATGGCAGAGAAGTTTTTGAGAATGAGGCTGTTTGGAATTTTTTTAATAAAATGGATTTTTTTCTTCAAATATTTGTAACTGAAAAAATAATTCAATTTAAAGATCAATTCTCTCCCCCATTAACTTGTCACTTTTATCCTTTTCCAGTTGAATACTCGCTCTGGATCTGATGCCCCAACACCATCCAGCTCCAATGGTGTTGATCACCTCTCGCCATTGGCTGCATAGTGGAAGGGAGAGTGCGTGCTAGTCAAATACACATTACAAACAAGTAGTGGTTACAGCAGAAAGATTCAGGATTACATTCAAGGTAGAGGCAGAACATCAGACTTCGTTTTTCCCAATGGGTGCAAAAATGTATGTCCAGGGGAATACCTCTTCTGACAAAGAACTATTGAACTATTATTCAAACAAATAATAGTAAGAAAGCAGAGAACTGGGCAAGCCTGCTCTGGGCACTGCTTGGGGAAAAGACTTTCTAACACTTCCGGGGCTGAGGCACCACCTTCCCCTCTGCCTGCAGGCACAGGGTTATCGCTGGCTCTCCTGGCAGAAGCCCCTTGTGCAGAGGGACTCTCACAGGTCAGCCAGGCTCCTCGGGACATGAGGCTCATGGTTCTGTATCCTCTGGGTTCCTTGAAGCTCTTCAGCCCTTCGGCCAATGCGAGTTAGGCAAAGTCAGGGTCACTAAATTCCCCCAGTTTCACACGTGGTGGTGGATGGGTGAAGGTGAAAGGGAGCAGCTGTGAGCTCAGCCTTTCACCAGGAACCCCTGAACGGCTACAATGGTAACAGGCATTGGCATCTCTCTGCCAATGACTGAAGTACCTGGCCCAGAGCAAGGAACCAGGCCTGGGTCAGGCCAGGACTGCAGCTGGAGTGCTCCCACCTTCCTCTAGGAGCTCACTGCACTTCATTGGTAACTTCCTTCTTTATTTAATGGCTGCACATCTGTAATTATTTGTACAAAAGAAATCACAAAGCTGGTTTTTGTGGGGGCTACTGCAACTATGGGCTAAAAGAACCTGATTTTGCTTGAGTCTGACAAATAGGCAGCCTCACTTTTCCCCTTAGCATTTTGGAGATCCTCCCACTCCCCCCATACTTTCCTCCTTAGAAACTGCTTGCCTCCTGCCCCCACAGCTTGGCAGCTGCCCTGGGGGAGCTGGTGAGACCTCTGTAAGGTGATTGCTATATACTCACTGCTCCCAGTGAGCACCTGGGTTGCACCAGGAGAGAATTCAGAGAGAGCTCAGGAGGATAAAGGGAGTGCCCACCAGTCTCTCTTTTTCTGATTTTTAGGATGTGACACTGTAGCCTGAGCAATAGAAAGCCTGTGGGGGAGCGGGGGTGTCCTCCCCAACCCGGACACTGAGGGAGGCAGGTCAGAGGCTCCAACTTGCTTACAGCTCAGGGCCAGAGGAGAGAGGAGGGGACAGAAAGGAAGGAAGCTGCCAGCAGGCTCCCCCTGCAAATGATTAAGAAAGTGGCTCCCCATGCAGTTAACAAGCACAGAGGGCTCAGGAAAGCAGGAGTATCTCCCAGCTGCGAACAGGAATGACCCCACCCAGCTGCCAGTTCAGTGGCTGAGGGAGAGCACAGGGTTGGCATTCACCTGCCTCACCACGGAGCAGAGGTACCAGCACCCCTGTGGCACAGCCTCCCTCTGAGGACCAGGTACCAAAGTTGCAGGGAAGCAGCATGTGGCTCACAGCTACCCCTCCCCAGCAGGAAGCTCTGCAGCCCAGCGTGGGGGAAAGGTGGAGACAACATCCTCAAGGAGATATAGAGAAGGATGGCAGTTGATCCTTTCATTGCCTGAGCAGGTCAGTACCTCACTCTGCATGACTTCAGAAGCCACAGCTTCCCCCACCTCACTCAGCCTGAGCAGGCTGGACCCATCTCAGGGCCAAAGCAGGGACAGCCTCACAACGAGGTGGCCACATCCACCTAAGCCATGTCCCACCTGCTCCGTGTGGCCACGAGTTACTACTGACACAGGAATTTTAAAGTAACAGGAGTAACAGCACAAGAAGTGAGCCACAGGCCTGGTGTTCCACCACAGAGCCCTGCCCAAGGATAGCACTGTCATGGCTCTGAGGTCCTGGGGGCTTGGCCGCCCACTCCTCAGTCTGTAGTTCCCCTGAGGCACCAGCCTGGGGCCCTCCAGGGACGCAGAGCACCAGCTCAAAGTAAGCAGCCATTTACTTTTGCCTTTTACCCTGTAGGACCGGAGGGAGGGAAGAGCAGGTGTCAGCTGCCCAATACTTGCTTTGAGGCTCCTCCCCAGCAAGGGGCCCTCACAATCACTGAGCCAGGACCTGTGCTGTGCCACACAACACTCTTCTTGCAGTCCCACTTCCCCCTCCTCGCCTACTGGGTCCAACATCCATCCCCAGCTGCTGCTCTCCACTGGGGCATGTGCTGCAGTGAGGCACCAACACAGTGAAGGCAGGAGACAGATTGCACATGGCCCCCAATGATATGTTACCAGCTGTGCCCCTCACCCGCTCCCCAGGACACACCGGCGCTTCTGTGTCCCTGCCCCAGGCTGACTGCCCTGCTCATCTGGGGATGTCACAAGTTCCTGGGAGCTGGGGGCAATGGGCTGTGCCTGACAGCAGTTTTAACATATAAGGACCTGATTTTAGCACCTTAAAAAACAGTTTTGCAGCCCAAAGTGAGTGAAGCAAGCAGGCCGGCAGGCCTCTGCCAAGCTCAGCAATATTTGGGAAACCAGCTTAGACGTTACCAGGTTGGTGGGGAGCCCTGGTTCCCTTTGGCTACGTTTGGAGAAGGTGCCTGCTCTGCCCAGTTCCTCCCAGCCCTGTGGCAGATCAGACCCTCCCCTGACAGATGGCAGGTGCTGCAGAGGGCAGCTGCTCTGGGCCCCAGGCAGCCCTCCTGCCTTTGTGTCCTGCTCCAGAGGTAGAATCCCCTTCCGCAACCGTTCAGGCCGACCGTGCTGGGGCAGCACAAGCCCCTTTATCCGCCAATCCCAGGAAGGCCCAGAGTGCTGCTTCTGGAAACAGCTCAGGCCCAGTCATGCTCTGTCCCAAGTGAGGGAACAATGCGCTGCCATCGCTGCTCCTGCCTGGAGGAAGAGGGGCTGCTGGCTCTGCTCTCACCCCGGCTGGGCCAGGCTGCGTGGAGCGGGCAGGAGGCCACCAGCCCCACAGCTCCTCCTGCCTCTTATCCCTCCCCAGCAGCCGTTCTCCCTGCCCTGGCCTGGCCCACTGCCAGCTTCATGCAGGAAGGACACTGTTAGGGGAGGAGTACAATGGATAGGAGCTCTTTCTTTTTTCTTTTTTTTGGTTGACTGGCCTCTTCCCCCTGCATGCCTGTGCCCTCCCACTCCCATTCCCTTCAGTCTCTGCTCACAGAATTACAAGCAAGAATCCCAGTGCAGCTGCAGATCATGTCCATCAAGAAAGTCTGTGGAAAAGAGGCTGGGAGCAGCGGTGCTCAAGGGAGCCAGGCTCATGACAGACCCCCCTGGCAGCTCCAGCCAGTCCATGCTGTCCAAGTTAGCCTCAGCCAGATCCAGGGTTATGCCCCCAGACGGCTCGTGAGCAAAGTGCAATTCCGAGGTGTCCATAGGTGAAGGCGGGTGGTCCAGGATGGCCGAGCTGCTCAGCATCTCACTGTGGAGGTCATCAATGAGGGACAGGGGCTCTGGCCCCTCGTGGCCTGCCGTCAGCAGCGGGAGGCCGGTGCTGCTCTCCAGGAAGTCCTCCAGCCGGCCCACGGGCACCGGCTGCCCCAAGGACACCGGCACCGCCAGCTCAGAGTGGTGGCTGCTGGCTGGTGGGGAACAGGCCGGGGCCACAGGTGGTTCTTTACCAGCTGGGGATGACTGATCCTTGAAGTCAGCAGAAATCTCTGTACAGGGAACAAACAAGCCACGTAAGGGAAAGTCTGGCTGAACACCAGAAGGATCCCTCCCACCCACCAGGGCCACAGGGACACCCCAGACTAAGCCATCATTGACCACCAGCTGGGATAAGGAAACTCATCCTGTGCCTGTGCTTGCCTCACTGTGGGGAGTTTTCCGCCCACCTCCACGAAATTCCACCTCTGTCCAGTATCTCAGAAGCGATGTGCCCGGATCTGATGCAGCAGAGCCATCAAGAATCACAGAACCATACTAAGGCCTGACTGCCCTCTCCCTCAGTGCCTTAATGACTACTGCCAGTGCTAAAGGCACTGGAAGGGACATTGGATAAAAGAAAGGGGCCATGACAGACTCTCCCCTCAGTGCTCTACAATCCCCAGACTTGGACCCAGGGACTATGGGAAATGCTGACTTGGTCTCCTTACCTCCACTTTCGATGAGGATATCAAACAGGTCATCCATCTGCTGGCTGGAACAGCCGTTCTCCTGGGGAGAGCAAGTGCAGGATTAGCCTCCTATTTACCAGCAGAGCTTCCACCTCCAGCAACACCCTTGGCTGCTGGCTCTACTCCCTTGCTCCAGGGACAGGGCTGTTCTCTAGCAAGAACGAGCACACCATGAGCATGGCACCAGAGTCCTCTGTAACCCAGGCTGTTAGTGGCTGGGAAAGCATGGTCAGCAATGGCAATGAATGGCTTGGGATTTTTACCTGTGATTTAGGGTCTGCCCCAAACCCTCCAGAGGAAATTCAACAAGGAAGGTGCAGTTGTGTCTCCATTACCCATCATTGGCCCCCACATCAAGAAACTAAGTAGATTCACAATGGCAACTTTTTGTCTGCTCTCCAAGGAAACCAGGGAGAATAACTGCTCTCACCTGGGCCTTTGGCTGTTGCTTCATGGCCTCTTCGTAGCCTGGTGGTGGCTCTTTCATTGGGACCGAGGGAACAGGAAGAGGAGGTGGAGGAGTTCCAAAAAGCGGCATGTGCTCTTGCTGCTCCAGGTCCATCTGGGAGGGGGAAGGGGCAGCAGGAGAGCCAGGCTGCGATGAGGACTGTTTAGAGCGAAGGCAGAAGAGAGAATGAACGCAGATCAGGGAAAAGTCCACATCAACTCCTGTCTCACAGCTGCTTTGAGAGACCATCACCTCTCCCTGTAAGCACTGCACAGTGGTCTGCCTTCTTCCCTGGACTTCGTGCCCTATGCCCTGGCTGCAGGGGAAGAAGACAAATTTCCCCTCCAACTCACAGCTGGAAATCTTTAGCTGATTTTTCCAATGCTAAAGTAGCCACACCACAAACCACCTCCTCACTTCTCCTGGACAGGGAGAGCCTCATATGGCCAAGTGGGGGATTCCTGCAGCACTTTGGAGAAAAAGGGCACTTCCCTTTGTGTGTTCAGCCTACTCTGTAAAATATATCCAGGGCCTGTCTTCTACCTGCCTCCCTCTGCCAGTGCCTGCTTTGGGGTCACAAGCCAGCTTCACTTAGCAGCAAAGTTTCACAGCCTGATGGTGGGCGGAGAGCACCAGAGCACTCAGCAGCACCAGAAATCCAAAGGAAACCCCAAGTGTGGCAGGAAATGGTGCTCATGACTCAGCATTACCAGATGAATCAGCACACAACTGCCCATAAGAACAGATGAAATGAGGATCAGGCCTTTGCCTCTACAGCAGCTATGTATGACCCACATGGAAACTTGCTCCCCTGGAGCAGCAAACACTGGGAAGCAGCTGAACGCTACTTCCAACACGTGTACATGTTGATGTCCTTACCCATCCTGTTTTCCCTGGAAAGCTGCTCATATGTTCTGTGACCCACAGGTAGAGGAGCAAGCCTAGACCAGTTCTGCTGGCAGGGGTCCACTCTTCCTAAGAAGGGCTGGAAACCATGGCTGTGGCACAGGCCACTGGGACATGCTGGGAGGGTACCTTATTTGACACACTGGGTGGGCTGGTTTTGCCAGAAGCACCAATTATCAGGGACTGCTTATGGAAACCATTGGGGAAGAAAGGCTGCAGGTTTGCAGGTATTGAGAAAGACAATATGGTGTGAGCCAGCTGCCCTGTGACCACCTGCAGACCTGGCTTCTGACTCTACAGGGAGGCAAAAGGATTGCTAGAGTCAGTACAGATGCCTCTGCAGCACACAGGCTAAGGGACTCTGAGGAAAAAGGTGCTTTCATTTACCTTCTTCACTTCCTCTCAAAGCAAACCAAGGCAAATATCTACCCTTTGCAAAGTAGGTATCTCACTCTAAATATACTAGAAATTACTTCTGTCTTCATATCCTTTCCAGGAACTGACTCAGACATGATCCTCCAAGCTCTAAAAACACTTCATAATCTTTCTGTATCTTATCTTAATTACAGGATAGAGAGACAGCTAAGCAGGCTAGAAAGGGAGGAGATGCACAGCAGAGCCTCTTTACAGCCAGCACCTGGAGAGGGGTAAAGGCAGAGGTGCTCTCCTTCCCGAAGCAGTAGAGCACTTCACAAAGAGGTGATTAACTGGCATGCTCAAGGCAGGGGAATGGAAATCACAGCACGCTCAGCAGTACCAGAGACTAAATGGTCACAGCGCTTTTACCCTTCTGAGCTCACATGCCCCTTCAGCAGCAGACACACTGCTCACATCACCCTCTCTCCATGCAGCAGCCACCTTTTCTGTTCAGCAGCACTCCTTCAAGAATCTGGGACACCCCTGTGAACCAAGGCTGCCCACTCTGGCCCCTCATCATTTTTAATCCACAGACAACACCCACTGTAGCTGCCTGTGGGTACAAACCCTGGCAGCAGGCAAACAAAACCAAGAGGGAAAAGTGAGCAGGCATTGAGCTACCTTAGATTGCTTTGGTCCTCTGGGCTGCTGTTGCTGCTGCTGCTGCGTGGGCTGCTGAGGGGTGTTTGTAGGTACCTGACACGGCGGCTGGCTGGAAGGTTTAGCGGGTGATGATTGTACACTCTGGAAAGAAAAGGGTATCCATAACAGCTTATTCCCCAGACATGACACGGGCTTAGGTTTCTTACAGGATGAATAAGTTTGGTTTTCCCCATTCTTTATCCTTTATGAAATTCAATCCTTCTCTTTCACTGAGCAGAGAAATCAGATTGGGTGCGATTCAGAGTCCTAAGAGAGGAGGTAGTACCAGCCTAAAACCCTGGGCTACCCATGACACGCCTCGAGGGCTGCCAGACCTGACACAGGAGCTGTGCTCTTGCAGAGCAGCGGCAGAGGTCAGGTGAGATACTCTGGGGTATCAAGGATGACACTGGATGCTGATGTTTAGACAGCTGTCGACATCTCACCTGCTCTGCAGCAAATGTAGCCTGCTCAGTGCCTGTCCCTGATGGCAGACACAGACACTTGCTCTGCAGAAAATGCAAGAAATGTATCAGCAGAGAATGAAAACTATCTTTGATGTCACGGAAGGTGCTGGGGTTTGACTTATGCCATAAAACCTGGGCATATTTATCCCTTCCTGGAAGGAACACTCAGAACACTTCTGTTAAGTGCTGAGCTCATGCCAGCAGGGGAATAGTAAATCATCTCTGATGAAAGACTCTGTTAACACTGAAATAGTGACACGCATTAGAACAAAGAGCAGCCAAAAAGCAAACAGTCTGCTCCCAGGGTCTGATTTCGGCTCTTGGTAGATAAGATGACCCATCTATCACTCCAACTACGATCTGTACAGTAAAGGATGAGGTTGAAATACACTCTGCTCATTTTACTACCACAGGCATAGTTGTTCTTTCAAAAACTAGTGAACTGTGGCAGCAAACCCTTGTCATTCAAGCCTGAGGTCCTGCCTGACAAAAGGCAGAACCATGTGTTTGGAAGAATGCTGAACAGCCTGTGATGCACAGAGCCAATCGTGCACTGCTGTACACAGCTCATCATTGTCAAATTCCACTCTTTTTGCTGAAGATCTGCTTACACTGCTCTGTTTCACAAAGCCACGATCTAGCAGCCACCACAGCGAGCAACTCAACCCTTTCAGTATTTACTGCACTGAATTTCCATCCTGTTAAGTCATCCTATGGTAACCGGAGTGGGAAGAGGAGAGAGGAACCCAACTGCCCGCAGCAGTGACGGGATCCAACCTTTGCCTACCTGCAAGGGTGGGCAGCTGCTGCCTGCCTTTCCATGGGGAGAGAGGCCCTGCCTCTCAGCGCTCTGCTTGGTCACGGTGAGGACGATGTGGGTCCCTGTGGAGTCAGTGATGAGGGTGGGGGGAGGGGTGCCCTTAATGAGGTCACTCAGGGCGCTCCCTTGCTGGCCAAGGAACAGCCGCGGGCTGTGGGACTGGCACGGCGGCTCTGCTTCCGTGGCTGGCACCTCCTGCTTCACCATTACGGCTTTCTTTGGCACTGGGCTTGGATTCGAAGTGTCCATTTGGCTAGTGGTTGGTGCAGGGCTGAATTGGTCTGTTTGGCCACTGGATTGCTTCGCAGACTGGCAACTCAGGAAACCGTTTTCACTCTTGACCTGGGTGCCAAATGCTCCTGGTTTGGAGGCGAGGGCTGTTCCTTCTCCGGCGGCTGTTGGGGCCGGCTGTGACTGCTGAGAGCGCTTCTCCTGCTCCAGCTGTAGCCTAAGCATCTCCACCAGCTGCTGCTTCTGTTTCAGCATGCGAGTGAGTTCCTCGATCTGCTTGTCCTTCTCCTGCAGCATCTGGTCTTTGTCCCTAACTTCTGCATCTCTGCTGTTACCAGCGCTACACCGCTCTGACCTGGCTGCTGCACTTATGCTGCAGGAGGCGGACTTGGAACTTTCTTCCTTCACCAAGAACTGCACTGGAGATGTCTGCAAGGTGAGCTGGGTCAGAGGTGAAGTCACCATCTCTCCAAAGGTATCTCCAGTGCCCGAGTTCTCGTCCCCTGTGCTCATTTGTGAGCGCTCAGAAGGAGTTGGAGAAACAGGAGGAGTTGAGCCTGTGCTCCCAAACTTCATCACGCTGCCACCTGTAACTGTGGCCACAACTACTTCTGCTGGTGCAATGCCAGTGGTGACCAGGGCTGGCCCTGTGCTCAGCCTGGCAGTTGGGAAGGCCACCACCACTTCGGCAGCTTTAGGGAGGACGGCTGCTGTGCTGGGCTTGGGAGTGGGGGTTGTTTGGCCAGCTGCACCGTTCTGCTCTTGGTAAGCTCGGAGACGCTCGATCAGGTCCGTCTTTGTGCCCGAGACAGGCAAGGCCCTCAACTTCAGCTCTTGCTTCAGCTCTGCTACCTGATATGGCAGGAAAAAAGAGGGCAGCACTAAGAGAACATACACTTCTAACTGAATAACTATCAACAGCTACCAGACCTATGAGACAAAGGACTAAACTGATCCGCCTGCAGGCCAACAAACTTGCACCTCAGGTACAGACTGTGGGGTAGCAATCCCAGATGCTATCACTAAATCCTGTCAGTCCACCTCAACCCTGCTCTGGGGCAGCAACATCGTTCAGTACTGCCCACTGACAATGGCAAAAAGGGTCTGTGCAGCTTCACAGGACATTTACCTTCATCTCATCCAGGTTGGCAGGGAGAGGGCCAGGCTTGCCCACCGCAGCGTTACTGTTTTGTCTCATCAGCCCACTGGAACCAGAGGATACTGAAGATGTGCTGCTGACTGTGGCAGAGAGATTGCGTACGGCAGGGGCACCTGCACCACTCTGCTGCTCTCCTGGAGGCCTGCATGAAAAGAAAGAACACAGACATCAAAACCACAGTGGAAAAGACACCAGAGGCCCTCAGCGTCGACAAACACACATTGAGAAACATCTGAGTTACTAGTGCTGCCCTAGACACTGAAGCACAATGCTGTCGACTATATCTATGCCCCTTGCTGTGCCAACAGACTCACTTCAGCTGCTTTTGTCTGATTCGCCTCGCACCAGCTCTTTTTGAGGCCCCTGGAACCTGTAAGACTGAGTGTGTCACAGCTGTCACACGCAGCAGCCACCCCTCACACCCAGAACACTATGTCTCTGGTAACAGTGCTGGGGAAGCAAGTGCTTCCTAAGAGAGCTGCCACTGCGGACCCGTACTTTGGTGGGGCTGGCAGGATGGTCTGATAGTTGTAGTGCTGCTGCTGCTGGTTGAGGATCTGAAGCTGGAGAAAGAGCTGCTGCTGCTGCAGTATTTTGGCATAGGATGAATCCATGGGAGGAGCTCCCTTGTCCTGCTTTTGGTCCGGGGGAATATACTGATGATATTTAAGTTTCTTGACTTTCGGCTTCAACTCCTTGGCTTTTTTATTGCGCTGAGACTTCTCACTAGCAGACTTGGGCTGGCTTTGCTATTCAGAAGAGAAGGAGGAAGCAAGTAAGAATAGAAACACTGATATAACATAACATCCCATGTAAACCAGAACACACACGGGGATTTTAATTTTGAAATTCTCTAGTTTGTTCACCTCAGGGTCTTTCCATGCTTCTCTAACTGAGCTAACATTACAGACACAGCACCGGCAGCAGCTTACACTGCACCATAATGCAGGTCACCTTTCCCAGCACACCAGATCATCTGCTCATCCAGTGCAGACTCATTGACTCTAATTATAGATAACACTGATTGTTTCAAAACATTTTGCATTCAGCACCCATTTTATAGAAAGTGAATTCTGCTTTCCATGGAGCAGAAAATCCCATTAAATATGGTACAATTAGTGTCAGAGGAAAACACTAGTGAGAAATGTTTTCTTCCTTTGCATCTGTTAATCTAATACTTCCAGCTCCAAACCTGCTTAAAAGTAACCATCCAGACTACAGACTACAACAATGAAGACATCAGCCAAAATAGTACCTTAATGAGTGTTGGTGGGGGCTTGGCAGCAGTAAGAGCCACTCCATTGGTAAGATTAGGGGGCAGAAGAGGCGGAGGTGGCAGTGGCGGAGGTGGCTGCTCAGGTAGGAAAAGAGTTTCACTGGAGTCTGCGCTAATCTGCAACTGGGATGAACCCTGCAGGGACAGAAAAAGGCATCATGAATACATACAAGAGGAGGGAAATAGTTTAATAGAGTGCAGAAGTGTCCACTTAGAAGGAAGGAGCACGGGTTTCAAATCTTTAATCAAACACCTTTAACCCACCGCTTCAGTTGTCCCTGAGAAGCAGCACAACTTCTTAGGGCAGAAAAGGAATCAAAAATCCCATATCTGTATCTCCCAGCATTGCCTGCTGGGATCAGCTGCATACAGGCTACACCAAGCAATGGCTGCCCCCTTCCCCACACGGAACCACCATGAGGGTTTCTCTATAACCAGAGGAGGACATCACTGACACCACACAGAGCTAAGACCCCTAGTGAAATCTCACAGACTTTACCTCTTAGGGAAAGCCTTAGTCTCACATTTTAGGATCCTCTGCCACAAATCGGCATGAAGCTCCAGGGCACTGCAGGAGGCCTCCACATTCTCACCTGAGCTAGTGATGTGCCAGTGGTGCTAGGGAGAGGCTCACAAATCCGGGAGTCCATCGGCGATGGGACAGACCCTTGGGACTCATGGCTGGCTGGCTGTTCTGGGGAGAGGGCATCACTGCTGTCCTCATCAAAGGATGAATTGTCTGCAACCTTTGGGTAGTTCACCTGCCCAACTAAAAACACAAGCATCAGCTGTGGTCTGTAAAGTGGAATAAGAAATTGCTTGACACTAGAGGTTTCACAAAGACAATGATGGCATGGAGAGATTTGTGCTTAAAGCATCAGCTAAAAATGAGAGAACAGAGTCCCAACTGGATCAGGTTTAAGTGTTTACATTCACTATCTATCAGTACAATAAAATGATGCAGACTGGGGTGAACCATTTCCCTTGCGTCTTAGCCAGGCAAGATCAGTGAGTGTAAGAACAGATACTTAGGTCTGCCCAAACCCAGCTCTCTGGCATGGCTTGTTTCCCTATCATCTGGCACCAAAGAAGAAGACTGGACAGTATAAGCTTGAGTCATGGTTTCTTCGGTGTTCCTCCTGTATGGTGGAAGGTAGCATCTCTCTTGGATTCTTCTGTCTTGGAAGACAGAATCCCAAATTGTCCTCTAGTCTTACAAGCAACAAGGGCTATGGATTAAGTGGTGCCTCTGGCTGCTATCAGCATTTCTGTCCATCTTACATGTCCAGTGGATAAATTCACATGAGTGTATACTTGTAATGTACCAATGTTTTTTTAGACTACATTTTCTCAAATTAATCGTGCTCAGCAGGGAAATACTGTCATTTGCACTTCACCTAAAATCAAGAGGAATCCAGAGATGTACTTTGCCCAGTCAGAAATGAAGCCACATCTCTTATGCTTCAGCTCACAAGTTCACCCTTCCTCTACTACTTCTTGCTCAATAGTGAAGCCAGGCTGTCCCACAAGACTGTCCTTTTCCTTTTTTATGGAAAGTATTCCATCTTGCTCACAGTTGTGTCCCATTTGTCTTTACAGTAGCTGTGCGTGTTTGAGGGGATGAATAACCTCAGACACACAGACTGCTCAGTCTGGGGAGATGGGAAAGAGCACTGCTGAGGCAGTGGGAAGGCTATTCCTCAGCATTCCTTTCAGCCCTTGGAATGGCACTGGCATGATTTACATCTGTTCTGGTTTATTTTTAAAGGGGTTGAATCCTCTGAAGTTTTTGAGTTCACAGACATCTTTTGTTTCATCACACCTGTTTATACTCTGTCTCCCCTCCTGATCTAAGTCAGTGGGTTCTGCCTGACCATGTTGTTGACATGTTATACTGAGAGAGGGATTTTAAAGAGACAATCTAGGGAATACAATCTTCAACAGTCTTTCAAGTCTTTAGGGCATACAATTACTTTCACATTATTCTGGACTGTCCACATTTCCTATAATTTAATGTCTCCATAGCATTATCTGGGCCAGAGGGAGATCTGCTTTTCCAAATCCTTGGGCTGAAAACCTGTGATCCTGGACCAGGAAAACAAGACCAGCCATGGGATTGCACTCTCTTAGACATGCAGGTGAATGGATAGGTAATCACAGCCACATGTGGGAAATGTTCTCCACAAAGATTCTCCTCTGACCTTACCAATAATAGCTTCCTTCAGGCTCGATTCCACAGGCAAGATGTTCTTCTCCACCAGCTCCATGGGCCCCGGCCTCTGTGCTATCTTCTCATTGAGGTCATCTGCCAGTCTGGCTCTCTTCAGCTTCAGCTGCTTAGCCTGCAAGGAGGGTTCAGCTGAGGTCTCTGTTTGGGGGAAAGTAAATAAAATGACATCAATCCAGCAATGGTCAACCTATGCCCTTCAGCAGTATTTTAATTCTATTCAGAAAGGTAGCTGTAGGAAACAGTAGATAACTGTACAGAAATATAGGTGATAGATAACAATAAATATGCACTATAAAGATATGACACATGCTACATATATTTAGGTTATAGAGATAACTACAGTAGCCCTTGTGACAAATTCACTGTTCTCAAACTGATGTCACCCAATTCTCGTTCATCTTTTCCCTCTGGTTGTGCCCCAAGCTTGGTGCTCAGCAGCAGCACAGCACTGCTGCTCTGAAGCTGAGGTTCATTACTAATCAAATCAAATCTGCCTCACTCCCTCCTGGACATGGTACAGCATCTTCCCTTAGTAGAAGAGTAGTCCATGGTCATTCTATTTCACTGTTGCTCAGCTACATAAAACCGCACAATTTGAATTTGCACAACAGGTTCTTCTGACAATGATCTCCAAGCAAGCAGAGTTGAATCCCTCCCAAGGAATCATGCAACAGGCATGATCTTCTGCCTGCTCCCAAGTGGAAGGAAGCTTTGGAGATCAGTGGAAAAACAGAAAGCTGTTAAAAAAGTAGTTATGATAAAGTTTATTTTTGATGTTTCCATGTTCAGCACATGCCATACCTTCCAGAATGTGCATCCTAACCAGCTCTGATCTCTCTGGCCGGGACCGGATCTTGCGTTTCAGATAGTCCTCTGTCTGTAGCAAAAACAGACAAGCAAGAACCACTTTCAGCTGATCAGACACAGGAGTGAGGTAATCTTGAACAGCACAGTGAAAAGAAACAACCATCTTTAGCTGTTACTGAGATCTAAATAAGCACAGAACTATCTCTTGTCCCAGAGCACCCAGAAAATGAGCTTACTCTAAAGATGACCTTCCAATGTAACTACCTCAGTCACTCATGCAATGCTGCCCCACAGAACGGAAACTGGGAAGGACTTCCTCAGGAGCTGAAGTCCTCTTTTCCCGTTGTATGCACCACCATTAACTTGTGTCAGGGTAACATCCATGAGATCTCTTTTTGCATTAAAGATAAATGCACTGGTTCCATTGTTCACAGAAAATACTTGCATGTACTGCTGGCACTCAGGGCTGACTTTATGGTTTGGGCATACTCTTTAATTTGATTAGAAGTATGTTATTTGTTAAGCTAAAGACCCCACGCAGTCCCTTGGGGGGCAGAATCTAAATGCTGTGACAAGGCTTATTTCACTTCCAGAGCTGCTTTTAGCTCTGTCTTTGGAGAATGTGCTACAGAGCAATGTACAGAGATGACCCCAACAGGCTGAACATACTACTCTTTACACAGCTGAGGAATGGGAATCTGGAAGCAGTGGGTAATAGACCGGTAAGTACTGGCTATCAGGATGGGCCTTCAGATAAAGTAAGTATTAAAGTCAGTCAGAAAACTGCCCCATAGTTGCTCAACTGCCCACATAGAAATATTAATCTAATGAAGTTTTAGGAAAAAAAGAGGAGAAATAAGTAAAAGCCCTTTGGTCACTGGTCTTAATGCAAAGTCCCCTGTTCCAATCCTTCCACAGTTTAAAGGGCCTCCCTTACAGGTCTTAATCACAGATGTTATTTTTTTACTTATGTTGCTTTCACTTTTAAAACAAAACTTAGTCATAACAAGTTTCATTCCACTGTAGGCTAATCAGAAAAAAATATCCCCAGAGGCCATCTGAGGAACAGAAATTATCAAGAAACTCCCCAGTTAGAAAAGCTGGCACATGAAGTGTGATGCTTGGCTTCCTCTTTCTGTAGACTACTTTCTGTAGTCTGTGATTTCAGTGTCACAAGATTTTGGGGGGGATCCTCTCTATTCAATTTTGAATTTCTAGTCTCCTAGACAAACAATTTCATGTGCAGGTAACATAGAAACTTTCCTCAAAGGTGGAACTAACCTCCACATCATAAGAGCATTTAATAGCATTTCAGGGTGAAACAGATACCATAAAAATAAAAATCTCAACTGTATGGACAGTGGGAAAGAACAGTTATCAGTCACCTCCAGAAAGATGACTCTAGGGAAAATCCAGGCACCATATTCAATGGCTTTTAGACACAACTCGTTCACTGAGGGTTAACCAGCACCACAGGCAAGCTGCAGAACACCCCATCCAATACACCTCTGACTACAGAAAGCTGTAATACATCCAGAATATGAACAATTCCCTTCTGCATCTCTTTAGCAGCTGCAGGATGCCCAAAACACAAGATATACTATTCCTGACTTTCCCAAAACACTAAAGATTATATTGCATCTTACCCTGGCCCGCTCCAAACTCCTTCTTTGTTCATGAAATGCAGCTGGACTTTTCAGAGCTGTGGAGAGGAAAAACACTTAGTGAATGAATTAGAATTATGGAACTTCTCTCACTGCACAACCTTTCAGGCCAACTAAGTTAACAAATGTACCGCAGCAACTGCCTCCTGCATCTTCCAACACAATGAGGCAGATCTCCAGCTGGTACAAAGCAATGGGAATTTGCCATACTCTGTCTGACAGCACAGGGACACAGGAACTGATCTGAAATTTTTGTGGGCCACTGGAGAGTCTAATACGGGTATACTTCTGGTCAAACTAACCACTGCTCCCAAAGTTGGGTCCAAGAACATGATTCAAAACCAGCCCCTCAAAAAATACCTTTTACAAGTTTCAACAAATAGTAAGATATCCAGGACCCTTATGGGAATGGCTCTGAAACATTGAAGAGATACATCAAACGGTTGGAAGGATGGAGGACAATTGATAATGAACTGTAAATCCCCTTTACTATCTCTTAATGTCAAAGGAAGCTGCAAGTCTTTCCTTAATCTGCACCTGTGTTTTGTACACATGCAAGGACTGGCTGCAAATCCTGCAGGTCCATGGGACACATACATTGCTCCCTGTAAGAGAAATTACTGTGAGAACAGAACACTTGGAGAGAAAAGTACATCTATCTATTGACAAAAAACCACTACTTGAGGAATTAACTTCAGCTCTCCATAGAACAGACTTTCTCGCCCCCTCGGGCCCTGTTTAAAACCAGAGCCAAAATGGATCAGGTTTTAAGAAACTGATCCTCTGCTGTCCAGGACCACATTAACCCTGGAGGAATCTCTCACTCTGCCTGGCTCCTCTGGAGCACACAGAGCTCACGTCCCACAGTAAAACCAGAGAGAGAGGATGAAGTAGCTCCTCACAGTTTCCCTAAAGTTGCAAGCAGCTTGTTTTTTAAAAATAACCACATTGTGGTTTATATTAAGAACTAGCTGAAGGGAGCGTAATAATTTCTTTTCATATTTCTGAAATACTCATATATTTTAAACTGTCTGAATTACCATCAAGGTCAACAGAAAAGTTAAAGAACTTCAGCTTTAAAGATAAGTTGCAAGTCTTTTGAAGACAGAAAACAAAGGTCACAGAGTTAGTAACTCCACAGTATTGCACCTAGGTCTTGTGAAATATAGTCTGCTCATATTATTTTTCACTTAAGACCAGTGATTAAGTATTTCTCGAATGTAAGCTCATAATGAAGTCTCAAAAGATTATTAAGAAATAAAAGCCCTTGCATAAATGCAATGTAAGAAACTATTCCTAAGGTATGTGGAGCCTTCCAAGTGCTTTCCTACAGAAAGGAATGGAGTAGCCACAGAAAGACACATTCTGTGAAATACAGAGAGTCCCTCTAGGTTTACATCAATGGGGTAAGAGGTAAAATTCAGTCCACATGGTAGGAATTCTGAACATGCCAGGCATCATAGACAGGATTTGGACTACAGAAGTGAATGAAGAATAATTTGTAGAATAAATTAACAGTAACTAAAAACCAGAGTGAGTGAGTATACAGACCCCTACAACAATGGGGCAAATAGTTCCTCCTCAGATTAGTTTCATAAATCTGGTTATGGAGAGAAATCACCAGAGAAAGTTACACAAGCTGTGAAATGTGCTTTGAGATAAACCAAAGAGATACAGTAGGGATATTGTTTTGCAATAACTACAAAATAATGCAAAAAACTTCCCCTTCTAGCTGAGGCACCAAGAAAGCCTCAGTTGATGCCTGCAATGAGGCATCCTGGGCAGTCTGACCGTGGCACTTTGTTGAAGAGCAAGGAACAAACAACATTCTTTTCAAGTTGCATGAGCTGCTTGTGAATACACACATGCTTGAACCTGAACATGCTTTTCTTTCATTGTGTGCATTTCACAGAAAAGTGAAATAGAAGCTGAGGTCCACTTGGGCAAAGATAGCAAGCAACATTTAAATCTGCATAAACATCTACCCTGGAGACAAGCAAAGCAGGACTCATCTTGAGTCTTCAAAAGCTCTCTACCAGAATGTGCAGACACAGCAGTAATTCTTTACTCTCCCCTTCCTGCCTACCTCTGCTGTCAGTATGAGGCAGCAGATGAACTTTAAGTGACATTTCCCTGACCACAGCTAATGGTCAGAAAAGTGCAGGAGTTCAGATGGTGTCACAGGTAGTCCAGGAAAACTCTTGCATACTGAAGAACAAAGCAAGAAAAGAATCCCTGAGTAGGAAAAAAGAAAAACACATACGCATTTAATAGTAAGTAATGCAGAGCTGCTACGGGAATAATCTTGAAAAGAACAATTCCCAGTCTCTCATGACTAGTCCTCTGGAAACGTGCACTGGGATGTAGCTCTCTGCGCTGGCAACATGACAGAGGACTTCATATTCGACCTCTGAAAATGTCGAGGGCACAAATCCTTCACTGCTTCCCTCAGCAATCTAGGATGAGGTTGCCATGTCAGAATAGGGTGTCTACTGTAAAATCATACTCCATCTGAAGTTAACTAAGCCTTGCACATTTTTTGGCTTTGAAATGACTACTCAGCCCAGAGCTGTGGAGCAACTCTGTTAACTTTACTACCGCAAAATTTTTAAAAAGGAAAAATATAATCCTATGAAGAACTCTGAAGCAATAAGGCTCTGGGTGGAGCTCTAAAGGAGACCCACAGTGCAGAAATGTCCCTTTTCCAGCTCCTGCCACTGCCCTTCCTGGCCACTTAGCACTGATGCCTGCAAAACTATTCCTGTGCCTCATAACCAATCTGGCCCACTCACCAGAGTGCTGCTTTAGCAATTCCACTCTAAACTACCCATATTGATAAAGCTCTACTGTTCTCAGCCGTATCAGCTGTGGTGGCTCATTCTGGCAGTGTCTGTGAACAAATGAGCTGGTGGAGCAGAACCTGTGCGAACCAGGTGGGCGTGGGGCAGCATTCCCACTCTGTCCACAGCCCTTAGTACCTGAAGCATCAGATATAACCACAGAGGGTTAGGGATGAGGAAACTCCAATCACCTGATGCTTTCTGACTGCTCAGCCTGCATAAAATACACTAAACTATCCCTTAAAGTAGTTTGTCTAACCTGTTCTTGGGAGACCTCTCAAAAAAAATGCAATATATATTATTGCAGAGAAATTATCCTAGTGCATAGATGTTTCAACTATTTAAAAACCTTTCGGAATGTCTAACTTATATTTCCCTTCCTACAGTTTATACTCTTTGTTCCCTACCTTACCTGCAAACAACAGAGAACAATTTATTTTCTTCCTCTTTGCATCTGTCCCTTTAGAAAACTTTGGTTCTCCTACAATCTTCTGTTATATAAAATGACCAAAGGCAGCTGCTTCAACCTTCCCTTGCAGATAACATTATCCAGACCTTTGCTTGTTTAGTCTCTTTTGGACTCCTTCCATTTGATCTGCATTTTTGTTGAAGCCTAGTGTCCAGAAGTGGGTACATATTGCAGCCTAGGTTTTATCAGCTGTTATAGAGTTAAATGACTCTTCAATAACACTTCTCAGCCACGTGTCCCAGCCAGTTTGCCTTTTTTTGTACATAAAACACACAACGTTCACTTGCGCTTGTCTCACAAACCACGCAGGTACCAAGCCAGCCACTCTTCATCCTCAATTCATGCCACTAACTTGGCATTACAAGAAGTAGACATTCTGCCTTTTTCTTTCATTTTATTCCATAGTTCTTGGATTCTCCAAACATTTTGAGTCCCAGTCCTGTCCTTCCCCCAGCCTACTAACCTGGAGCTTAATAAACGTGCAGACTGTTTCTTTGTTTACATCAAATCACTGAAAATATTCAATCATGTCACTGATTTTCTTCCTTCCCATCCCACTCAACAACCCTGCTCAACACAACCTCCCAGTCTGTCACCAAGCCTTTATTCCAAAACTGTTCCCTCACAAGTTGCACAGGCAGCTTCAAGTAGTCCCAGCTTGCTTCCAAAAACATCAGGCAAGGCTGTTTCAAGCACCTTACTAAACCTAAGAAGTACAAAAACATATTTAATACCCCAAGTTCCCTGAGAAGCATTTCAAAAAATATTTAGTCTGCTGGTAGGTCCAGCTTAATTAATGATCTATTTTTCCCCCCTCGTTCATGTCTCACTTGTTTCTGCCTTGCCATTGATGCTCCAATTGTACTTATACTGCACAGGGAGCTCTACTATGGAACTGCTGCCATAAAGTATCTCCAGCACCTCCCCACGGCACTTGCCCCTCTCCAAACTTAACCTGAATCTTTGATCTAACTACCCAGCTAACTTTGAGTGAGCCCTGATGAGAACAGAGTGCTGCCAAAGGAAAAAAACCCACCAAATTTGCCAAACTACAACAGCAGTATGAGCTGATGAGTTTTTGTTTTCACTGTATACAGGAAAGAAATAGATGAGAACGCAAAAGTAACGTCTGCAATGCCCAGCTTCAGTTAGGGTATCTCCTACCTGCCTTTTGATTTTATTTCTACATGATATGTACATGGTATTTTCAGCCTCAGTAACCCGCAGTTACACTTTCTGCCCTCGTTCCTGTACCTAGCTCTGGGACAAAGCCCTCGGTTACGCTGACAAAACCGTCTGTGCACTCCGATCACAGCTGTTTTGAAAGAGTTACTTTAACCTGGATCGGTATGCTGCTTTACAGCATGGCTCCACAAATAGTAGTGTCAGCAACGCTGACTGCCCTGCCAGACAAAGCCAGAAATGAGAGGCTGAGTTTAAGGCCAGCAGTGAAGCAGGAGCCCCCACTCTGCTGAACCACGGCCCCCCATGTCTCCAAATTGCCCCATCCACCATAGGAAAACAGCCTGGTGTTACAAATGGCCCAACAAGCACTAAAAAAGGCTCAATGACAGATGGGACAATAGCCTCATCAACAGGGCTTGGGACAGCACAATCCAGCAGGTGATCTCCACTGAGCTGTACACATTTTTATCCCACTTGGACAACTGTGGCAGTTTGTAACATCTGCTGTTAGGAGGATGCGTTTTACCCCTCGCCTTTAGATGACTGACAGCAGGACTTGATTTTCCTGCCACAGACGGGCTGGCTAGCAAGGATCTCCTGAAATTCCTACCATACATCCTATTTCTTTAGTCTCTCTGTTGCCTGTTGTGGAGCATTTTCATGCTTCATCTCCAGAATTCCTGAAGCATTAGCATCTTTGTGGTCACACCCTCAGCTACCATGAGAAATCTCCCTGCAGATCAATGATGCAACTGTTCTGTGCCTCCACCCTGCTTCAAAAATGTTGCACCTATACATCGCCACTGTGTCCTTCCATCTGACCCACCAAAGCCAAGCAGCAGCACACAAGACCATCTTCATCAACCCACACCTTTCCATACAAAGCCCAGAGATGAAAGTTGCTAATCTTCACTTCAAAGCAATATATTAATTCCTATGAAACAGGGTCCAAAACTGCAATGCCTGAGTTCAATATTCCCCCGGTCCAAGCCACATTTTGCAGATGGCAAAGTATGAATGAATCATAGAACCACAGAATGGTTTGGGTTGGAAGAGACTTTAAAGATCATATAGTTCCAACTCCCCTGCAATGGTTGCAGGGACACCTTCCACTAGACCAGGCTGCTCAAACTCCCATCCAGCCTGGCCTTGAGACACAAAAAGCAAAGCAAAGCAAAGCATCAAACTGGTGCTGCTATATACAACAGACTGAATCAAGGCTCAGGAATCAAACCCAAATCTTCAATATAACAGCAGAGACAAAAAGCTGAGCAAAATGGCCCAAACATTTCTGTTCAGGGTTCACCCTGCAGTGTACAAAAGCAGATTTTAGCCGTGCAAAGCTTTCAAAGATTTTCATATGCAGATCTCGGAGTTCCTGTTACCTAGCGTGAGAAATAAGTGGAATCAGAACTAGATGGAGACACTCTAAGAATGAAACACAGCAGGGGAAGGGGACTGACGCAACTGCTGTGAAAAAGAGGTCAAAATACCCATACACCCTGCATTTGCTTATGCAGCTGACAGAAGACACTGAGGTTTGCATGGAACCAAACACAGGGAAGAAAGAAAAGCAAAAGGATCTGCACAGATCCTCATAGCTCAAGTGTCTTGTGGGAAGCAGAGGCTGCAAAGTCTTCTGTAATCAGGAAATCACTGCTCGAGGCTACCAGACTTGTAAACTGACAAGAGGAGAGGCAGCATATGAGCTTTCCTTGGCCGTAGTATCTAATTCACCACGGACAACAAGGTGATATTTGAACTGCAAATCAGTTGGTAAGACAACACACAATGTCTGTAAAAAGGCTACAGCTAAATTCAGAATACTGAGTCAAATACTTTGCTCTTCAGTTAGACCTGTTCCTAAGGGAAAGGAAAAACCTTCCTTTCCTATGACAAAGAGAAGCTTGTGTCACGTCCAAACCCAACCCCAGACACGCTGATTTAATTCAGAATGGCAGAAGACCTTCTGCTGCAGCTATTCACCCCTGCTCTCAACCAAATTCTGGTTTCTCTCTCTTGTTTACTACGCTTTCGTAAAAAGATGAGATAAAGTGCTGCAAATAGGCTCGATGACTTCTGCTGTCGGTTCAGGGTGGGGCTCCCACACACAGGATTTGGTAAGAGACACAGGACCTGAACCACAGAGCAAGGCAGTTAGCACTTTCTTCCTCCCATCATCTTCACCCCACTTTTAAAAACCATTTCTCACAGCATGGAGGAACAAGGTATTAAAAAACTGGGTCACATACACAGAAGGGGTTGTCATCTTGCCAGTGGGGCAGTGTCAAAGAGCTGCTGTGTGCTGCAGAAATATGAAAAGGGGCTGGAGATACACAGAGAAGAGAGATCTCTATCAGCATCCTTTTCTCCATTTGCAGCTCTGGGGAGTTTCTCATCTGGTGCACAGACCAGAGAACATATTTAAGAATTCTTGCTGATACCATACCCCAGCATTGGTAAATGACCTTGGATTAAGGCTAAAATATGAGTATCAAGTTAAGGATAGGAAAAGAAGCCACAACTGGTAAACTGTGATTCTTCAAATCCCAAAATACATAAACTCAGAAAATTTAAAATTAAGACTGACCTAAAAAAGTCAATCCAAATATACTTATGAAGGTAAGAAACACATCTCTTGCACTCAACAAATGCAGCTTGCCCTTCAGTGACACCCTTCAATGGGAATGTTATTGTGATTGAAGAATTGTGAGTGTTCCTAGTCCCAAACAGAAGAAAGGCTGGAGAAAAGTTCCTTCCCACACTGCTACTGTTGCCAGCACTGCCAAAGTACGGCATTACAGATACAGTGCTGCAGCTTTATGGAGTCTTCCCCACTGCCCAGCTGTTCCAATCAGCAGAGACACGGCACAGATAACGGCAGCCGGACGATTTCCTGTTAGCTGGACTGTTTGGTGAGCCCCAGGCTGCTGTGGAAGCCAGAGCTGAAGTCCTGCCTTCCTGACACCCTGCCTCAGAGAGCCAGCCCTTCTCCTGGGTCAGCACTCTGAACCTGCACAGCGTACTGGCTCATGCAGCTCTTTGTCCCGAAGAGCCACTTCCCAGCTGCCTGCACTGGGCTTGCCCTGGCTGCCGAACCACGTGTGCAGGGGGAGCTGTGGTACCCTGCCTCGGCCCGCCATGGGGACACCCGCCAGCCGAGCTGCTTCCAATGCCTGCACCAGGCACCTCTCCAGAGCCCACTTTCAGCAAGACTGTCAGTAACTTTAGTACAGCAGTATCTCTCTGATGATGCAGCTGAAGTTTAAGATTTTCATTAACTCTGTGAAAAGCCTGAAGTATAGGTTTGTCACAGTAAATACGGAATTATTGGCAGAAAGGACTAAGATTTTTCAAGGCCCAACACTGAGTTAATTTAAAATCTAACGTATGTGTAATTTCTCAGAAAGTTCATCCTCTTTAGGAGCAAAATGGAAATTGTCACCCATGGTAACAGTTATCAGATCTGTGGGTGACTGTGGCTACGGCTTTGTGTCAAAAAACACTTACAGCAAATACAAATAATGTATAATATGCTCCATCCATCACCATTAACTCTTGGCATTCATAAGACCTGAAATCCTAAAATGAAAAACCTAAATCCTGTAACAAAAAAAAAAAAAAAGGCAAAGCTTCATTACAATCAGGATTATACCACCTCCAAACTGAAGAGGAAAAGGGAGACAAGGAACTTCTACCAGGAACCCCTTTGATCCATGCATTTGTGGACCAGATTTCATGCCTATTTCTTGCAAGGAAAATCAGCCTTTGCAAACTCTTCTGATAACTTTCCAGAGTGCCCAGGGTAGGAAAGGTATGGGGTCACAAAAAGAAGGGACCATTCCCAGACAACAAGTAAGAATGAAGTTAAGACAGCTGTGGGAACATGAAGGGAAGAAACTGTATTGCATATAGACTTTACTCCCCTGAAGTATTATGTTTCTCTTGCAACTGGCAGAGTTAAATCTTTTATCATGCCATGGATCAAGGACCAAACGCAGCCTTGGTAAGGGGGTCTGGTGGGGGAGGGGTGGCTGAAACCTGCCTTCTATCAGAGGATGCTCATTTTGGACATTCCTCCGAATTTGTCTCAAAGAGGGACACACCTGAGCATGCTCTTCTTTCTACAGCTTCAGAAAGGGCAAACAGCACATTTCCATTCTAACACAATGAACTTTATTGCTCCAATCATGTCTTATTAATCACAGATCATATAAACTCACACAGATATCTAAAAATACAAACAAAGCAGATGCAGTTATTAGGCCTCTGACAATGAGACTCTCAGCTTAAATGTAGATTCCTTCTACACACAAAGCCTGAAGGCTTTGAAATTTTGCTTCAAGGAAAAAGATCTTATAGTCAAATAACCAGCAAATAATTCTTGGGAGACAAGTTATAGGTATACAATCAAATTAAATAAAAAATTAATCAAATTAAATAAAACCAGATGTCTGTGCAACACACCAGAAACAGAAAAAATGTGGACAGCTGCAAGTGTCCTCTACTTTTTTTTTTATTTTACCATACTTGCTTAGTGTTCCAGTCTTACTCTCAGAGCATGACACTAAGTATATTAAAAGTCTAGCTGCAGCTTCTGTACTTGAGGTTCCCTGCCATATGCTATGAACCAGAAAATAGCAAGGATTCAGAGGTATATGGAGTATTAAAGTAAGTTATTCTTTTTAGATCTTAAAAGACTTTACAGGTTTGTACATTTTATTAAACAAGTCTGGGAGTAACAGTATTTACAGTCCACACGTATGTTTTTAACTCCTTGTCTTAAATGAAATTACCGTTCCAGCTTAAAAGCATAGAAGTGAATCAGTTGCCAATGTGCAGAACAGCAGACATAAGATGTCAGGGAAGTGCAAATTTGTATTTTTGCTTTGTTACTCTAAATAGATTCCATAAAACTATAGGAATGTCACTACAAAGATCTGATATGTAAAGTGGTGAGAGAATGATAGGGACACGTTACGTAGCAGGAAGAGCTATTTCAGGGTGTTAAAGCAATGGGTTTAGCTGCAGCTCAAATAGAACACACCACAACCTTGAAATGTCAGCTGTGTAGCCACATTGCAACAGTTCCAAGTCAGTAAAACTCCACGCAGGCATAGCAGTTCATCTATCCTGGCCCTTATGGCTGAGGCATGAAGAACTGCATCTGAAGTCACCAGCATAATGGCAGAACAGCTCGTGTCATGAAAAATATTGCACCTGTAGGTAACTGTCACGTTCCAACAGCTTGCTGCCTCTCCTTTCTCTGACCAACATAGAAAGATGCTCCAACTTCACAATTAACAGTTAAACAATTTATAAAACTGGTTTTTCTTTTGTTTTGTTTCTGACATTTAATATGTTCTACTGTAGCTATTGTACGTAACAAGAACCAAAGGTTGATAATATCTTCAACTGACAGGTCTCCTTCAATTAGCACACATATATTAAATTGGCAAGATTCATAATAAGAAATAACTAAGAAAATATGAACCTAAATATTAATTATAGAGCCATGCAATAAAACTAGAAGTGCATAATTTTCAAGTATTTAAAAAACTTTGGGTTTTTTTTAAACTGAGAAGTGATTAGACTATCAGGTAAAGGCTAAAGCAGAAATAGCATTTTTAGCTACCCTACACAAACACAAGAGTGGATGTATGGCCAAATCTTAGGGTTGAGATGTTGAAGTCTAGAGACATGATTTAATCTTAGAAAATCACAGGTGGCAAGCACTTAGCTTCCTGACTTCAGTACCTCAAAGATCCTTGGGTTTTTGTGATGGTGGCTATGCTGGATGCAGAAGACCAGCTACTGCAAGCTTTGTCTAGATGATGATCGACACTGATATGCCAAAGCATAACCTGTATTCTGCACCCTTAAGTCACCAACTGTCCCCAGTAAATAGGAATTCCTTTAAAATTCATTTTAAGCAATGTCTCACAGACTCTCAAAAAAGCAAATACTGAGTTTTAGTTTTATAACAAATATTACATTTTATCCACTAACCTTATGGCTAGAAAAAAATGCAGCTAGTGATATGAGAGGCCTAATGAGATGATAATCGTGAGACTGTCTGCTGTATCACAATAATTTCTAATTGTGTGACAGGTTGTAATTGAACCACGGCAAACTCCCCTCGTGGAGTCTGAGGGTAAAATACACTCATTCTCTGAAATAAGCTCAAGCACCCGGCAGGTTGCACATCCAAACAAAAACTGCATCAGAGTGTTGGCAGCACAGACCTAGAGCATGGAAACACCTCAGCACCTGTAAAAGCAATCCCATTAGAATCTCCATGCACAAATTCCATCCTCTTTGGATCTACATACAGTCATGTGTTCTGCATCCCGGAACACAAACATACAGAGGAGTTGGATGTGGGCACAAAAACTGGCAAACATCAGATACACTGAAGTGAAAAAGAGGCTCCAGGAAATTCTCAGCCTGTACAGCAGCCACCCTCCTTCTAGCTTTCAGTGCTCACAATGCCCTTTTCAAAGGATGCCTGTGACATTTTTCAGAAATTCACAAAGCACTACTACAGAGCAACACAAGGCACATTCCCAGAAATTATCTACTTCTGCTTCGCCTGCTTAGATAGAAGTGATGGTCAAAACAGCTTTCCTGCAGGATTGTGCCACATGACAACCTTGCATTCTTGCCTGTGTTTTGTGTTTGCAGCCAGAAGCCAAAGAGCACAATCCTGATGGATAAAACAAAGGGCATGTGAAGCTTTAAATCTTGCAAAAGAGAAAAAGAGCCACATATTTTGCATAACAGAGTATTGCTACATTTGCCAAATGTCTTTCCCCTAAAAATTTTTGCTGTTTGAGTTGAAGATACTTTCCACATTGCTTTCTACTCAGATGTGCATTAGCTACTGTTTTAAATATTCTCTTCAAGGGTGAAAAATGGGGTGTTTAATATTCCCAGAAAACCCCTTACAATAGCCTTAACCTTTAAATGTGACACTAAAAAATTAAGGCATCTGACTGTTCTTCTACAGCACAACAGAGTTCAAAGAGTTGAGCAGAGACAGCAGATTTTGTTTAACTTGCATTTTGTGAGGACAAGAAGATGAAAATCATCTCTGTATAGCTATAAAAAATGCAAATAGCAAAAAGGCTTGTCTATTTGCACTGTTAGAAAATAGGCCAAAACCTGAATAAATATAAAAACTCAGTTCTCTCCTTTTTTCAAGATACAGTCATTCTAGCTCACATCATAGGTATGTCAACTGCAGGTAAAGACTTGCTTCCCACATTTTTTCCAAGGGCAATTGAGAATTTTAATCTTCAACTAATGAATCCTGCTACTAGTAAAAGGTTACACAAAGTGGTAACAGAAAGCAAGAAGAATTAGTGAAGCATAAAACCAAATTATTTTGAATCCTCTTTCACTGCCTATAAATGCTTTATTTCTTACTACAATACGCTAATCTTTCAGTGGAGCAAAGTCCTACTGTAGGTGGCTGGTGGGTTGGGAAGGTTATTTAAGTGAGATTAAGTGTACTTGGTAAAAAAAATGTTGAAACATTTGCCTTTCCACGCTATCATATAAACAAAATTCCACATAGGACAAAGTAAGCAATTCCCAGTTCTGTTATGAACAAGCACAGCAGGAGTAGCATGACTCTCACTCTCACTTTAGGTGACACAATGTGTTATCTCTCACTCCTCATATTTACAGTGTCCAAAAACCTCGTGCTGATGGAAGCCTGCAATGAAATTTCTCTTTTAGGGCACCAGTTTGCAGAATAAATCTTATGTGGGGTTTAGATTCAGTCAGGAGAACCAAAGGTACCAAGGGGAGTTTGCACACTACATAGATTGTAATGTAAACCAAAACCTTTCACTTCTCCCACACTTGGCTCATGGATTTTTCCATGGCTGTTTGCCTCAAGATATACAGGAACTGATCTGTATCACAGGCTAATCTAAACGAACATGTAGGAAAGCACAGTAAGACCAAAACAGAAACAAAGTCGATGCTGAGGAAGTGACATCCGCACTCTGGATATGAAGGTGAATTGGAGGTGTGGTGCCAGACAAGCTGTAGTCTGGTCCCATGGGCTGAATGCGTATTAGCTCTAGGCAGAATAATTTCCACTTTACTTTCATTCCAATTTAATCCAGCTCTCAAACTTCATTTTACAGTGCAAAGCAAGGTACAAGTAGGCAGGTGCAATCAGGAGCTTCATTTCAAAAGCACATTCCTGACACAAGTTGTAATGCAGATGGAACAGCAGCCATCCCAGTTTTCTCAAGTGTTAAGATTCTCCACACGGAAAACAAAGGAAAGAAAAGAAGCCAGCATTTGACATGGAAAGAGCAATCCAGCTCTTTTAGTTCAGCACCAAACCATCCTCTGGATTCTAACTTTTATACTTTTGTTGAATCATCATAAAGGACTGTGTGGGGCTTGGTTCCTGGCTAAAAACCCAAGAGGGACACACAAGTCCGGCATAGCCGTGCTCAGTAGCAGATGACAGCAGAACAATATTAAGTACCTAAATGTTTTCACAGACAAGAGGTACAGGTCAGAGAGAAGAAAGGATACAGGATACTTGCACATTCCTAGCAGTAGTAAAAATGTCTGTTCTGGAAATCCTGAAAATAGAAGTAAAGCTGTCATGGCTCTGAGATGCCTTCTGGAGGAAGATGGTCCCTAGTCATCCTCTGTACTTCTCAGGTTAAAAATGGGACTTTTGCTTAAAGTATCACAATTTATCTCACATCTGATCTTCTCTTCAAAAATGGTCCAGGCAAATTATGTTTTAAACATTTCCCTATGTGCGGTTATTTCCAGTTGGCAAGTATGGGTAAATGATACCATTATTTGGGAGGAACTAATTTCAAATCATTAGAAGAGATGTGCTAAAGTGGGTTTTCTCCATCGCAGAAAGGACCCTTTCATGTACTGCCAGTATTTTCACAATGATATTTCACTGAGTGTTTTTCTTTGGTCCACCACAAAACTCACACATAAGAGATATAAACAAAGCAATGAAGGACACAAATCTGCAAAGACTAGTAATTCAGGCTATGTTTTAAACAAATTTAAGACTCACTAATTATTGTGGATGCCTTGCTTGAATTACTTGCAAGGGCCTCATTTTCAAAAGGCCTGTAAAACAGACCCCTCTCAGGAATCACGAGTTTGGCCAGCCACACTTTGAAGAAAGCCAGTACTGAACGTAAATTAATAAAGTATTTGCATACATATCCACCTAAAGCAGGAGACCACAAAGAAGTCAGGAACATTTTCTTCTGAGAAGCATTAGTGAAAAGGCACAGTCACTGGGACACTAGCCTTTCATCCAAAAACAGGTAAGTGTATTCTGTAGAAGCTTGTATACAAGCTCCCCAGGTTAAAAAACAGACAACAGACATGATATATCCAGACAGGACAATCTTTTCTTTTTGCTTTGGTAACATAATTTTAAGCAGGGGTCCCAGAAACCTCTTGAGAACATTACTGCCATCCAGCAAGCCACTTCAGGTGACAGAGTGCTGCTGACAGGTTCTCTTCATTCAGAGAGAGAGCTGACAGTCTAACCTCCAGCCCTCAGCAAAGTGTGAGTCACACCACTGTGTCATATTACAGTGTGCACACCAGAAATAGAAGAAATGAGAAAATCCTCATTACTACACCATCTTCAATTAAAGCATCTGAAGCAGGGAAGCAGGAAAGGTTCTGAAAGAAGAGAATACATACCTGATCCACTGCCTTTTACTACAGCTGTTGCGTGAAACTGAGAGGACCACAAAAATAAAACATTTGCTGTGTAGTCTTGCTTCAAATTGTTACCTATAAGTCATCTAGTTCAGAGTTACCAAAGCATGACAAAACTATTTCTCAGATGCCTTTTTTGCATTTTTGAGGGAAGGAGGAGAATAAAACAGAAAAATACCTTCTCCAACGCTAATCTGACAGTGAAAGCTTGGCTTTAGGGTAGATCCTCTCTATTTACCCAGAACAGTAAACGTTCTCTGCCTCCACAGATTTTGCCTTCCCCTGCAAGAAGGGCAATGGCTGATGCCCACAGGGCTCTTCCTCGCTGTTTTCTAGCTACAAACATGAAAGAGGGCCCCTTGTTGGTTAACATCTTGTACACACTGCCTGGTTTTGGTCAGTTTATGGAACACATACACACAAAGTTACAAGTGCCTCAGAGGTCTGGAGAGCTGACACACTGTAAGAACAGAAAGCGCAGAGGCAGGAAGCCTGTTAGAGGAGTGATTACCAGCAGAGTCAAGTATAAAAGGCACTTCTAACATAGCATGTTCTCCAGAAGACTGTGCATTGTGATGAAATGCAAGCCTAGTTTTGCAGTACAGTTGCACTTGCAGCCATTACACTCTTCCTCAGTACTGGAGGTGGCACCAACACTTCAGAAAGACCAGGTTGGGTGGGACAAGGGTGGGGCTCTTACATACGATGTTTTCCATGCAGAAGCAGAGAACCTGATCTTTCGAATCATATGGGAAACCATTCTCCACCAAAAAAACATGCATAAAAACACCAGGGCAAAGAATTGAAGTGGTACTTACGCGGCATGATCCCTTGGCTCACCAGCTCCTCCCGCGTGCGTCGCTGCTGGAGCTTCAACTGCAGCACTGCACGACAGCAGAGAAAGGGGAGAGAAGGAAACCCATCAGTGCACGAAACAACTGAAGAAACATTTTCAAATGCATCTTGTTTTCTTCTTTGGATGCTAAGGCACTGGTGAGCAGCAGAAGGAAAAGACGCCCCCCTCCCACCCTGCTGCCCTGCCCTGCTGCAATTGCAGAAGTGGCCCCCAGCAGTCAGGTTTCCGTAGGCTGCTGCAGCCAGGGGGAGAGGAAGTTGCGCAGGGTCTTGGCAGGGTGATAAAAATCCACAAAGCCAGGCCTGTTTCTCAGTTCTTTCTAGAGCACCAACTGCTTTCCAAACCATTAATATTAAAAAACAAACAAAGAGAAACACCAGCTGACAGTCCTCCAATAAACACAGAGTGACACCCCAGCTGCTAATGACTCCTGAAAACTCTAATTACTATGTGCAGATTAAACAATATGTCAAAACTTTTGGTCGTTACTCTAAATTACAAGGCTGATTTCCTTCCTCAGCTAAGAAATTCACCTTCAGAAACATCTCGTGAAAGTGAAATACCATGGACACATCTAAAAGTGTCCTTCCACTGCAAAAGGAATCCCCTTATCACTAGAATTTTTCCTATTTATTTTAGCATATTCAACATATTCATGACCTGTGTGAAATGCAATTAGCTGGGTTTTTTTCCAGTGCAAATCCCTGGAACAGTCATAATTTCAACATTTAGATTATAACAGCAGTTTCCCTTTAAACTACACAATCAAAGCAACATTGTTCTTACAGTAAGTTCTTACAGCAAGATTGTTCTTACAGTCAAAGACAGCTTCCATATGAAAGCAACCTTTCAAAATTGAGGAAAAAATTCACATGAATGTGTAGACACGTCTCAAATTAGGACAACCAGAGTATCATTGAATCCCATTTGCAATCAAGTCCAAACTCCTAAGTATACTCCACACAAAATATTATAAAATGAATGGCAAGGCATCTCATCTCCTGTGTTTTAATTTGAATTTCTCTGTCAAGCTTATGCCTTTTGTATAGTCCACATAATGAAAGTCCGCATGAATGTAGTGGAACCACTACGGAGCAAAACTGCTCTCCAGTCTAACTATGCAATCCCATTAGAACTCTTATGCCTCCTTCCTTAAGTATTTTGTTTGTCCAGTACCTTAATTTCATACATTGTATCTAAATTTGTACTGTACACTCCATAAAGTAGAGATCAAAAAATTTAAGAAGATGCCACTTTGTCTACTTGCAGACATCATCAAATTTTACCTGTTTCTTTTAACCTCCTATTTGCAGTTTGCATTTGACTAAGATACATCTTCCAATAAGGGTTCTGGTCTTCATATGTATAAAAAAAGAGATCCATCTCTTCCTTCCTATGGTTGTTTCCATAGCACCTAATCACCCTCACTTAAACACACATTTCATTTTCTTCTTGGATTTGTCTGGCTTCCACTTCCATCGACTCTTGATCTACCTTTCTTTGAAAATGTTTATGACAGTGAAAGGAGTACCTCCTACCTGTGGAAGTACCTCTGTGCACAGTGTGCAAAAAACTCACCTCTCTTCTGTTTCTTATGACAAACTATGATTTCTTAATATATGTATCCTGGGCAGGAATCTACGGTCTTTTAGTACATGGAAGTGAGAGAGGGGAGGAGGATGTACAGAGCACCATGGTAATTCTTTGTGGGATCAGCCAAGAGCCAGAAGGAGGAGGAGGGAACACAGAGGGGAAGGAACAGGCCCTTAGTTTGGCTGTGAAACTGCAAACAGAAGTGGTAGTTCCAGACTCTTCCTCCCACCCAGCATGAGCTCGCACTCCTGTGCTAGCGTGAGGGCTAACACAGCTCACAGCCGGCCTGCTCACAGAGCTTCTCATTTGCTGGATTCCTTTTGAGGTTATCAAACCCCAAATCTAAAGAAGCACTTGGTCTAACTAATACCTTGCTGAGACTGTGTCAAATCTCTCACTCCCCCCATCCCCTCTCATGTCCCCCTGACTAGTGGCTGGACTCACTGACACAGAGACCACAGCCCAGTCAAAACAGGCACCAGTTTTTGTGTCAGTAAGCTGAAGAGCATGTGATCACATGGCCAAGAGTTGCAGTGGAACAACCAGGACACCAGGTATTCGCCAGCACCCAAGGTGGGAGTTAGACTTCATCCTTCCAACAGCACACTGTCACTAAGTGATTTCTGCCCATTAAATCTCTTACTCCATGGCATTACTTCCACTACTGAGCCTTTTAGGGACTCATATCCGTATCCTAAATTAGCACATCCAACTAAATGTATACAGACAAGGCACAGACCTATAGCATCAGGTCCATCTCTCTGCTTTAAGTGCAGATAATCTTATTATTACTCATGTCTTCCTATTTACACATCTAGTAACGTATCTTAGCCTTTTCTGCCACTTACTTGCTACAACCATCTACCTTCCTTCACATTTCTAACTACACCTATTATTCACCTTTCACCTCCCAGTTAGGGATTTTCAGCAAAAAGCTCCCCCACACAGGTGTGGTTGGCATTTTTTGCTCCTGGGTGCACACGTGTATTGTCATCTGTATTAATGTACGTTTTGCTCAACCCGTCTCAGTTGGCTTAAATGATCTAATTTTTTAATGTTATTATTTATTCCTCCACTAGTATTTGTTCTGTCCACACTGTTACAATTTCTTGCATGTGTTTCCAGACTGCACCAGGCTGATCTCAACCAGAAACGCTTTTCTGCTTTCTATGATTACCAGTTCTCAATCCAATTAAGCAGTACTTCATTAAATTCAAATACACTTCTTAAAATGAAAATTTACCACACTACTAAGCTAAAGACATTATAAAAGTCTATTGCACCCAGACAAAACCCCTAGCAACCAAATCACACTTATCCAAACGACAAAATCACATTTGAGCAGATCTGTTTTCACAAACCAAAAAGCTGATCAGCGTGATTATACTGCTATTCTTATAACACCTAAATTCTTGATCAAATTTTCCATATTTTTTTTTCCTGGAACTGATAGCAGATGAGCCACTCTTTACTCACTCACCCTTTGTCAGCAGTGATGCAAAATGTGATTGGTCTTTCGCTCTTCTGAAGTCTCCCTGCTGTTCCCAGATTTATCAGAAATGAAATCTCAGTCAGACTGCTAGAGACTTCATCAAATGACTTTAAATTGCCCTCCTGACTGCAGCCTCCCTTACGAATTATCTAAATATATCTTATTTCTTTATTAGTTACAATCTACTACCCATTATATGCATCTTTTATTTTTAAACCCTATGTCCCTTCACAGCAAGAAACTAGCAACTGTCAAGAGAACTAAACTGGAGAACAGAAAAAAAGTCATTTTTAATAAGCATTTTTTATAACCCTTTTTTATAAGCACTAAGTAATTAGTGGGATTTATGAATGTATATACATACGTATTAAGCACAAGTTATAATCAGCCATAAAGTACTTTTTTTTTCCCCCAATGCATCTTACTTTTGTGGCAGGGAGGAGGGCAAAAAGGATTATTTCAGTTCACTCCTGAATACATTTTGGCTTAACTAAGTACTTGGAGTTCCCAATGCCATTTCATATATTTAGGAGATCACCTGTTTACATGTGCAAGTGTGTGAATCCTATATATAGATTAACAGATGTCCCAAGCACCAATCCAAGGTTGTTGTACATGGAGCTCAGCCAAAGGTCTAGAATGACCAGAGAAATTCAAAGCTACTCTAAGACAGACTGAAGTGTAAGTCTTTCAATCATTAATGGACAATCCTCTGTTTCCTTTATCCCTGTACTTAACCTGTGAATTAATTTTCAAATTAAGAATAAATCAGGTCATACAAAGGGCAGTGCATAACTGCTGGCTAGAAAAAGTTCCAAACTGGTGCCCTTCTACTCTATGCAGTATTTTGTGGGATTAGTATGCTTGTCGGATTTTCCCACTCAAAACTAGGCACAATTTATTTATTTCACAAGTATGAAACGTTCCCAATGTAATTTTGAACAACGTTTTTATATCACTAATGGACTGTTCCAAGAACTAGTAAAACATTCCAGAGAAATCTGGGAGCTAGGATTGGGGACCACTGCCAGCAGTTTAAGAGGAGTAGAGAAGAATTGCGGTGGTGGGAGATGTATTAAATGACAAATAATATTGTGATACAGCTACTATCAACAGAGTTACGATGTTAGCAAAATACAGCATGTCATGATTATTTTTTGTTCATCTTAGCATCAAACTTTCTCAACAGCCACAGGCATATTCCAGGACCAGCTACTCACAGCTGGTGGCAGCTCAGATTTAACAGTGTATAATTAATATACAGAGCCTGCACCCATACAGACACTTTCGGGAGAGCTAGAACTCTAGTGGTAGTTCAGGGGTGCATTAGTAGTAAGCAGGAGCAAGAACAAATATCTGTGATGAGCTAAGTTGTTTTTTGCAGCTCATCATCTAAATCTGCAGCAGCGTGCCTGCTCTTAGACATACATATCTGAAAGCCCTTCTATTTCTAAACCACACTGCATTTAGTAGTGTGACTACAACTACAGCAGAAACTAGACTGCAGATTCTGCATCTCAGCATTTCAACAGAGAAAAATAAAATTAAAATCTCTTTTCAAAAACTGTCTCACATACCAGGACAGGTTTGTGACAATAAATTAAAAAAATATTCTCCATTTCCTGTTGTTTGAAAACTAGCAAAAAGAAGCACACGGCTGTGAACTGCAGCTTGTGGTGAAACCCTGTGCATGTTATACTGAATACAGACTTACTGCCAAAGGGAGTCTGTGCTCACATTTCTACAAACCCTTTCCTGCTAAGGAATCCCAGGCGATACTTAAGGTCACCCAACCAAGGTAATGATTAAGCACAGCCATATGGTGGATTACAACTGGGATAGCATGAGCAGCAGGGCAGATCAGGAAGGAAGGAAGGCTGTTAGAGCCAAATGAAACCCTATAGAGGACTGAGGGAGGCAGAACTCCCTGGAATTCGGGCTGGGATACCCATGCAAAATGGGAGAGTGCAAGACATAAACTGCATATTAACAAGAAAGGCTATATGCTCACAGACATGATTTATCAATTTTCTAAATTCAGTGAAAGCAGTCTGCCTGATAGAAGAATTTATCCTTGCAGCCCAATCAATAAACCATGTGATTAGGAAGAGAAACTACTGAAGAACAAGTGAAATTAGCCTAACTTCATTATCTAAGCTGAGGAAAGTGCAAGCATAAGTAAAAGCAGTAAAAAGCAATTTGATGCTCATAAGGGCTCAGGGTCATTTATTTGTACATTGTTCAGCACCTCTGCAGAGCCCATTTTGAAAGCACTGACGGCTGCAGTGTCTGTTAATTCGCAAGAAAGCACTAATACAGCACAAGCTGGGATGAGAACTTGCCAGTTAGTTCAACAGCTTTACCTTTCTGTAGTGGCAAAGGTATTTCAGGAGAATTTTCACTGGCCTAGCACTGAGCAGATCTGACTAGGTTTACTTTGTGAGGTCAGAGACCATGGACTAAGGAGATGTGGCACAAGGCCACCATTTGCAGCCCACACATACTTTCCAGTTTTTCAGTCCAATGTGTATAACACCGTATGCAATGGCCTGCATGCAACCAACTTAATTCTAATATGCAACTATAAAAGACAACTTTGATGACACAGGGTATTTGCTGAACAAAACTGGCACAGCTGTTTGTGCAGAACTGGGACCTCTAACTCAAATATCACAGTGCCATGTAACTATTGCTTTGAAGGATGAAGCCACCTTTCCACTTAACACTCAGATAGCAGCCCTTCTAATTACAATAAGAAGAGAATTTTTTTCCTACTTTCTGATTAAATAGTCACATTTGAAGCAAATGCCAAATTCAGCCTCTGAATATGCAGCACACCAGCTGTTGTTTTCTGTGGAAGCTATATCCTTCTGAATTCAGTCCCTTGGAGATGTGGTAAGAAAACCTTTCCCTCACACCAAAAAAATGGTCTCTGAGCGGTTTTCAGCCTGTGCCAGCTTACAAACCAAATGCTGACTTGCATTAGATTTTTCATGCTTCAACAGGAAGCCAGATTAGATTCACCAGCAAGGGCAGCATCTGTAAAACTCCAGTTGCAACACCTTTCTGTACAGAACCAGCAAAGGGCTGTTAGTGTATCAAATTACTTGTAGTATCCACAAGAAGCTGTAAGAAAAAATGAGCTATGATAGTTTATGATCAATAAGTGAGTATACAATGGTCAAAATTGATTTTCAATAACTTAAATTGCTGAGGTGGATTACTTTTTCTGGTTTAGAGCTGCATTTTTCTGGTGCTGTTGACAACACACCTCACACCACACAGAATGTGCTAGAATGGGGGTTACCAACAAAGAAAAGCTAACTTTTTGGGCCTTTTTTAAAGGCAATTTTCTGAGCCTAACAGCATTTTAATCCACTAACTGCTGATGGGGAATACATGCTGGCTTTGCATTTAAGCAGACTGTGCAGTTAACAGAGAAGCATTTAAGTGAAGCAGACTGTAAATGACACTCAAACTGTGGAGATTATATGACAGTTTGCTACCCTGGGAAGGGGATGCCAAAAATTCGTGTCCCTCTGTGGGGTGAAGGAGAAGCAGCACATACACTGGTGATCCTCACAATTTGCAAGCATCCACGGTTGTTGGGAGCAGCAGCCATAGGGTTCTCTTCATCTCAATGCATTTTAAAGAACAGCTTGAAGCAAGCCTGAGCATAGGGAGAGTTAAGCAGAAGTTTACTTCCTTACTGCTTGAGACTATCTCACATTCCACTACCTCTTTTCTCTACTGAAGCAACAACGGCTGCTATTAAAATGCAGGCAGTTTCCTCTGCTCTTCCTTAGCAACCATGCTATGGAGAAAATGGAGTTTGGGAGGGTAAAGAATAGAAAGAAAATTTGGTTTGGTCTCTTCAACTGTTACAAGAACTTTCCACACTAGAGGCAAAAGCCACTTATTTATATTCATGCTGTGGTCTTCCCTCTGTGAGAAGTAGGATTGGGACCACTCTCCCTACACCCAAAGAGGAGGTCTGTGAAGCACATCCTGAACAGGAAACAAAACCGGGATCAGGAGCAGTTCCCTGCTGCAGGTTCTGAGAGTGATGAAAGCTGATTTCTTCACAGCCTTGCAGAAATCAGTACGTCCTGCTGCAATATGCTGAGATGGAAAGGTGTCTTGTACCAGTCTGGGGAACACTGGCAACTCCTTACCCAGCTGTGCTTGTCCAACAGAGATGATTCTGAGAACAAAGCCAAAGAGAAGGTTTAATCAAGAAAGCCACACAGCTGCATCAAAGGCACTTCTTGTATAGAGGACCTGAAACCTTTTTCATGACCACCTCTTGTTTCTTAGCCTCTTAGGAAGCCTATGAAAGCATTAAACATTTGTACAGATGAGAACAGGAGTATGATTCTGCCTGATGTAGACCTAAACCCTCTCCTCTATCAAGTGATTCTTAAAAAGCAGAACAGTTTCTTCACCTCCAAAAGCAACAACTTCCAAAATATTTCACAGTGTGTGTGCTAGCAATAATCCAAGGATGCAGTGGGTCATATCACACTGGAATTGGTTTTTTCCACCCAGCACTTCTAAAAGCCTTCTGGCTCTCAAATGCCCAGAAGCTTTTAAAAGCAGCTGAAAAGTACAGAAAAAGGAGTGACTGGTCAAGTAAGAACACAAAAAGACAAGGAAATCAGTAAATTAACTGACTCTCACTCTCAGAACAAGACGGGTTTTTTTGTTGATAAAATCACACTCTTCAAAGCTTCTACAGCTCAAAATATTCTTGGGTCATATAAAATCATTGACATGACATGCAGCTTACACATGCCTCTTGATTGTCTATATGAGCCTATATGAGCATGTTTCAGAATACTACTTTTAGGTAGGAAAAAAAAAAAACATGTTCAGGGCAATAGTCCTTTATTGTTGGGAGGATGCCACTGGAAGAGGACTATGAAATAGGAAAAATTTAAAAAGATGTCTTCAAAGGATGATGGAATACTGTATTATCTTTTAATGAGTCAATGTTATGAGGCATTAAGTAGTTCTCTTAGTGGAGACAGACAAATAGAGATTCTTTGATACAGTTAATTTAGCAGAATCAAAAATCCCAATCTACAGAGGAAAGTGGTCCCCAAAGATTATGAAATCAGAAGTACACAGTCTAAAGTAAAAGAATCTATTTCCATCCTCATATTACCACAAGGTAGCTGGCTCACACAGAGCACACAGAGGACAACAAGCTACCTCAGCAGGTCATTTTTGAGGCTTAATATCAAATTTGATAAATGCAGAAATCATATTAATTAAAAACTGTATTTAGAAGATAAAGCCAGCATTTACAGCAATTTTAGTTTTGTTTGGACACAGCACTATAAAACAAACAAAATCAGTAGCTCCATCCAAGTACCAAGACATAATATGACAGCTCCAGACAGCCCAGAACAGTTACTCTCCTGCTAGTGGGTCTCCAAGGCTCAAGTCAGCATTGACTTTGGTGGTAGAATGTGCAGATCCCAGAGCAAGAGGCAGTTCATAGCCTCAGAAGTTTACTTCTTTACTTCTGAGATTTGGTCTCATTATTGCACACAATTGAATGTGCTTATCTCACCAGAGCTACTCATGTGTATGACTCCAAATAAATGCAAACTTGATTATACCATGAAAGTTATGCTGAATTTTGCAGGGTTCTTTTCATATATATTTAGAATTAAGACTAGCAGTTGCTGTGCATTTTACAGCATTTATCTTTACCTTCTTCCTTCATGACTTTTTTAAACATGTAAGATTTAGAGGGAGTTAATGCCATTTTATTCACTGCTACTTTTTAATGCAAAGCCAGTTTTGTCTTATTTGATTTAAAATTTTATAATCAGATACGTTTGTTACTATTAGTACATAAGTGTTTCTATTGAACACATAAAAGCCCACTCTTAATCAAAAAATATTGGTACACCTATAATCCATCTCAGCACTTGCTGAAACTGTTAAAACACAACTTTAAGAAACTAACCTGAAATACACCTAACATGGTATATTTAGTAAGATATGCAACATGTAAAAAGGTACAACAAGCTTGTCAACAGGAAAAGTTGGTTTGCTTTCTGTGCAGGGTACCGATTCTTATAAAATCATTTTGTCTCATTAATACTGGTTAGGTGAAAACTAAGCATGTGAGTAACTAGGCACATATCCATATCTATGGAATCTGGCTACCATGCATGATCCAACAAGATGACCTGTAACAAAATACCTAGGTGGAAAGGTCTACCTAAAATTGACCCACTGGTATCATAATACAGTAAATATTAACTGTAATCAGTACTTGTTGATGCCATCTGTATATCCATTGTTACTATTTATAGCTGGAAGAGAAGTCTTGAGGAGGGAAAAACAGAGAGAATTTCCCAACTCCCTGTGTAAACCTGAGTCACAGTCTATAGTGATTTGTATTTTTCCATGAAACAATGAACAAGGAGGAACTAACACTGCCCTTAACCAGCTTGCGAAGAAGACCCTAGGAAGAAATTCTCCCCAATAATTTAATATGACATGGCAGATGGGGATGAATGAAGAAAAAAGAAGGAATGGGTAGATATATCCTGACAATTAGCTCTACAGCCGTCTTCTAAGGTGACAGTACAAAAGGCAAGCTACACAAGGGAAACACAAGTTCAAACTTTCTATTTTTTTTTCCTGGAAAGATAGAGGTATCTCTGCCTATAAGAAGAAAGAGCTACAACCATTTCATTTTCCATAAAGATGATATATGGGAGTTGTTTATATTTTTTCTGAAAAACTATACAAAAGAAAAATAAGCATTTCAAGGTATGTCAGAATCTGAACAATTTTTCATTGTATTTAAAATTCTGATTTCAAGGGATGTGGTTTTTTAGGTTTCTAACAAGCAGAAGAAAATCAAGCACTGAGACAATGCCCAGACACATCCATAAAACACATGATTGATTATATGTGTTTATAACACAAAAATTGATGAAGAAATCTTTCCATGCCCCTTGTAGCAAAAGAGACATGGTTGAATATTTTTCCTTTATAGTTTACCTCCCATACTTCAATTTCTGCTACAGCAGAGTGCTCCAGTGTATGAACAGCCTCATAGATCAAGGTCACAAACTTCCTCAAACATTTCTGAGAGACTGGTTCTGGCCCAGTGACTCAGCCTTCCTTCTGCCACAGGGCACCCTCTACAGATAGAGGTTAAAAGTTCCCCTCACAGGAATCATCTAATGGTCAAGACACCACAGAACTTTTGTGGCAACAGCTGGGACACCTCGACATATGAGCTGTGTTTTGGGGTTTTCCACTAGAACATGGAATAATTCTGTATTTCCAAGACCATTTCGGATTTTTAACCACCTAAAGAGCTTTGGTTTACTGAAACAAAATGCAAATGAGAGCAAATGTGTTTTTCCACAAGTAGTAGAAAAAATTACTTGGAAATATGCAAATTTAAATACAAAGCAGTTCTTTAGAAGAAAGAATTAACTACTTATATAGGGAACTCAGAAAGCTGGGCCTTATAATTTTAAATTAGCCAGCTTGAGCATGTCCCAGCTTCAGCTGGTTCATTGTGCTGACAGTTATTTCATGGAACATGAAACAAAAGTGGTTTTGTCCAAGGTGCATATTACATGCAAAACGAAGACTCAGAGCATTCCCTATCTAGTTAGCATTCCTTTCACCAGCTTCTATCCAAGCCCCAGCATTCTCTCTTAGCAAGAATTTCAGGTGGATACTACAAGGAGTTACCATATTTCTTTAATTCATGGTAGTTAAAAACATCTTTGCTGTTTTCTCAACGACTGCAAAGAACACAGGCCACAGTCACGGCATCTGAAGTTCAAATAAAGATCCCAGCCTTTGTACTCCAACAGTCTGACACCTTCTTTATGGTTTAAGTACAAATTCTATTAGAAATCTGTTGCTACTTGTAAAAACGTTGCAAGATTCAGCTGTGGCCATCATATTACTCTGCATTAGAAATCAGTTCCTCCACAGCAGCCCAGTGTGGAAGCTGATCCCCAGAGTTTGCATTACACATAAAAGCACATCAAAGCCCCTCAGAATCTTTGCACCGTGCTGACATAACATCTATCTACTGTTTTTTACCTCCTTTCTTGATGGATATTTACTTTCTTTCAAAAAAAGTCTGGACTACACATCCCCAGGACTGACTATTGTGGTTTTTTACATGAGCGAAGATCCACAGCATTGAACAGTGCGAGCTCTGAGGCTTAATGTGCTATCATAGCTATAAATATTTAAATAATATAATTCTGTATAACAGGTCAATCAGCAAACCAAGAAAACCCAGCAGTCCAGAATGGCCTGCATGACCACTGACTTCAGAATGGTGGAAAAATTCTGCAGATGTTTAGAATGTTACTGGCTGGCTCAGTCCTCTGCTGAAGGGCATAAAGGGGACTGCTGGCATCAACAGATTACACACACTTCAAGATTCTCTCCAAATGGTTATGGAGGTGGGCTTTCACTCATATCCTGAACAAAAGCAAGTGAAGGGCAGACACGTTTCCCTTCTGTCGCTCCCTCCAGCAATGAGGCAGGAAGGTGGCTGTGGGAGACAGCATTTGCAGCCGCTGCAATTAAGATTCACCATCACCTGTCAATCCTCGCTCTACACTGCCTGCAGTCAATGTGACAGATATTATTAGCAGCAGTAAAAGAGTCTCTCAGAGAGACACAAAGTACTATTAGTTTAGCATCTACTTCTAAAATGTCATCTTCCACTTCTGAAGAGGGAGAATTTGACATCAGAGTGTGGAGAAGAGCTGCAGGCAGGCTTAGACGCACCTTCACCTCTAAGTGTAACACAGACAGAGGCATGAATGCCTAGGAAAGTGAAAGTGATTAAAAAGAACATCCACCAAAATAAGAAACAAAACACACAACTATTTGCAGGGACAGGTTACATGTTGCTTGTATACTGATCAAATTATGCAACGGGAGTTTCTGGCTTGTATTCTGGCTTCCAGCACTGCTGTGAAATTTGCAGAGGTGCGTAACCAGAGAACACACCTACTGCCACATTCCATTCCTACAAAAAACACAACTATAGTCTCCATGCACTTACTACTGGAGAAACATGGAGCAGCAGGAAGGTACAGAAATTCCACACAGAGAAAGTCAAAAGTGGAGCTCTTCCTTCTGTCACCCAGAGAGCACCACTCAGCTCTGCCCCCAGCAACCCAGCTGGGCAGCACAATGTTTGTGCCTGACAAGTGTTTTTGAGTGAGGAAGGTTACCAAAAAGATGTTAAATGTGTCAGCTGGTACAGCAGAGTGTTAATGGGAAATACCCTCAGAATGGTGGTGACAGGCCTTTGAGCCACCTTTGGGGACAGAGACCACAGAATGAGGTCTTTATAAGCATGACTGCAACAGATGATTCCTGTCCCTATGATGGAGAAAAGTCCATCACAGGCACTTCCACTGAAAACTTTCAAAAAAGCTGTCTTTTTACAAAAGGTTTTCCCTACAGCTTATTCCTACAGTTTATTTCTGAAAGCCAGTTTTAAAGTAAGATTGCCTAGGAAGTCTGGATTTTCACTGTCAATTTTGCAAAGCATTTAAGTCCCTAAGCAATATATTCTCTTCCTTATCACCAACTTTTTTCACATTTCTTGTTAGCTGCATCAGGCCAATATAACTTCAGATGGCAGAACTGCAGGCTGGAAAGTTCAAATCTTTGTTCACGTGAAAGAATGTTGATTATATTATATGCACAATAAACTCTGACAGAAGATCACCTGCACAGTTTTTCTACCCATCTCATCATTCCTGAATACACCGATGAGCAAAAAAACATTTTGCTATTCTTCTTCGCAATCACCATATTGCAAAATATTTCAGCTACTGCAGGTCTGCTCTTAGTTTGAAGAGATACTGGGTTAGTAAATATTACATAATCCCAGGGAAAAACATCGTATCTACTTTTACTAGCCCAAGGAAAAGAAAGAAACTATGAACTCTGCTCCATGTTAATGCCCTTGGGCAGACTATGTATCCTGCAGAGCCTCCTGCAAGAAAAAGCAGCACAATTTGCCCCACAGGTTCACTACACATCTTAATTTCATAAGCCTAAATCATATCAGGAGTCATATCCCATTTTCTACCATAGGTTGCAGAGGTTATTGCCAAAAAATGTGCTGCTTTTGCATTTTGGATTGAAATTTGTTGATGCAGCAGGTGACAAAATCAGTAATTCAATGCTCAGAAAAGACTGGAGATATGGGAGTTGGAGCACGAAATGAAAGATCTAAGCAAGCACTTATTTTTGGTATAGATATTCACTAAGTTGTTGATCAATGACTTGCAGGTATGACAGCATGATGAAAAATCTGAGGTGACTACTGACAGATCTTGTGGATGATAAAACTACCGAGATAAGATTTACACAGGCAGCCTGAGGTGGATCCAAAAACAGAAAACACACTCCTGTCAGTGACCCTCATCTTTGGGCAAGAACTCCAGAAGTTGTTTCTGGATGCAAAGAAAACAGTTTAAACACCATAGTTCCATTTCCAAAAAAAAGCATCTACTTTTCAACAGCTCCTGGGAAGTCTAGGCATCAGTCATTTGCTTTGAAAGTATAAATAGAGACGTTTTCTTGAAAAAAGAAACAACAGGTAATTACGAAAATATCAATAATCTGAAAGCCACACAAGTTGAAAGTGTTTTCAAGCTTTATTAATATGTTTCCCAATTGCTGGGATTATCAGAACCTCAGCACCACTGCCACTGACTATGAAGCTCAGTTCAACTGTAAAGAAAATTCAGTTGACAGGGCAGGAAAGGACTTACTGGAAATTTTACTTGGTATCATTTCTAGTTCAAAGCATTGTCTGCATAAATGCTACTGACAGCTGTACTCATCACACCACACCCAGTTTCTATTCTTTTTTGTTTTCTGCATGTGTTGAGTCCTTACATCTTGCTCTTGCAGGTCCAAGTCTGCAACTCTTTCCTTTTAGTATTACTTCACACTACAGAAAGCACTGTAATAGCCATTTTTGACAAATTAAGTAGATTATAGTGTGGTAAACAAGTTAGCCTCTGTCCCTCTCCTCCTCCTCTTCCCATTCCCAGCATGAAAATAGCTAGAGCTAAAGCAACAGCTGGGGATCATTACACTGACAGGAATAGTTCAGTTAACTGCAACAGGGGAAAACATGTCATAACCAAAAAACCAAAAAACACATTAGAGCATCAGGACTGAAAAAACATGTGAATCCAGCTCCAGGGATAATGCTATGACTCTTCTTCCACTGATAACAACTGACTTACAAAAACCCTGGTCATTCAGTGTTTGCCCTTTCCCCAAGCTTCCCACTCATGTTAACAAATACCCTGAAACACCTCTAGTCCTCACAGTCAAATGAGGCACACTGGCTATTAAGCAAAAATAAATTTAAATTGACAGTCAACTTCAAGCCACCTCACATAAATATACAATTTTCTTACCTTCACTGCAGCTCTTACTTTTAAGCATACTCATAGGCTGTGGTTACAGCAAGAGGCTACAGGGAGTCTGGTGTGCCTCTGGATCTGCCATAAGAAATGCCAGCAGATCAGCTCCCCGTACATTCAACACATTTTCTGTGTTTTAATGTGTCAGGGCACTATTTGCATAAATAATTCCAAACAGTGGGATGCATTAGGCCATAATTCAGAAAGGCATGTGTGTGTTTTGTGACTGGTTTCTGACACTGTTTATCCATGCATTTGCATCACTCACACATCTCCCACAGCAACTTCAGGTCCACTCTGAAGCAGGAAGACACAGATCTCCCTTTAAGAAAAATGACACCCTGCATTCCTGTGAGATGCCTTGGGCGTAGGGGCTGCCCTCTTGCTGGGGATCTCCTTGGGACTGAGAGCTTCCAAGTCTACATGTGCAGGTTTCCTGATCCCTCCTGGATGAGGTATGGCCATGGGCCAGCTGGACCTTCAGGTGCCCGCAGGTGTAATGACAATAAGGTCTAGATTACTCCTGAAGAAAGCCAAATGTTAACCAGCACTTGCACGACTCCTGATCTCTTCAAAGTACTGAACAGATATTAATAGTTTAATCAAAGGCTCAGCTAACTCAAATTACCTCCCATTTGCTGTGGACCAAGAATGTGCACACAGTTCGTGCAGATCAGATGGCATGCAGGAACTTGTTCCTGTGTCTGGGCCCTGAGATACAAATCTTGGAAAAAGACAGGTGAGTTTCACTGTCAGGCCCTGAGTCACACTGTATGTTTTTGAAGGGAGGGCTTGCAAAAAAAAAAAAAAAGTATTTCTTTTCAAAGCAACAAATTAAAGACATAGCACAGAAATGGAAAAGTTGGAATTTAGTTTTGGAAATACTTAATTCTAAGCTAAACTCATGTGAATGCTAACTGGGTTATGAGTAGCTTTCTGCAATTCCCTCTTCATATCTCTCATGATGGGCTACCATACTGTTAACTTATCTAGGAACTGCAAACTGGGCTCTAGTATTTGAAAACTAAATCATTCCAAGGCATTCTTGAATAGCAAACATGTTTATGGATTCCTGAATTCTAGGAATTTTGCAAATAACTGCCCTAACACATACTTTGAAAAATACAGGCTTAAGTTCTTTGATTCCTGCATGTCAAATCCATTTCTGTGTGGTAAGATCACCAGTTCCCAAACTCCAATGTCAAGTCCTAATTCAAAAAAAGAAATAAATTAGATGTAGGAGACATCTGTTTTCCAGAAACCAGGAACCAAGATGTAGTCTATTCCAGATAGCTGCTTCCCATGAGAATCGTTAAGAGAATAGGTATGACCATTGCCAGCATTAATACAGACAACGCTTATATGCCCAGTTTTATTAAGAAGTGATAAAGAGTGAGGAAGACAAATGCATGAATTTTCTGTCTTGGTGACAACAAAACTAAGCTCTCCCATTTTTAGGGCTACCAAAAACTAAGGCATCACAGCCATTAGTTTCAGCTCAATGCTAATTCTGGACTTCCATAAGGGTTTACACGTGGGTGCATCTGTTCCTCCGCTGCCCGTAAGATTTGGCTCTGCAAAATACAGTGCATGCTACAGCATAAATACAACAGGCATTCCAAGACTACAGGAGACTTGAATGGAGTAGCAGCAAAGCTAAAGGGTTATTATTTTCTTCATCTGACAGGAAAGAAGCTGGCAGCATCTATTTCTCTTCCCTAACCTTCATTTGGTAGCTGGTGGAAAGCAGCTTTCCTCATCACCTATGATATCAGAGTATCATGAATTAGCCCATGGGTAGGCTGATGGTATTGCTGGACTTTCAGAGTCAACACAGCTTTTCCAATAACCAGAATTATACAGGATTTCAATGGCCTTAATTCACGTCAACTTGAGACAGCGACAAACCTTTTTATATTGATTAAAGTAAGACAGAATTGTTTTTTCCTCGTTGTACATATTATCCTGCTCTACAGCTTGTGATATTTAGTGTCTGGATGAAAGATGCATCCTGGCACATCCGAATGCAAAGTGCTCACCTTCTGTGAAAATCAATGCTTGCAAATACAGGACAGATGCAAGTTCTGGCTTTTTTTAATTTTGGGTTGTTTTTTTCCCTCTGAAGATTGATACACTGCAGCTCTGTGCCTCCAAAGCAGATAAAGAAATCTGGGAACACTGCCTATACTAATGGATTTATAACTCCTGAACTTGAATTTGAGGATGGTGACTTCAGTTTTCTTTTCCTTTTCCATATTTTTTCAACGAAGAATATTCCAGCAAAAACATGCAACAAAAACAGTAATATTTTTTAAAGTTAGCAATAAGCTACCTCTTGACAGATGTTAAATAGGCTTGGTAGGTGGAGTGACAATTGGAGGCAGAAACCTAACAGTTTTGTGTGGCAGCTTCCACAGGCCTAGACTACCTACCAGAGAAAAATCCTCTAAATGCAACTGCTAAAATCCTCTTCCACACACTGGCCATCTTTATGCAACAAACATGGCCTTAATCTGGCTGGATTCTTGTCCTCAATTCCTACCCCCCGCTTTATCTTACTTTGCTGTCCAAAATGTCAGAAAGTTATTTTCCCCTCCTTTCAGATGACATTGCTCACTCTTAAAATCAGTCATCACCTTATTCTCAGGCCACTGTACTCCAGAGCATTGCTCCTTTCTGTAAGTTCCTTTTAAAATTTTACTTGTAGCTAGACAGATCCAGTATCTCTGATAAAACATAAACCTTGCTGCTTGCCATTGGCTTTTTGTGATGTTCTGCCATTCTTCCCCGTAATCTTTTCCCAGTTCCTGTTTGTTGGTATTTATGATGCTGCACACTATGAATGGATCACTGCCTGTTTTCATCTTCTCAATCTTCTTCAATCCCTCCAGATCCTCTTCTTTCCCTCTAGATATTACTCCCTGAAATCTGACTTCTCTCTGTCCACATAATCTTTCAGAATTGTTAAATCACCATTAAAAAGTCACACATATTTGCAGGACAATACCATCAACGAAAACAAGATCATATTTAGATATATACACCACACTCCTGGCACATTCTCAAAACAAGAACATACAGAAACTTAAAACATGATACTCTTATCTTCTTCAAGGCAGTTGCCACTCCAGAACAAGCCTTTACACCTTTAATGATACAGCCTTAAAACACTGCTCACAAGAGGCCTACACACATAGGGGAGAGGAAGAAATTTTAAGTTTGAAATCAAAACTTCCAAATGCAAGTGAAATTGTCTCAAGGTCCCAGCACTGCAAGTCTCTACATACAGAGCTCCCAGCTTGTTGAGTGACATGGCTGAGCGCCCTCAGGGACAAGAGGTCACCGGAGTCAGTGGGAAACCCAAAATCTGGACTACTGCCCAGAAAACAAAAAAGAGACAGATTCAATATGCAAGAGGGAAAAAAACCACAACACAAAAAAAACCCCCCACAAATGAATTATACAGTGCCTACAAAAAAGAAAGCGGAGCCTGCTAACCTTCTCGTAAGCTGTGGTATGAATCCTGATATGTGCTTGAACAGCTCTTCCCTTGCTTTGACACAGTCTCTGCAAGCGGCACAATCCCGACATAGGCAGGCTGGAGTGTCTTGGCTTTATCCAACATATTAGAGGAAATCCCTGGACCCGAAGGCAGATTCTGTAACACGGGAGGCGTCCCAAGCAAGTGGAAGGGGTGCTTAATCCTCACAAGAGACCCAACTGCAATCCCTCTCTACCAGGTTTCGGTCACTGCACCAAGCAGTAGAGCAGAAAAAAAAATCAGTTTACTGCTGGATTCCAAGGCTGTGCTTGCATCAGAACAGAGAGGTTCTGTAGGCACAGACAAACTCTGACAGCCAACATCTAAAGATTAAAACCAGCAAGGCTCTTGGCAAAATTTTTCTTCCTACGATCTCAAAGCTCAGACAGAAACTCCACTGTTTCAGCAAGCAGCTATAAGCATTCGGGAACCCAGTATGCAGAGCACTGCTTATCAACAGATGCGTGGACTCCTTTGTGGGGCCACTTGCAGTAACAGCCAACCTCATTCACCCAAAATAGTGAACAGTTGGTTTCTCTACTCACACTGCAGACACCTGCCAGACAGGCAATATCATGTGATTGAGCAGTACCCTCTCTCCCCCTGCATCTCCTGACTGTAAGCATGCTGTGCACACAGCCGGAGAACACCCCTGCTCTGAGTGCAGAAGCCACGTGCTTTTTCTCCCTTCTTGCTTAAACCCTTAGAAACAAGAGTTTTAGCTGTGGAGAAAGCTAAACTGATAATCCGAGATAATACTGATAATAATGCATAATCTTCATATGCATTTGCTCTGAGACCACACACAGGTAACAGGAGGCTACTTCTGTACAAGCACATATTCTCACCCCTTCTTCCCTTAAATCCTTTCTCCCAGCCAAGCAGAAACACCTACTTGAAGATAATCTGCAGACCCAAATCAATAACCCTCTACTGCAAGCACTAGAACTTCAGAATCTGTGCTTGTATGGAGGCAGTCACCTCATCGTGAGTTTATTTCATGTGCATCATGAACAGATGCCATATGGCTGACAAACTTTGGTTATACACACTGCCCAGCACGGTACTGGAATGGGAAGTGGCCAGGGAAAGACACATTCCAGCTGAGCGACAACCAGGAGGTACTCTCACCAGTACAGCTGGTAGCTTTGCTGGTTTCAAATTTTGCTAAGCATGAATCATAAGAGATGCAATGAAGTCTGGGGTGAGGAAAAAAAAAAAACCAACAAAAGAAGAGAGTCGTCCAATGATTACACATACCATTAAAAAAGTATTCTTGTATCTTTCCAGAAAAAAAAAACCCACAAAAAAAGATTAATAGCAATGGGCATCATCCTACACACCTGAAGCAACAATAACCACATGGACATTACCAAAATAAAAAGATTAGTACTCTAAACTCTATAGGAACAGTTTCCAATTCATATTCTGTTCCCATCCCAATCAAGACAAAAATTGCTCATTTCCAAACAGTTTGAGAAGCATTCAAGCCATTTTAGCAAGGCTGGAATTACAATCACAGGGAAAAATTGTCTCTAAAAACGAAACTAATATCTAAGAAAAGTGCTAGATGGCATCAGTGACATTTCTGAGTACTTTCAACAGTAATCTTCTTACTTTGAAATGTTCAATCTTCACCCAGGAAAGAATCCAAACTCCAATATTCCCATGAGTCAAAAAACACCTTTGGTGATAATATAAAGTTCTCTAATTGCACTAGTCCTGAATTACCTCCATATACTCAAATTTTCATCTTAAATTTAGGATTTGTAAAAGTCAGGTGAAGGTTCAGTCTCACAGTGAACTTTAGCCAGTAAGGTCAAATTACTGCATAAATAGATGAGCCTGTTTTTGTGTGAGCATTAGCAGTCACGGCACCGTGGAGAGCTGCCTTGGGAAACAGATCCAGCACACCACAAGAGTGCTAAAGACAGGATGAAGGAGAAGATAAAGAAACACATTGTCCAGATCTCCCCTTTCAGCAGCAACACAAAACTGCACATTGAGTCAGGCCCGATACTCTAAGCAGAGAGGTCCCATAATTACTGTAATAACTAAAGAACAACTAGTGCCAGTGCCAGTGCCAGACCCAGTTGTACTTCTCCTCACAAGCAATATACAATCTTGATGGTAAAAAATAACAAGATTCAGCTACAGAGGTCAGAACCTGCTAGTATTTTGCCAGCCAGGGCCTCTGAGTAGGTCCCTACAGCATACAAAACCTGCTGTATCCAGCAAACCTGCCGATACCCAGGTATTGCCAAAACAGCCCTAAGACACTGTCCAAATTCTGATGGAGAAAACTTTATGAACTGATGAAGATCTGATCTTCTCAATGTACTGCTGCAGAGCCACAGGTATGTACACAGACATACCTTTCTTTTTTCCTATGCAGAAAACAGCATAGATAGAAAAACACTTGACTGGCTCAATGGTAGGTAGGTAAATCTTTTATTTGCTGAGGAAGATATTCTAAAATTTTGTCTTACAGCACCAAATTTGTGCCACAGCACTATTTATTGTTCTAAAAGAAGGAGCAATTACCCAAATTATCTGGGCCACAGCACTCCAAAAAGGACTTGGATAATGTCCTCCAAGCTGTAAGAAGATAAACTCCAAAGGGCCTAAATTGGAGGATACCTTCAACAGACAAGCAAGCACTTGTGGGGTACCTCCTTGTAAAACATGGACTCTACTAGATAAGTAAAGGCCAAGAGCAACCTATCTTGTATGAAACACTGATACCATTTTCACTTGTTTATAAGCATCAAAAAAGCTTTTAAAAGTTCCGTTTGTTTTACTGGATCCTGATATACTGGTAGGAGATCTGAAAGTCTGATCAACAATCACATAGACAGAAACACCAATGCACTGCAGAATAAGTAACTTTGACAGTTACTCTGGAAATCAGCAGGGTAGATTGGAAAATCCATTTCACACCAGAGGTAGGATTCCAACAGCAGTTTCAGTTGCTTAACCACTCCAGAAAAGTAGGATCAACCCCACTAATGCACGCCCAACATTCAGTGTCTTTCACAACTTTTACCCTGGAATTGGCAGAAGTGCTGTTGGAAAAACAATCACCTTTACCAAAGGGACCTAAGTATTTGCCACAGATTTCTGATCTGAAAAACATCAGGCCCAATTTTCATAATCTATCCATGAGACATCAATTGAGCTGTACATCCTGTGACTTTCAAGTGTGAAATGGGATGCAGACTGTGGGGATGTATTCTTCTTCAAGATGCTGCATCAGGTGCACACACGGCTTGCACAGATACTCCTGCTGCTTCTTCTGAGTAGTGAGTAGGTAGTGGTACCTCAAATACACACAATTTTAATGAATTCATAAACTTTCTCTTCTTGTATCTTTCTGTCTTCAAAAGCCAAGGGAAAGGAGAGAGTGGCCACACCAGTCTTGACACAGGGTAGACCTTGGATGAGCTCAGCTGTAGTACAAAACTGCATCATTAATTTTTTCTCCTCCAAAAAATACTGCATTTTAAAATTCAAATTAATAAGCAGATAGAAAATGTGCTTATAATCACCACCACCACCTTCAAATGTGCATTTTTTTCCTCCTTTTACCTCCAGTCCTCTCTGCAGCTCAATGCAGGTTCTCCTCTTTCCCCCAGTAGTAATGTTCTCACAGGACACAATGCCTGCAATGATCTGCATGCACATAATTAAGTGATGAAATATAAACAATGTACTGCTAAAAACTTGCAGACAGCTGCAAAATATGCTCACTCAGGCAGCATGAGAGAGATCTCAGTCAAGGTCTAAGCCAGATGAATCCTAAGAAAGAAGTATGAGCCCACTACATCTGAAGATCTGTCTGAGATTTCTAGCAAGCAAACAAAAGCTGGAAAAATAACAGAATGCTGCACTATGTCACTGTAAAGCTTTGAAGTCTTACAATTCAGTTCATTTTATACTTCAAAATAAATACAGACTTCACAGTGACACTTGTGTTGCTTATTTCTCTGCTAGGGATCACATCTATGTAATGTGAGCTCGCTGTGGATATTCCCAGGATCCACCAACAGTGCCTCCCACCAACAATGACCTTTAGGAAGAGGAAGAAAAGCAAGGCTGGGAGCACTGTACATTTTTGCTTCTCCAGTTCTCAGGAAGAACCTGAAGTTTACCTACTCTTATCTTTTCAACCGGCTGGTGACAGCTAGTGCTGCCAGTCAACATTCAGAAAACTCCTAGATATGACAGGTAGCCAAAGGTAAACCACCATGCAGATGTAAAAATAGGTCACAGCAGCAGGAACCATGCCTGGGAACCTGGACTTTTGTTGTAGCTTTTGAGCAGCTCTTCAGTCCTCCAACCCACCCTGGGATATACCACCACCCCTGCTTTTGGCAAGTTGGCTGTCATTGAGCTGTAATTACTGTGAGTTGAAAGCATAAAAATAGCTCCTGCACAGGGCGGAAAACCTATCAGATGATGTCAAGGCAAGTTTTGAGCCCTCCCTTCCCCCCACCTCCCCCCCTCCACTTCCTTTCCTATGTCACTTTCTCATTACCTCACTGTCTCTAATTCTGAAAGTGCTTCTCTCTGCATCTTTCAGCTGTCAAAGTGAACTTTACATAGCAGCTAGAGCCAAATCAACCCCCAGCCCATATATAAACTCTGCCACCCACTCCATTCCTTGGGATTCGGCCAAGATGTCAGTTTGCCTTTCCCTGAAAACACGAAGCACATGAAATCCTCGATCCCTATCTGCAAAACACTGGACCGAGAAGAATCAGTTCAGCCCAAGGAATGCAACTCTGATCTGCATTTGATTAACTCCATAGATAAGCAGTTTCCAACCAGCAAAGCAAGTCAACATGGTAAGTGAGGTGTGGAAAGACAGCAGCAGCAATCCCATCCCCCTCTGCTAACACTGAGTAACTCGGCCCTGCCTCTCTCCCAAGGCTCTGCAGACCTGAGGAGTGAAGTGCGGCACAACAAAACCAAAACTTTTGATTTTCTCACCTCTCCCCTCCCCAGACTGGGAACTCAGATGTCAGTGTTACAAAGGGACTCCAGAAATATTCCTACAAGGGCTGAAAAGAGGGAAAGGAGAGAGAGGAAGGGAAGCAGAGATTTTAGTTCATTTATGGACCATGCCTCTCCTCCTTCCTCCCTCCAGGACCCACTTCACTGAGCAACTGGGTGTGATAAAGAAAAGGAAATGGTCCAGAATTCTGTACTCCTCTAGATCATGTCCAAACAAAAGCATTAGGTAGCACATGCTCCTGATAATACTACATGGGAGTGTTACATCTGCTCAGAAGGTGTCACCTATGCAGCCAAAGAAAATGGTTCAACTTTTAAAGACAAGTTGGTTAATTTAGTTGGATTTTCTCCAGAAAACCACTGACAGCAGTTCTGTCAATTCTAAAAAGCTGCATATACACTCCTTGACTACAAAAAGGTGTTGCCCAAGTAGAGATTTCTAGCCCAGAGAAGAAGAAATGGTGGATTTCTCTGACCAAAGCAGTGGAAGGACTCTGTCCATGACAGAAAACTTCACAGTAGAGGGTAGAAGCAGAGGGATTAAGAGAAAGAAGTTTTATAACTAGTTCCCAAACAACTACAGCCCACTGTGCATATAAGCCCAACAAAAACAAGCAAATAAATTAAAAACACATATCCAAGCACATCTTATTTGTTATTTTTACCATTTTGGTTGATAAATTCTGGTTAGATGCAAACACTGTTGCATACTTCTTAATAGTTCAAAGTTACTAGCCCTTCTTCAAGTTACCGCCCTGTTGTGAGCCCCCAGAACTGGTTGTATGAATGCTCTCACTCTGTTCCAGTGCAAAGTTAGAAAGATTAGCTCAAATTACCTTGGCTAAGCCAACAAGCTTCACAGTGAGAGCTCACACATCAAGTACCACATCTCAAATGTGGGGTGCATATCTCCAGTGGAGGGGCTTAACTGAGAGCTGCTCCAGCTGGAATCACAACAGAATTCCTTTAGTTCAGGTATTACCCATCTTGCTCTAAAATAATTACTTAGACCAAAGGAAGTAACAGTTCCTTGCTCTTACCTAAGAGCAATAGTTTACTTGTTATAAAAGAGTCAGAGGTTTCAAGCCAGAGACAGTCACTCAAGGTTCGAGTCAAAATTATTCTTATCAGCCTTCCTGCCTACAATTAATCTGCTAATTCACCCACATGCTCCCCAAACAACTTCAGCTTCTCCAGGGGTAGGCAGATGTGCTCACACACGTGCAGAGGTGCATTTCCCCACACCCACCACTGCACACAGGCAGGAAGACCCAGAGGTTGCAGGAATCACACACACAGAATCAGAGAACACTGAGTTGGAAGGGACCCACAAGGAGCATCGAGTCCAACTCTTAAGTGAACAGCACTGACATGTGAGTATACACTGTGACCAGAGGAGAATACTGAGCACAAGACTTTTCAAAACACTTCAAAACATTTCCTCTTACAGATATTCCAGACTTTAATTTAAACCACTGTGAACAAGTGAAAACAGCAAAGCCCAAAACATTTGGTTTTGCTCTCAAGAGCAAAAAAACAGAGGAAGGTCTGGCTGCCAGACCAAGGGAGTTAGTGAGCAGGATAGGGTGGAAAAGGAAGCAATTTGAATTTGTCTTAAAACAGCAAATTGTTTTTAGGAGGGAGTAACTGGGAAAGCACAGGAGGAAGAGACACTTCCCCTCATGTTAAGGCATGTCTAAGAGTTTGAAAAGTTATGTCACTAATTCCTGTGGCTGTTGGGCAAAAGCTATCCTGCACTTCTCTCTCCCACATCCTTTAAACATCTGGCAATAAAAGGTTTCTTCTCTATCAAACCCTCCTACTTACTGCACAAGAGGGTTACCTGCAAACACTTGGAAAATGCAGTCTATTTTTAAAGTACCTAAACAAGAGAAGAAACGAGAGGCTGTACTCTGTGTTCACACACTGCTTGTGAACAGATTAGCAAACCCTTCATTTACTTCTCAGTTTATACTAGCAGAATTGCTACTAGGTAAACCTTCATTACACGATTGTGACTTTTGCTCAGAAAGCTACTTCCTTCTCCAAACACATGGTTTACATGGGTAGTAACAACATTGTTGAGGCTTAATGTGGCCATTATTCTTGGTTAATCTGATACAGAATTCCAATCCCAGAATATAGATTTTCATTAAAGGCTATCTTATCTTCCCCTTATGGTTGCAGAGGATTTCTTCACAACTTGAAAAAACTATGCACTAATGGAGATTGAATTCTAAAAAGACCATAAACCATCCCATTTAATAAGTTGGTAGCCAATCCTAATAATTTTAGGTGTGGGGTTTTTTCAACTCTTAACTTTTTCTCTAAAAGTGGTTCAAGTCCTTTGTCACAAGCAGGTAGTAGGGGAGGCTTGGTTGACGTGAAGTAGGAGACAAAGTTTTATGATACCTCTAAACCAATTCAGTGGTCAGCTGCCACTAAAAGCAGTGGCCTCCTTTTCCATCATCATGGATGCTCATCTCACCCCACAGTAAAAAAATGCTATTATCAGGATTATTTGAGAAAGGAAATAAATTTCTCTTTAGAATGTAAAATTCAGTTCTTGCATTGCCAAAAATCTATAAATCACCTCCAATGTCAAATTCTCAAACTCCTCCTTTAGTGCTGAAATTCAGCTACTCCCTGGATTTATCAATGCCAATCGCAAGCTCTCGTGGTGGCATCTGAATTTCTGTTTCCAATATAAAAATGTATAGTGTGTTTGATTTTTAATCTATAGCTACAACATGAAATAAGCCTGAGATAATGTCAAGGCACAAACCATTATATGGTTAACTCATGATACAGACACACTGATCCTGGAAAGAACTTCCAGGGTCTTATATGGATTCATGCTCCCTCCACATATGCAGACCTTTCAGACCTTAAGTGCAACATAAAGTATGAATCTCATGAAGGAGAGAATTTTAGACTAGATTTGGGATAGTTTTTACCTGGATGCTGCTAAATTACTCAGCTTTTGATTAGCAGGAAAAATATTCTGGTCATGCTACCGTGGAAGAAGTCCTTTAATGCTTTCATGGGACTCACTTGCCTATCACTTTAGGAAGATGCAGTTTTGACTGTACTACCATTCCTTCTCCATAGATTACATTTTTAAGTGAATCCTATTCTGCATCAACCAAACCACAGGTTTACTTTTCTTTATCTAAAGCTGTTCAAGGCTATAAAAGAAGACAGATTCTTGATATGAAATTTATAACTTCTCCCAGTTCATACATCCTTTGTGCCTCTCCCGTATGGTTTGGTCATAATACTGATACATACAGGACCAAAACATGGCATTCTCCCAAAACAACCTCAATTGACCTAAAATACGCAGTTCACAATAAATCTTTTTCAGGCATTTGAGAAGAATCGTGTCTGGATGGAAACAAATGCTCAGCAAAATCCAAGCTCAAGCAAGAAATAGCAATCTTGCACAGGCAAGAGCTCCCTGCAGTGAAAACCACAGTGAGCTACCCTACTTTTACTGCTTAGTATCAGAATGTAAATTCAAGTGTACTGGGAACTGCCACAAAATCTAATGCAGTAGTTTGTATCCTAAACTTAGCAGCACATATCCATGTTCCAAACCTCTGCCCAAAAGACCCTTCCACATATGTGAGACTGTTATTTTTTTAACTGCCCACGATACTAAAATCACTGGCAAAATTTGAAGGCAGAAAATATTTTAGAAAAGTAGGGAAAGCACAATAACATACTGCATGTGGTTTGATCTGGACGGGCAAAGATACGGGCTTCCTTTGCAAGGGGCATGATTACTTTCAAAACAAATTTTATCTCACGTTCAAGATTTCTGGCAATCTCAGCCATGAAAGCAAAGAAAAAAGGCAAGAAACTGTGAGGGTGTATCCTCTTCCCAGCAAAACCTGCCAAATCTCAGGAGTTTTAATCACCAACTGGCCTAAAAGCATGGAAGGCATGTTGCCTAAGTGCTTATAACTGTAAAGATAAGTGTGCTTGGAACATGACATTCTGACTCAGACATCAGCTTTCTGTTCTGCTTGCCTCCTAAATCTATAAGCTCACCTGAAACAATATGCAGTGAAGTCTCTTTGGTCACTATTTTCCATTAGCTGCCTCACACCCCTTAAAGATCTTCTGCTCTCGCTTTGGTATAAGTTACCAGAACTTATCAGTCAGAACCTCACATTTATGGATTCTAATAGATTCAAATCTATTAAAAAAACCTTTGGTTGGATAAACTGGGTCAAAAAATGTAGAGAGAATTACATATAACACAGAGTCTGTGTGTCAGAACTGGAACTGGAAATCCTTGTATCTTTCCTTCCTTGGCTACCGAATCTATTTTATGAATCCAGACACAAGAGAGGGACCATGAAAGTGGGACTGCATAAAAGCAAACAGGTAGATGATCTAATTGAATAGAAAAACATGTAAAGGAAAACGATACAGTTTTTATATGGCTGCCAGTTGTTATGATCTGACAGAACTTGGCTGCTCGCTGCCAGTACATCTAACAGCCAGCTTAACAGAAGTCACTTATGAACAAACTCTTTAGAACAAAACCAATTTTAACAGTACAGACATTGCCATATGCTTAGTTTTAGCTATGCTATAGTAAGGCCAGAATTTACTATGAACTCACAATTCTCTCCTATCAGAAAATATTTTTCCCTAGGCACAACAGCGAAACTGTCTTCAGGTTTCAGCTACAGTGTGGAGAGACAGACCTGGTGTAAGAGAGGAGAGCAGTGGATATTGTCTACCCCGACTTAGTGGGGCTTTTTTGTCTCCTGCAAGACCCTCACAGAGAAGCTGATGGAAGTATGAGTCAGGTGAGGAGACTGTGAGGTGGGTTGGAAACTGGCTGACTGGCCAGGCCCAGAGGGTGCATCAGCTCACGCTGCAGGGCTAAGTGGCCGCAAAGCAGCTTGGCAGAGAAGGGCCTGGGGATCCCACTGGACACGAAGTTGAACATGAGACAGGATTGTGTCCTTGGACAAAGAAGGCTAAGGAAGGTATCACTGGCTGCACTAGGAGGAATGTTCCCAGCAGATGAAGGGAGGTAATCCTTCTTCTCTGCTCAGCCCTGATGAGGCCACACCTGGAGTGCTGGCTCAAGCTCTGAGGTCCCCAGTACAGGAGAGACGTGGTCATACTGGAGATCCTATCCATCTAAAATCCTGAAGGAACGGTACAAAGACCACAGAGCCAGACTCCTCTCAAATGATGCCCGGTGACAGGAGTCAGGGTCAATGGGCACAAACCAAAACACAGGAGGTTCCCTATGAACATCATGAAAGAATTTTTTTACTGTGAGTACAACTGAGCACTGGTGCAGGTTGCCCAGAGAGTTTGTGAAGTCTCCATCCATGGAGATATTCAAAAGCCATCTAAACACAGTCCTAGGCAACTGGCTCTAAGTGAACCTGCTTGAGCACAGGGGTTGGGGAAGATGACTTCCAGAGTTTTATTCCAACTTCAAACATTCTGTGAGACATGTGTAACCACCCTTCTTCCAGGGACTTGTTTGTCCCTTCATAGATATGTATCAACCTCAGAGTAAAAACAAAGCAAATTCTAACATGACAAACCTCATACTGGGGAAATGCACATATTTTTGTTATTCTCCTAAAAATTACTCACTTCTAATTTAATATATTTCTTAGTAATTTGAGTCTATCATGCACAGTGTATTATTCTTTGCTACCCAATCTCTTCTGTCTCCTGGACTTACTACCCAGCCACTGCCACTGTTTATAGTTTCCATGACCTAGAGCTCAGTAGTTTTCTCACCCTACTTACAACATCAGAGTTGAAACTGTTTATCTGCTTCCTCAGCTTCACTGTTCAGTACAGAGTGTAAGTGATACTACCCAAGCCAGATGAAATCATCTCGCATTATGCTCTCATCATTCCTTCTTTTTGAGAGCTGTAGGTTTCATAAGAAAGTTCAGTGAGTTAATTAGGCTCATTGATCCATCAGAAAAGTGAGGGGGATTTAATGGGTTTGTTTTCAAAAGTGAATTAGACTTCTCAGAAGTCCAATTGTCCAAGCTAGCTGGAGCTAAGCAGCAGATGCACTGAGCTGCTGCAAAACAGGAGTGAAGGAAAGTACAACCCCTTCCCCTCCCTCCCACTGGTCATGACAAATCATTGGTCAGTTTAAACTATTTCATGTTATTTCGTTATTTCACCCTTGAGTCAAGCTTCTTCATTTTAGTTTCAATTTCTTTACCGTAAAGAGATTGGGTCCCAAGAGACAGAGCTGCCACATTTCTGTTTGGAATATCTTGAAGATAAACATACAGGCATGTGCTGTGTATAGATAGCCTGAGCATGTGAAATAAAATCAACACTCTGTGGGCACATCAGGATTACTCTTTGTACTACAAGCACACTAGATACTTAATTAGCACAAGCACAACAGTTTCATGATATGTCAGATTTATTATGGTTATACTGCAGAAATGTTTGGGATTTCTGAATGTCTCCTTCCCTCTCAGTTAATGGAGCATAGTTCCAGCAGGCCAGCCAGACATCTGGAATTTCTGCAGAAGTGTTAGAAGAACCCCCATGGTCCAGGATGGGGGAGAAGGCAGAAGGAAAAAAGTGGACCGTCTGGGAAAATAAGACACATAGAAGAAGCAGTATTTGCTATTAAATCAACCCCCTGGAAATAAGGTTCCCACCACAATTTAGGCCCCTGGCTCTCCATATAATTTATGTTATAGGAATAAAATTATGCACAGCAGCCTCCTCATACAAGTTAGAAAGAACTACTCAAGTACTTGACAACACCAGAATTATGATCTTAGGACATTTTTCTCCACTCAGTCCTCCCACACTTTTCCATTTTCTGCCCCCAGCTCTTCTCTCCTCGTCCCTTAAATCAGTTACTCAACATTTTTCACTAAAGAAATTATTTTCCCCCCTGCTAACTCTCCAAATTAGTTGCTACTCAGAATTCTAAATCAAGCTCTGCAATCTCCTGTCCCAATTAAATCAAAGGAAAGAGTTCACATAAATAACATTTTAAAGCTCCAGTTTTAGCTTCTAGATTTTGCAGCAAAGTTTCCAGTCCTGCTTCAGGGCCAAAAGGTTAAACATTTGTCAATGACGCAGGCTCTCTTAGCAAGAGAGAGATGAGGAAGGGGTCCAAAAAAACCTCATTCTTCCCAGGCACTAAATCAACAACCAGAGCAAACAGTGACTGCCTCTCTCCAAGGAAAACTGGGAGGAGTGGAGCAGTCTTTAATTAAAAGCAGCCACTTTGTCTGCCACCATAATGCAAAAGCCCAGGACAAAGAGGAGAAGAAAAATAAGTATAAGAACAGAAATTATTTAAAAATCCCAAAACTGAGATTATATATTGTGCACTATATAGAAATCATAATAAAATAAAAAGCAAGCAAACAAAACAAATTTAAAATTCTGTAGAGCACTGCATGTCTGCTTAAAATTGCTGTTCTTTTCTGGTCCATTTAAAGTTGCCAGTAACTTACTAGCCTAAACTTTAAAAGTGCTTTGAGTTTTAAATGGGCTGAAATTTTCTTGCCTGAGACCACTTTTCATACACTACATATTCCAGAAACTCATTAATCTCTCAGTTTTCAAGATAAGATTTGCAATAGAGGTTTTTCCATAAGGAGTCTACTAATTTGGACCTTGTTCTTACTTACTTAAAGGTAACATGAAATCAGAAAAGCTGATATACTGAGAAGTGTTTTCTGTTTATTTCAGTTTGTAGTGAAAGAACATTAAAGGCTGTAACCTTTGGTAGTGTTTTGCAGTAAGTCAAGCTCAAGGTACTTTCCGAACCAAATGTTTTGGGAGTTGCAAGTTTTAATCGGTGGCACCTCAGTGTCACATAGTAACTTTAATAAATCAAAACCACTCCATTTATTTTTAAAAGGCATATATTTGAGTTGACATCAGTGAACACAAAGTCCAAATCTCAAATATTGAAAAACACAGACAAGGAACAACAGCTTCAACCGAAGTATCTCCAGCAGAATTTTAAAAAAAGGGAAAAAATCTCATCAAGGTCACTGATCAAGCCTGCTTGTGCTTCACTGGAAGCTGCAACTTCTTCATTTGGGATATGCTCATTTTTGAGGAAAAACAATCAGGGCAAAGAAAATGGAAGACTACAAAAAACTACAAATACATTTCTCAACCTACTTTTCACATGGGATAATTAAATAGGTTCATATCCTGTTGGGAATCCAATGCTGTGCATAATGCCTGGGAAGCATCATTAACATAGAGGATCTGATTTAAAATAAGCATCTGGTTTAAAATAAGCATCACTACAGAAAGATAGAAAAAACGTTGAGCAAGTCACATTAGCAGATACTATTTTAGCGCTTGCCTACTTTAAGAATATTGTAAGTAGACGAAGCTTCTTCAAGGGAAAATATTTTGCTTGCATTAAGGTTTGCATCAGTCTAACCACAAGGAGTTATTTGCACTGAAAGCCACTAACATACGTGCATGTTTAATATTGAAAATGAGAAGATTTTTAACCAAAGAGAGAAATTCTAGGACAGCTTTCCAGTATGAGTGAGAAATCTTTTTAAAACGGTGCTCAATAAGATTATGTAGGGGAGCATACGACCCGATTACTTGCAGCAGCAGGGGAAGGGGCTCTGCAACCCTGAAGAGTAATTCCAGTTCAGTTGCTTTGACTTCTTATCTACTCAAACTATTGCTAAATTATACAGCATTCTGTAACACTAAGGTTAATCACAAAAGGGAGCCATGCCAGTGTAATTAAACTAGTTTTCTATATTGATTCTGATAGTAAAATTCTCTTGACAAAGAAACTGAGGGGAAAGGGGGACAGTATTTCTTCCATTAAGATTCTAGTTTGACTTCCATAAAGCAGGGCTCGTGTTTCCTTAGCCACAAACAAAAAACCAGACTGCCTCAAGATAACCAGCTGAGGTTTCTCCATTTGAAAAGACAATCTGGAATAAGTGCCAGTCTCTCCTTGGAAGAACCCTAAGGTCAGAACAGCAGAGGGTGCTCTAAGTCTGAACTGAGGTGCAGCAGCTCAGTAGCAAGGAGAATCCAGATGCATCATGAAGCTGTAGGTTACTTCAGATTTTGGGGTGGGTTTTTTGTGGGTTGTTGTTGTTTGGTTTTGGAGGGTTTTTTGGTGTGGCAGGAGTCATTTGAGACTGGTAAAAGCAGACAGCAAACAGGTTAATACTAAAATTTATTTACAGTAGCTTCCCTGTAACATCAAATAATAACATCAGAGACATTCCCAAAACCTCAAAAGTTACCTATGATCCCTAACAGTGAACTATACAGCTCTGTTACACATAAGAACATTAGAGATTGATTCACATCGATGCTTAGACATAAAAAAATTGTACTTTAATGCCTACAATCAAAATGTAGACTGGACATGGAACCCATTATTAAAAAAAAACATCCTGATTATAAACACTAATGCAAATTTCTGCTATCACACAGGCATGGAAACTTGAGCACTTTGTTAAACATTAGTCATCTCTTAAGTCTGGCAAACACTGGACAGCAAGGAGTCACCAGGTAACTGGGAGACAGAGCGGATGTGTGTCTGCAGTGTATCCCTTTAGGCAAAGAATGTGTGGTGTAATCATCTCACCAGTTTAGAGCGACTCAGCATAGCACACGTTCAGGTATTAATCCAGAACCTAAGTTAGTGGCAGGCCACGAAGATTACTATGATCTGCCTGAGTCACAAAGATAAAAATTATCAGTCTGAGCCTATATACATAATCAATAATAATTTCTACACAAATTGTGCCTAAAGGCCCCGAATACGAACCTGATTAAAGTAATTCTTTTTCACTTCATTTTTCCAATGCACTTAAACTGCGTTCCTAAAGAAAAGTTGATTCATATTCATCATGTAAATGAGTGGGTAACTCACAGAGAATGATGACAACAACTAAACAGGGCCCATTATACATAATGCATTAATTTCACAGCAAGGAAGACTCTGTTTTGATACAGTTAAAACACATAAAACCTGACATGACTTCACATGCATTTTAAGCTTTCACTTTTTTTTTAATAACAATTAGTGAATTATACAGAAAATTGCAGTATGATGACAACAATCTTACTGTGTACACTGGAAACTGGTTAAAATGCACACACACACCCCTGAAGTTATTTCTCAGTAGCTGTATTTTAAAGTAAGCTGGAGCCATAAGAAGGGTTAGAAGACAAAGCAGTCAGTGGATAATTGGTTTGTGTCTACCACATCTTTACTGTTTAAAACAAGTGCAGCCTGTGTGTGCCCCCCTGCAAGTTCATCTTAGTTCACAGAATGGATAAGGGAAAAGCTGCCCGAGTGTTTTTTCCCTACTCTCTCTCTCAACCTATAGGGTAACACTTGCTGTACAAAAAGAATAAACAGAGTATTCTCAAAGCAGATGGAGGAAAAAAGTATTATTTTCAAAAGATGATTTAATGCTTCAATAAATACTTACTCCAGGTTTAACGAGATTTCCAGGAGTTCTTGGTTTAAATTTAAGGTTGTCAGTAGAAATAGATACTGCTCAACTAAGTGATTCTAATGAGTACTCTTTATTGTAGACTGTCATTCTTGACACCAAAAAAAACCAAAAACAAACAACAAAAAAACCAAAACAAAGAAAAGCATCCTTTATATATTTAGTTTCAGTACAATCCTTTAACTCTAGTTTGGCTAACACAACCACACGGATTTGCTTACTCAATAGTTAATCACAGGGATAAAAGGTAGCAAAAGGTTATGTTCAAACCTTTCATGAATGGAATAACTCACTAATGTGCAGCTTACAGCTGTGCACTCCTCTCTCCACATCTTGTAACAGCCAACCCAGAACTTTGTGCAGTTTGTAGCTCCGGCACAAAAATTTCCATATTTAAAGCTGACTTCAGGAACATCCCATTTGCTGCTTCGGAAAGAATTCCCACTGCATGATGAAGCTCACATAACTTTGTTCAGTCTTTGAATCACATGCAGGATTCTGGTTAAAAGCCAGTGAAGAGTCATTTTAGCACTACTCAGAATATACACACTTGGGGAGCTGTACCAGTAACCAGGGAACTCTTTACACTCCCCAGGAACTTGCTACCTATATACAAAAGACTACATTTCAAAATGCCATAGATTCCAAACAGAAATCAAAAGTTCTATTTTTAAAGTAGTGATGATGCAAACTATAAAGCCAAGAATGTCTTCCCTTCAGCTCCACCCTCCATCCAAAACCAAAATCCCAATTGTGTTGATTCAAGAACTCATTGCAATCTTTAAATTCCAAGTTGGAGGGAGGGGGGAAGAAAAGAGAAGAAAAATAAAAGTTCTACTATTCAAACAAAATGAAATGAAAATAACCTCACAACTAGAAAAACCTCTCATTAGGAAATTAAAACAACAGCAAGGGAAAAAAAATCCTTGTAACAGATGCTTGAAAAAGACAAGATGAAGTTAGAAGGCATTTTACTGCATCAATGAAAGGTCATTCCTCATGTACTAAAAGCCAATACTGAATTTTAAATTTATTTAAAACAGGAAAGAGAACACCAGCCACAAACTGCAGCTCTGACATTTGTCACTCCGGAAAGATCTGAGGAGGGGGACATCTCCCTTCTAAGAATACACCGATAGGCTGTCTGTCCTTTTTCTTCCCGTTAAAAGCAGTTTAGCAGCTGACATCCCTAAAGCACTTCAACTTAAATCCTGTAAAGAGGGAAGAAAAAGAGCCTGGGAGTCGTGTTTTGAAAGAAACAATGAAGGGATCACTTTTTCCTAAATTGAATTTAATATATCCCTAATCGGTAAAGTAGCTCAAAAATCCAACTTTTCCCCAGAAAATTAGGGAAGTTTTGCATTTGATTCAAAATGACACTAATTTTTAGCTGAAAGAATTGTTCCTTTTTCAGAACCAGTTGGATGCAAAGCAAATTAGACCACAGAAGTCAAGTTTTATCCACTACAGAGAACTACATTATTTCTGTGCTCATTTACAGTACTGACTTCAAAACAGCTCTTCTTTTGTTCTCTAACTATGCATGGAAAAAACCCTCTTGTTCATCTAAACCAAACTTCTGACGGTTTAGAACCACCTGCTTCTGGGTTTGCATACCTGCCTTGATCTCTAATAAGACTTCAAGATTTGATCTTTAATAGACTTTAAGATTTTTTTTTCAGCAGGTCAACAAAACAAACCTATCAAAACCCAAAGATGCTATCCAATACTCTATGTTGACAATCTTAATTTCTTTCAGTACACTCACAAAAAGAGGATTAAAATGGGACAATTATACCAAGACAGTGCAAACAACAGTGATATGCACCGAAACAAACCAATGCTACCCAGAACAGTAAACAAAGGTTTTAAGTAGAACAAAACCATAAGGAAATAGAATTCATTAACAGAAGTAGCCATTTGGCCAAGTGCTAACATCCATTATTTCTGGCAGTGCACTGTTAGACTCTACATGACCCTAAGTTGTCATAACTCTTATCCATCCATCCATCCAAAATGTCAGGAAAAAACAATCTGAAATTTAGGGTTTCTCTCTGGCTGACTGCACCTCTCTATGTGTACTGCACACACACTTCTGCCCAGCCACCTACTAGAAGCCATAAAAAGAAACTTGTGACAGAAAAAACTAAAATTAAAAAGAAAGTGAAATTATATTTGAAAGTTTGTATTTGTTACTTACACAAAATTTGCATATAGAGGCTAGCAGCACACCCAAAACTCCTGATATTTCCTGCAGTTGCAGGAGTCCCTCATATGGCTGTTCAAAAACATTTAAGTGTCATTGAATTGTAGATTGTGTCCAAAAAAAAAAAAAAATGGTTCTAGCACTCTTGCGTCTCCATTAAAAAAAAAAGAAAAAGAAAAAATAATATCCATGACTCATTCCTTCAGTGGCAAGTCCGTTACAAAGCCAGGTCACAACAAAAGCTATTTAGTCCATATCCTGACTGAACAGTGACCAACAGCAAAAGAATTTGCAAGATCTCTATATGGGATAATTAGATAGTGACACAAATAACAAAAAGGCTTCAGGGGAACAAAAAAAGAGGCTACATAGGGAGATTAGGTTGAAGTAGATAATGGGAAGGAAACAGCAAGCTTTTGGAATCAGCAAATAAATATAAAGAAAACAAATGATTCAGCTGCTGAGAGAGTCAAGGCAGCAAAAACACCAAGTGACTCTTGGAGAAAAAACACTAACAAGGGAGTTCCTACTGCTAAGAGCTTGGTACAGATCTGCACATCAGCTTCATTGTCAACAGAATGAAAACACACAAACTGGCACAGGGCTGGTTCCAAAACTACACACTTGAAAATAAATGCAGAATTTCGCCCCACTGTGTATGTGTGCTTGTTGAATGACTGGATCACTAATACAAGTTCTTTAAATAAGTTCAGTAGTCCAATCAGATGACAAGAAGAGCAGTTAATTTTTTGGTCTTATTTTTGCCTTTTTTTCTAGGTCTACTGCCTTTTTGGAATGTCTTTTCAACTTGATTTTCACTTTTACTTTTTCCTTCCTCATCTGTCACCACTTGCATTGGTTTTTTTACCCCTCCTTTTTTTCAGTTTGACAGGCATGTTTAATTTTTTTCTGGTTAACACAATGTGCACCTCACTGATCATATTGTTCATATTTCAGTTATTTTTTGTTCTGAAGAAATAGTCCCTCCCTGCTTAAACTATTCTGCTCCCAGAAAAGCAAAGTTGTAATGTCCCCCTCAGCTCTTTCTCCTAAACATTAAGAATGTTTTCTCATCTTTAGTATCAAAGGAGTTGCTCTTCATGTGCCCACCAACATGGAATACAAGCACTGTCCTAGGTCAACAATGGCTTCAGATACTGCTACTTCATGAGTGGACTCCCATTAATACCCAAACAGTAAATAAGCACAGCCTCATGACCTGCAGTCTTGAAGAACTTTTGATCTATGGAGTGCAAGCTCCACCAGGATAATTTATTTACTCAGCTTAGTAATTCTTCAGTGACTGTTCAGAAACTTTGATGAGTTGACCGAGACAACTGTTTCCAGCTTCCATCTTTCCAGTAGGGCTTCTGGAGATGAACATCAAGATCAAGAAGATTTGATAAGTTAAGTCTTTCTTCAGCTAAGCCATTTTCCTGATCTCCTCATTGTAGCTCTCAACAGGAGATCCAATTTCAGCCTCTAAAGTCTCAAATAGTTTGCCCAACACACAACTACCTCACTAAGCCAAACACAAGCAGCCACCAACAGCATCTTAAGTCTCTAAATATGACCCCTGAACAAACAGGCCTCGTCACAAAGTCACTGTTTTCCTGATCTAGAAGCTTGTAATACACTTCCATTATTCAAGCCAGATCTTTAAAACTTATGCACGTGTTCCTGTTGTCACACTCCATTTCCCCACCAATCTTGTGAATCCATTTACGTAAACATTAGCCTTCTTCTTGCTTAAGATTTTTCCAGCAGTGGTTGATCTAGGAGAGAAGAGAGTGGCCACTGATGGAAGAGGTGCAATAAATCTGTATCCCTCATTAGGTAAGCTAAGCTTGCCAGGAAATTGCCTCAACGTTACAGAACGCCACTGCATAATCTAGGGTAGCTGACTTAAGTAGGGTTAGCTGACTTAAGCAAAAGCTCCATACAAGTACTCCTTAGTGGGAGAAACTCTAACCCTCAGAATTAAATGAAAGCCTCAGGAGTTACCATAAGTTGGAAGAGACAAGAAACACAGCCACAAAAAAGTTTTGAGAAAAAGCAATACTAACACAAAGGCTGTTTTCCTCATTTTAACAAGTGTTGCTTTATTATGTGAGTTTCCTGAGAATACAATGCACAAATTCAGTTACAAGAACCCTGAAATGTATATTCCATGGCTCTTCCTTGTTTGGGGGAAAAAAAATTTAAAACTTACTAGAAACAAAGCATGTTAAAGTCAATATTTTTTCTCAGGCCTTCACATAAGAGCTTTCTTTACAAGAAAGCCAGATTAGATACTATCCTGCCATATGCATCCTGTTCAATACCAAACACCTTGTTAGTGTCTAAACCCTACCTCCAAACTTCACAGACTGCAAGAATACAACTAGAGGAATGATGTATTACGTACAAACACTCTTCTGAATTGAGACAAACACTAAATAAGGTGTAGGCCTGTCTTTCCTATCTACAGCAGGACATAGAAAATAACCATATTTTTGTTCTCTAAACAACAAAGAATATGTCAGGACTATAAAATAAAGGTCATACAGGATCTTTCAGACATATATGATCTTCACGGTTACTTGAAAAAACCATTAAAAAACCCTACAATAAACTAAGAAATTGGTTTTTTACTTGTCTCTTTCCCAGTCACTACTTAAAGAAAAGAAAAAGCATTTGACTTTCAGGAACAAGTTTATCTTCACACTTTTGGCATTACCTATGTGCTGCTTTTCAGACAATGCTGCCCAAGAGATTAAGAGTACACAAATGCAAACCCAAACTCCTAGGCTACTACAAGTTTGTGGTCAAATCTTACTAAGGTTACAGTCTCTGTTCCCATCCATAGAGCAAAGGTCATTCATATCTCTATATGTATTTATTAAGTTTCATAACTACATAATGTCCTAGAGCCTCAGATAAAAATGGCCTACAGAAGTATATCATGCTCCCATTAACAGGTAATTCTCACTCTAGTATGTCTTAAATGTGAGAAATGCAACCCTGTCCATATCTAATGGGTAAGCACAGTATCACGAAAAGGCCACAGTACTTACAACAGAATCATGTAAACAAAATACCATTGTCATTCTCAAGGAAACAGACTTTCAAGATATAAAATAAGTATTGGAAAGTTTCAAATAAGAGTTTTTCCCAAACTACGCAATTAAAAATCTCTCCAAAGTATCAAGAATATGTTTAATCAGAAAATAATTAACAGTAAAACCACATAAATCACTCAAAAGCTAAATGGAGGAACAAGTCTTTAGAACAAGCTTAGCTTTGACTGGAGTTTTCTAATCTTCATAAACCACATAAATTTAACACTGGAGACCAACATGGGAAGAAAAAAGAGGTTATTTTATCTCTGATGAAGCTCTAAATTGAACAGTATTTAACATCCAGAAAGTACCCATCAGCAACCTGCACATGAAATCACCACAGTTCTCTAATTTATCTTTATCCAAAGTCACACAGCCTCCTGGCACTTCCTATATAGTTCAGCAACCATGATTCACTAGTGAAATTTAACCACAGGACATGTTTGGAGTGATACCTGATTGGAGTGTTGCCATCTGCATTTCTGGTTCCAGCAGTGTCATGTCGATCCTTTTCACAACAATTACAAGCCCTTAAAGACCTCTCTTTATATAGACATAGATATGTCTATAAAATAAAAAAAAAAATCCAAGAGGACTTCTCAACTTTAATCTCGTTCAAAACTTGCAAGAAATTCTCATCCTTATATGATGAAAACTGTGCCTAGTGAGAAAACTCAAGTCTTTCAATATGCAGTTCTCTGCTTATTCACTACAGGCAAGTTGGAACAGCCCAAGATCAAACTACTGCTAGGAGAAAAATGAATACTCAGAGGGAGAGCAAGATGCGTGGCTTGCAGAAGTAAGGTCCGCCCCTTGATGCTCTGTAAGTAGAAGGGAGGGGGGAGGAAGGGGTCAGAGACACTAGAACTGGCAGTTTTTCCCCTTTTTATAAGAGGAGGATGACGTCTTGGGCAGACTTTCAATCCCCTAAGGGGCTCTGCTGATGAGGCAATTTCGTTCCAAGGACAAGGAGACCCAGTGTTAACATAAACATGCAGACATCCTCAGCTTTGAAACAACGTGGCCGAAGTCATATACATCCTGCTGATAGATCAATCACTTTTCTTCAGTCTTTGCCGGTCCTTTTTCTCAATAATAAACTACTCCCTCTAATTAACTCCCCTTGCAGACCACTAAACCTGAGCTACTCTAACAGATGGTAGTGTCTGTTTCTTAAAAACAAAAAACCTGCCCTTTGTCATTCAGACTTTTTCCACCGTGGATCACACCCTCCATCCAACCAGACTAGGGGATAAAAAAATTCATTTTTTTTTCCCACATCCAGATGATCAATTTCAAATTATTTGGGATAGTGGACAAAACTTTTATAGTCAAGTAATTATTGAGTGAAAGATAAAAATAGAATTAAGTCTTTCCTCACTAGATGATTCTAGCTCCCGACAGAAAGGAAATTCAGTCTTGGTCTCTAAAGAGTCTCAAGTAATTTGCCCAACAGATAATTTAATTATCTTAACAAACTAATTCCAACACTTCTGTCCCCAGGGTATCTTTCCCTTATTTCCCATCTTTCCACAAGGCTTATCATCGTTTCTCTTTAGGTCATTTAAGTAAGTAACTGTATATATTAGTACCAAACCCTAAATTATATTGAGCTGTGCATCTAAGGTACAAACCAATTTTTAGATTTTTAAATCCCTTTGTAGCAAGTCAGAATCCCTCTCTCGACACAACAGTATGCATAAAAATGAGTAGTTGGGTGTGCAAAACCGCTTAAGCCCTATTTTCTGACCCCTCTAACGTGAAATAACTTCAGGACTTCTCTAGCACTCAGACACAAGAACTCCCCGACAGCTGCTCCACTACTGAGGGAAGAGCACAACAGGTTTTAGCAACATATCTTCCTTCCCACACACAAACACATCTGGAGCTTTAAAGGAGACAGCAAAAACTCATTTAGCAGCTTTTAAAATTGCAAGAAAATCCCTTAGAGTGATGATATTGTAGTATTTATCTGATTTTCACACTCCTTAGGTGAGTAGTGTGTTGAAAAAGGACAAGAATCAGCTCATTTGGGTTTCTCTCGTACTCAAATACCACCTTTGCAGTCCTACATTTGCAGCCAGAGTAGGCAAAAATTGCAGGCCTAAAATATTCGTTCTTGCTGTGCAATCTTGATGAAAAGGAACTGCAGCAGTGCACTGTATCCTGAGAATTCGGAGACACTAGTGACAGAAATAAGTCATTTTACCCTCTACCCTGAATATTCATATGCATCATAATAAAGGAAAACATCCATTTTAAGCAGAAGGTATGCTTATTTTTGTTGTGACACATGGAAATATAAGAGGAAGCAGTATGACCCAAGTGGAAAGGAAATCTTTCCTACAGTGTCCAGGAACATCACTTAACTCCCTGAAGTATGCACACATGCACTGTCAGTGACCATGAAGAGACAGATGAAATTTAAAGCATTAACCAGGATGTTGCATATTTGACTAGCAAGGAAGATGAAGACTGCACTACCAGATGTCTTCCAAGAGAGATTCCTTTGTTATACTTTGTGGCAATGTATTGATCATGGCAGGGGGAAAGCTACAGCTGCAGAAGTGGCTGATAGTATTCCGATAAAAATGAATTATAGAATGAATTATAGAAAGCCACATGTTACAGAAGCAGCAAAGGTCCCAAAGCTAGGATTCAGTTGGCTAAGTACTAACAGCAATTGACTATTGTGAAATAGTGCAATCTTTCTTGCGTGAAGCAGCCGCTCTCTATTTAAGTAGAACAGATTGAGAATCCTGCTAAATGGCATTCTCCCTTTAAAGAGCCAGGCTTCTTTTCCCCATTACTACCCTTAATACTCAAAACAGCAAAACCAGCTTACACAGTCCTTACACAGACAAAACAGCTGCCCAGATCTGGGCCTGACTTGTTTAGCAAGCAGTTTAAATTCACGAAAAAGGAATGTTTTTTAAACAGCTATCAAATTATATGTCTAATGTTCATCCATCAGCCCTGAACCTTGAAACCTCAAAGGCAAACTGAAGTAAGAGAGAAACTGGAAAGGAAAAACAGAAGGGAGAGGAATATTATGAGCCAGTGATTGTAGAAGGGTGTTAAGTCTTGTTAACTTGATAAGGAACAAAAACTTTGTTGAGAGCTAACTTGTTAAAGCCATGACATTAAAGCTGCCTTTTGCATTATTCTTTCCAGCTCAACCATTCCCCCATAACTGTTTAAAAGTTTGCTTAAAATATTTCAAGGAGATTACCACTTTTCAGTTGTTTGGTAGCTCCCATCAGTAACAGGCCAGTCATTTCTGTCATGCTCTGGATCTCATAGCTCTCTCAGAAACTTTCAGACAGCATGCTAAATTTATAGTCTCCTGGGACATAAAGTTTCTTAACACAAATCTATCCAAGACAGTCTGGTTGTTTTTGTTCTAACAACCATTCCCTGTACTCTCACACAAGAGAAAACAGCAACCCTCACTGGAATGTGTATGAAGGACAGATCAGAGAAAGCTACGTATTTCCTGTCTTGGTCCTTTTGCTACAATACAGACTTAATCTTCACATTTAAGTTCTGGATGAGGCAGTAACCACCACTTGGTAATTAAATGTAACTTTGAGTCACACTCAAAGAAGTGATCTATCTACTCCAGAAGACAGATATATACTAGAACTATACCCAAAAAACTAAACCCACGCCAAACCACAAAAACTGAGAAAACAATTTCAGGATACTCTTATCTCTTTAAAGCCCTCTCTCAGGAATAAAATACCATCCTTGTTTATATGTAAACATGCCTAGCTTCTCAAATGAGTTCATGAGTCACATAATTCAGTTCTCAAAAGGACAATTTATGATATGATTTTAAGAAAATGTTATTAATGTTTCTAAAGTCAGAGTAACAAGATGACAATAATAAAATTTCCAAACCCCCTATAGTAAGCTGTATTTGAAGTATTTGAATCTAACTATATTCAGTGTAATGACAATTCAAAATGGGAAAGAGATAGCAGAGGAGGGAGATAGCAATGTATTGCCTAATAAAAGAATTATAGGAGCCAATCACCTACACAATTATTTAAAACAAATTAAGGTGCCGTAATACTTGTGTATTTTAATAGTAAATGGGTGTAAGAACACAGGCACTAAATTAGCTCTTTAGAACCATTTTAAAAGTTCAGCTCTGCAATTTCTGAGTATAATCACCAACGTAGCAACTATTTATCCCATGCTTTGTACAGCACTAACAGGAGTACCTTCCCATACCTAAAGCACGTGCCTTTTATGTGACTTGAGTCATACTGAAATTCCACACATTCCAACTAGACTCTCTTCCCCCAACACATATGGTACTTTGTAGAAGGCAAGCATCCCAGATCAAGTAAACCCCAAACACTTGCAAGCTCCTGCAAGTTCCGTACAAACCGGTTATCATAAAATGCAACAGTTCATTGGAAACAATGTTACCTCATCTTAAACAAGCCTGCAGTGAGAAGAAACCAGGACTGTCGGGGGGTTCTAACACATGTTTTTCATGATCCCTGGACATAGATAACTATGAATTTCTCTGGGGAAAACAGGCCAAGAGAGAGGTCAATAAGCTACTGGAGCAATTAATGCAATTTCAAAGGAAAGGAGAAGGAAAGGAGAAGAAGGAAAGGCGAAGGAAAGGCGAAGGAAAGGCGAAGGAAAGGCGAAGGAAAGGCGAAGGAAAGGCGAAGGAAAGGCGAAGGAAAGGCGAAGGACTTGTTTTTTTTTTTAGAAATTATCAAACTATCTAAGATTTGTATATTCATCACCTGGGGGGCTTTTTTTTTGTAAATGCATTCATCAGGGACTTGCTCTAACCCTAAGGGCTGTGAAAAGTTATCTTGGCATCTTAGTACAGGTGACTGAGAAAAATCAAGATATACTGAAGAGCTTCAGATGACTCCGTAATTGCCTTTTTCTGGCTTGTGTGGCAACAAGTGAGTCAGTCACAGGTAATCTCTCATAGTTAAAGAAAGCTGAGGCCTTGATGAATACGGGTAGAAAGGGAGAAGGAATGTAAATTTGGGTAGAAAACTCACTTTGAAGCACAAATTAAGTAACTACACCTTAAATGTCCCACTAAGCTTGATGTCTGAATAGAACCTAATAATTGTGTCAAAATAGTTTACTAACACCTTACCACATAAGTGGAAGGTTTCCTTCCACTGAAGTGACAAAAAATTGTTTCCTAGCTATCTATATTCAAATGCTTCATACTTTTCCTAGCTATCGATATTCAAATGCTTCATACTGGAATTCTATATTCTTAATATATTTTTTTGCGCTTTAATTGTGTAATTTAACAGCAGCTGTTCAGTCAAGTCGTTCAAGGTCTTTACACCCATGTGTCCAGGTGTACCTATCCTTGCAGGTACTCATGCCTACAAGGAGAATGTGTAGCTGTGATAACGGATAATATGAAGAGAAGTCTGGATCTGAAACAAACCAAAAGCAACAAGAAAACCCCCAGAAACGGCGTCTGGCTGCTCTTCAGTTCTAAGAGATGGAAAAAAATCTGAAAAGGAATCTGCAGTCCTAGGGCATATGGCAGCATGCGTATACAGGACTGCACTCCCAGTTTTCCCATGGGATACATAATTCCATGATGCTTCACAAGCCAAAGAAATTTCTATTTTAATTCAGCTAATAGTTTATGTCCCAGAGCCACAGTCTGTCGCAACAAATACGGTACAAACACATGTAATACTTTTCTACAGATTCCTACAGATAAGCCAAGTCTGTTGAGCAAAAGCTACAGAAAGAGTTAATCTGTTAGAAGCTCCCAGGCTAAGTAGTTAGTTCAGCTGTGAGTCAGCAGTGCCTGTCTAGAACTGCAAACAGGAGACCCTTTGACACAGATAGAAAGCTTCCAGCAAGTGCCTTACTTACCACCTCCTCCCCTCCCACTGCCACTCAGCTTGCATCTTCCTCATACCTTGAATTTGGCAAGTTGCCACAGAAGCAGTTTCACTGCACAAGATACGTTCTACAACCAGTTTGGATTGCTCAAATGTTTTAGCAGATTGCCATCTCAACTGGCAGATCATCTCTGAATGTTTTTTAACGTGTTTAAAGCAAAGGACACAACAACAAAGATACACCATATTTTAAAAAGGAGTTTTAGCAAGCTCAACAGCTTTCCACAGCTGTGCAACCTCCACCCCAAGATAACTAAGAAGTTCCCATTTGAAGGAAGACATTTATTAACTCAAAATGCATCAGCTAAATTTCTTAACAGCTCACTAAATATCTTAACAGCTCACTAAACCAAGTGTTCTTTTACGCTGTGACACTTTGCAAATAACTGTATTTCAACAGAACTTTTCATTCCCATAATACTTTAATGAATGTACACACAAAAAACACATAACAAAACACTGCAAGCCTAGGAGAAAAGAGCATTGTGTATCTCCTGTATTCCTCCAAAGATAAGGAATATTCAAGTAATCTAGCTCAAGGACTTTGGACGTTATGCCTCGCCTGAAAAGCTGCCCCTCCAGCAGTAAAATTCCCACTGTTGTGCTGAGCCCTGATAAAGAATCAGCTCTGAAGGGACCCACCTAATGAGTCATTTCCGGGAATATCCTAATTTTCTTTGGCAAAAGATATGGGCAGAGGTATTCCTTTTCAAACACTTTTAAAGCACAACTCTATTTTACCTGTTCCAGTCAAGCAGATTTGCAGCCCAAAATAATACAGCTCCAAAGCTGAGTCCATAAAAATAAGATTGTTCTGATAGAGGAAAACTATCTATTTCTGTAAAAGATTCCCAAAATACCAATATTTAAACTTATCCAAACAACTGAATCCTGTGAAGACTTTGGTTCCCGTACCAAAATACCCTTTCTTCTGACCATAACAATACCATTCAAAGTTTCATTTCTTTAAAAGGTACTCTTATCTCTTCCCAGCACTAGTATCCCTTTCCCTGTGGCATCAAGAATAAACTGCTTCTTCCCAGTTCAGGACCATTGATCATGCCTTATGGGCTAAGAGAAGAACCATGCTTCCAGAAAAATCACAATGTCACCTTCAGGTGGCCAGATGTCAGTGCTGGAAACAAAGGCTCATATGCTTTTCCCATGTTCCAGCTCGCTATCAGTTTCAATGCAATCTCGATTAAATACCATCTGAAATCTCTCCTTGCTTTCATAACTATAAAATGCCCAAGTCTACCACTAGTTGAAATGTGCTGAGATCACAGTCTACCTTGCTAACATTCCAATTTTCTTTTATTTACCACCACCACCTTTATCTCCATCTGTTGCATTTTATCTTAGAAGACTGCAAGCAATTAAAGATTGGAAGTTTTTGTTCTGTTATTGCCATTTCTATCTTCTCCATTTTTTGTAAACATAACTGTGATCACATAACGATGGTATAATGTATATGAATGAGGAAACTCTTTTCAACCTCTTAAAAACCCAACACTTTGGATTTAAGTTAATCAATTCTTCCAAACTGCAAAATGTTGATACACTATTCAGAGAAAGGCATGGTCATTTTCTGGAGATAAAGATCCAGCCATGTTAAGTGAGGTCAATCCAAATTACTGTCCTTCAGTGCACATACTCTAAATCACTTTACCATAAGCATTATGTTTTGGCTATAAAGCCACTCTTGAAGCTCCCCAGCATTTCTAATATGCTGTGCCATGCAACTCCATAATGTCCAACGCTGTAAGGTGCACAGGACTCGACCATGCTCAAATCCACAGTACACTGCAGGTGATAGCATGAATTCAGACTGTATCAAGACCTCATGTTGCCAAGAGTCACCAACATATACCCCAGAAGATGGAGTGAACGGAGATCACCAAAAGGAATTTGCAAAGAGAAGCCATCACTTATCAAATAGTTTCATCACTCTCTCACAGGATGATGCTGAACATGCAAAAGCTTTCATGGCAGCCTGGTGATCGTGAGCTTCAGGCAGTTTAACAGCCTTTCAAAGCCAAGAATTCTGGTCACTGAGTGACCCTGTATTTTGCCGCTATATTGTCACCCACTGTATAGTTGCCCATAAGGTACCTGCAACTTGAGAAACATACACAGGCCATTCTCACTCTAGGATCAGAAGGCCTACTGGCATATTTAACTTTTAACTCTAGGTTTTGCTTCTCCTTCCAGGAAGTCTGAAAGAACCTTTCAGACATTTACAATGAGAAAGTTACTAATTCTTGACAAGTGCAGACCAAGGTGGCAAAGAAAAATCTACAGATGACTACAGTCTGAAGGTGAGCTAACACTTCCTTTGACTGACTGTCTCAGCTTTGCACAACTCAGTCACCACAAGGTACAGGGAAGCTGTTTCTGGCATTCACCTAAAATAATAATATAATGCATTTATCACTGGAGCTCTGTGGAACTTCCACAGCCACTAACATCAATCCTTCCAATCGAACAGTATAAATAGGTTTCGTGAACTCTAGATCATTAGCTTCTCCTACAAAAAAACCATAGTAAGAAGCAATAAAAAGCAGACCTGTCATCAGAACATGTACCATGACACCACCACTTGGTGAGGACACACTACATGAGTCTTGAGCACACTGTACCCCTTACCATTCTTCCTTTCACTGAGTGGAGGGAGGTTGGGGTTCCGGCCATGGTGGAGGTTGAGGGTCAGCTCGGGCTGCAAGGAGAGCTCCTGCAGCTCATTGGCAACAGCTTCGCTCTGCGGGCTGGGGGCCGCTGAAAGGGACACCAGCACTGGCTCATCATCATTTTCGCCAGCCCCTCCTCCGTCCAGCCCATTTCCAGCAACGACGGAAGGGGGCAGGCACACCACGCCGGAGAAATCCACTTTGGCTTTCGTGATGGCAACCTGCGAGACAAAACAGAAAAAAATAAACCATAAATCTCACATGGAGTCTTAGCCATACGTCCAGTTCAACATGGTGTCTTCCATGCTATAGAGAAACATGTTAAGTTTGTGTGATCATCATCAGTTGATATCAACAAGTTATTGGAACTTGCTCAACTCAGCAGTTTAAAAACTTGTATAGACCTCCAACAGCATCACCACAGAAACTACTTATGAAGCTACAGATTATCATAATTTTCTTAGAAAGTAGGAGAACATTCTCAATTTTCGGTATTTTAGGAACCCAGTCTTGAGAAGACACAGATTGAGTCACTCCCGTGAAGTCAGCCTATTTGGAACCCTGCTGAACTCTTGACTACAGTCCTTTTTTATCAACAATAGTGTTTTAACAACAATCTATTTGAAATCCAGTCAGGTAAAGTAACCCTTCATAATAAACCTGGAAGGACAGCTGAGTACAACAAATGAGGATTTTCAGATAAAAATCAACCGCATTTCAAATAATAATTCTCTTGCTCCAGTCTCTCTTCCCCATTCACAAACAGTGAAAATGAATAAAATAAAAATATTCCACATATACAAAAGAGTTTCCTGTCTTAAACCTCAGCTACAGTAACCAAAATTTGCCATATATAAAGGGCTTTAATGAAACAAGTAAGTTTTAAATGTTTTATTATATTTCCATAATTCTTTAAGTAAGTATTCAAAAGCCACTACTATGTTCAAATTAAAATTCTTTTCTGTTCAGTAATTCAAACAGAAACAAACCAGCTGTAAGTCTCCAGTGAAATGGTTACTGTGTCAACATTTAAACAGTAACGGACATTATACAAGGGCAATCATATTTGGTTTTGATTAATGCGGACGGAAGTCTCCTGCTTCTTAGCATGCTGCTGTTTCAGCCAGTCTAAAATCGGAAGACTCGGCTGCACTGTTGTAATTTAGCAAGCAAAAGGTACTTGCAGAGGTTAACCTTCAACTTCAAAAAGATGCCGGTAAAGCAACCAGCAGAAAAGCAAAGTAAAAACCATCAGGATAATCCTCCAGAAACCAATCAAAAAGTATAAACTTGAAACAACGATTTTAGCAATACAGTTTTTTATTAAGCATTCCCCACTTAACACTCATAATTAACCTGGATGAGTGTGACAACATCAACACATCGATAGCTGACAAAGGAGCTCAAATAGTCACTTTCCCCACTTGAATACTTCAGTTGATTAGCAACATTTGTTCTGTAATATCCAGAACAAAGTTATAAGTGGTACAAAAATTTGTTTAGAAATTTTGTTCAGTTTATATTTAAGACAACAATAAGAATTTACTGGTAATGAAAACATGTTATTTCATCCATATTGTCATACATTCATTCCCAGGACCCTATGTCAGGATCTGAAGGGAAGCAAAGAAAAGAAGGGTGGATAAAAAAATAGAAAACAACAAAAACCACCAAGTGAAGCTGGTGTTTGTTAAAACAGAACAAATGAGACTGAGCCAAACCTTACTGCTATATGAAGTACTTGCTTTTATTTCAGTTAAAATTTGGCTAGAAAGTGCCTACCCCTTCCTTGATATTTTTCCTGTCCAAAGCAAACACAGAATCATATCCATTTGAAAGCAAATTGTAACAGTAATCCGAAAAGAGAAAAAACTGGTGCCATGCTGTTCTCTTAATAATGGATAGAGAAAACCTCAAAACACACACCCTTAAACCACAGACTTAAAAGAACAGAGTTTGGTACAGCACAACAACCTTTGCAAAGGTTGGAAAGAGTTAAAACACAACCAATACAGTTGGCCTCAGGCCCTGTCCCTGTAGGATGGGAGACCTGTGGAAGGGGCTAAAAGGAAGAATAATTGCCCAGTTAGGAGGCTGCTGTCACCACGTTAGAGGAGCCAAAGCCAACCTGCTTTATGGAAGGAGATGCACTGGAGACATTACACTTTGCCTAATTCCACGTGGTAGTCAAATCATGCAGAAGCACAAGCGCAGCCAGGCCTGAAATCACAAACAGGAAAAAGACATATCTAACACTCACTCCACAAGGATATGGAATGGCAGAATTCTCAAACTTCCCTCCTCAATCTACCCTAGAAAAGAAATATTTCCTTCCACTTCTCAAAAGGTGAAAAAAAAACTTGACATGTCTCAAATATGCAAGATCTGCTTCAACTAGGTAAACAGAAAATGTCTCTAGGAACTTCGAACATACCGAATTTTCTTTTCAAGAGGAATTTGTAACCTGCATGATGAACTAGGAAAATCACATTTCAAACACCACTTTAACAACAGTGTTGTAAAACAGAATCTATTTCCCTAATCAGTATATTGACATTAGCCAGACTACTGAAACTGTATCATTTATGGAAAAGCAGGGTACCAAGACACAGCAAAAGCAGTCCAGCAGAGCCAGCCAGCTACAGCACAACAAGGAGCAAGAGACCCATGCTCACACACCAGTTTGCTATGTGACCTTGAGCAACACCATACCAAACGGTGTTAATTGGTACTGGGATTATAAACCAGAGTTCCTCCAGTAAATTTTCCAATGAAACTTCATCACAGCAGTTGGACTATCTAAAATTGTACCTGGACTTGCACATTTCCTAACTCATGCAGAAAAAGACACAGATGGAAGGGATCATAATCCTAGTTGGCATGTCAGTCAGTGTTTGCCCCACATCAAAGGAACACAGCTTATGCAAACTTTGACTTGACACTCATTCTTGCTCTGCCACTATATCCTGAGTTGTGCCAGAAGTGCTGCTTGTAGAGCCATACTGTGAATTGTATCAGAAACCTGATTCAGCTGAAATGCAATTTTTCATCTGGATCAATTCCTCCATATACGGCACAATTGAACCAGCACGGTACAGTGGAACACCACCACAAAATAAAAAAATAAAAAAAAATCAGTCTCACTCTGTGCATCTCAAACAGTCTGGACAACAATTCTGTTAGTCCAAGGAGGGCTGCAGCTCAAAACTAAACTGGGACGAACCATTAAATGCATTTGGTAAGCCTGTCTTCTCCTTCCTCCATATCACTTCCCACTTCAGACCAGAACAAGACTCTGCAATGATACCCATTACATGAAATAGAAAACTGACCCAGGTGTAAAATCCAGTCTTCTGGTTCACACTCCTGCTAAGTCAAGTCCCTGGTGCAGTTCGCTGTGCAGCATCACCAGCGCTTGTGCTGGGACTTCACAAGGACAGAAGCATCTTATACCATTAGCACATGAAAACATCCAGCCTCTTCCTAAAGGAAAGAGAACTCTTTTTCAGATCAGTGCCAAGTCTTAGCATGGAACACATCCCCATATTAAAAAAAGCATCCAGTCCTGAAGATTACAATAAAAGTTGTAATTGGATGAGTTTGATTTTAATGTTTTCAATTAAAAGTCTGATGAGGGCAGAGAGGGATTTGAAAGATGCTTTGAGGATTTATAATCATTCGTGCTACAGTGTTTGGAAGTCCTGTGAAAGACATGGAATCCTTTTCTGGAACCAACATAAGTCTGTTTCTAGACTTCCCAAACAGTTACACCACTCTATAACTGTCATTGTAGAATGATCAATCAGATAGTTACACACATTAATATTTAGAACCTAATTAAAATTTTACAGTGTTTGTTTTCCTGTCATTTCCAACCAGACTAGAAACTTTCCCATAAAGAAATGTGCCATGCCATGATCTCTAAGTGAGTCATCCAGAAGCTGGTGGATAGTATTAAGAGCATGTATTTCTAATCCTCAATAAGGGTTTCAGGGTAAGTACCCTCGAGGATTTGTATCTGTTGCCTAACCAGGCAAAAGCTTTCTATCATGGCATTTTTCTACTTTTAGGCCAGCTGCTTCTGGGACAAGAGTGGCTGTGATACCACAGATGTTCTACAGCAGCAACATCAGCTTAAGCAACCTTTAAGTCCTCCACTGTCTAGCTGCTCATTTCTGTCCCTATGCTGCCCCTTCTTCGACTGGGGAATCTATTTAGCTGAAAACCAGACATTTTTTCCTGGGTATTCAATAAAATCAGTTCCCCAGTCTATTGCCAACTACACACACAGCTGTGTCATCATAGTGCAGGTGTCCATACCGAACATAAGTTTTGGACAGATTAAACCATTCAATAACGCCTTAAGATGACTGCCACCAAAAGCAGCCATCCTGATTTCTTTTTTACTTCCTTGTGCCTTATTCTCCCTCATGATAACCAAGTTTTTGTGTGGCTGCCCAGCAAGCCAGATCAGCAAAAGATGCAGATTAAAACTAGTGGTGTGTATGACCAGGACAAATTGATCTGGTTCAGCCTGTGCTGGCTGACAGGAGATGAGGAACGAGCAGGCTGGACTGCTCCTTTTGTTGGTAGTGCCAGTTTAGTGTCTAACCAGAGGATGTGGTTGTATGATACAGCTAAGTTGGTCTAAGTTAGCTCTTGCCAAAAGTGCAGGTCTTGGATTGATGCCTTTGTTGCTTCCCTGTGCCAACATTGGTGCTTGTCTGCCCTTATGATTGGATGATTAATAGAGCTAAAATGACAGAAAACTAATCCTAATCCCTTCTTCCCCCTCCCAGTTTACTTTTCACTACTTTACTGTTGGTCAGACAGATTTCCATACTGTATGTCTGTCTACTTTGTTTCCCTCTCACCTCCTGGGCTTTGAGCTATCCTTCAGTGATTCCAGATGAGCAGCTTTAAGAGAAATTTCTGTAATTTTGTCATATGGTAAATGCAAAGTGGAATACTGTTTTTACCAATGACTAAGCTAATCAGGTTTCCTGTGTGCTTATTCTGATATGGTGTTGCAGTGGCAAGAGGATACGCTTAAACAGCTACCCTGTAAAGAAAGCTTAAGAGCAGTTTAGTCTTTGTAGTTTGCAGGTTTGATAAAGGGAATATTTTTCTGAAAATTCTTAATGGCTGTGGTTCTTAATCCTATACCTTGGGCAAAATTGACACTGTCTTGTTTGTCTGTCTGAAATTGAAGTGTTTAAATGCCTTCAGAAGTTAGAAATGAATAAAGATTATTTTTATGTTTACAAGTAATGTCTACTATTTCTCCTGAGCAAGTCCATTTCCTCTCAGGTGTCATGGTTCATGCTTGTATTGTTGTGACAGTGGTTTTGTGTTTTACACCAACATAATCTAAAAACTCTGCCTCCTGAGAGCATGCTATTGCCCTGCATGATTTTGGCAATATTCACATAGTCATGGCATAATTAAGATATTGACACTCAGTATTTAAAGGAACCAAGGAACACTATTACCTTCCCTTAAATGAAAACTCAATAACCAGAGTAAAACATACAGGAATTTAAACTTGAAATTAAAACACAAAAGAAATTTAAAAATAAGTAAGTAAAAATCAGAGAAGCACAAGGAAAAAACCCCAAACCACATACAATTCCCAAATCAAGAAAGGACACCTCTCTAAACAGCTCTCCCTTGTTTGCATTATAGGACCAAGTTGCCAGGGCAATAGCAATTTCCTACTGATTTAAGAATTGCTAAGCAACCTCCAGCACCTAAGAGCAACAGCATGTGTGTGCAGCTGGGCTATTTTGAGTAGACAGGGCATCTTTTTATTTTAGACTTAGGCGCAGCCTTCTGTTAAATGATTATGCCAGCTAAGATCATCCAACCAAGAGGCAATCTTGGGGCAAAGTGGCTTTAAGTGGACAAAACTTTGAAATGAGTGAGAAGGCTGAAAGAGAATGCCATGACATGCCCAAAAGCAACTATATCCCCCAGGTCATCACAAACGAAAAGATTAACCCAGGAGAAGTGAAGTTTTCAGCAGGAGTAAGCAGACACACCACATTAGCTTGAGAAGTTATAAAAATCAGAGTGAGAGATATCTTTAGATATCAAAGTCACCAACAGGAAGACCTACAAAGTTGTATTGAAAAAATTGTTTCAGTTCCTGTCAGTCAGCTTAACTTAGGCACACAACTGTTGGCACACTTATTTCTCTAGTTAATTGAGAGCTAACATGATGACACTGTCCATAAAGAATATACAATAAAGTCAGCAGTGAGGTAAACACCACAAAGACTGCATCCTGGAAGAGGTACAGTCTTGAGGACTTCTTCAGGAACCACCTTAAGTTAAGAAACCAAACTATGCAGCCCACTAAAAAAAGGCCACCTTAGATTATGGAGTTTTATTTTAACACACACATTCCACATGCTTTTGACTTCTGCAAAATGAATCTGTCATCAGCTTCCTTCACTTCCACAGTAATTGAGAGCAGGGAGGGCAAAGGGGCAAAAGCAATCCAAAAGTAACCAAATTCATTCTGGATTAGAACCAGTGATTTGGAGGTGTAAACTGTCCATTTTACCACGATCACAAGTCACTACCCTGCAAAGCCTGTATTATAAAGGCAAAGATTGCAACACATGGGAATGAAGATGCTGGTAACACAGACGAGTACAACTTTATCTGAGCTAAAGAACCCGAATCTGTACGTGTACTGCGCCGGCAACACTGCAGTAACAGAGGATATCTTTGAATCTTCACCGTCTCTCTCTGCTACCAACTCCAGCAAATCTAGCAGTACAAGAGTCAGAATATGCTTGGGCCAGCAAGAAAAGTTATCAGACAAAAGGCATGAACAGCTGTATAGAGATGTGAGGACTTGAGGGAGCAAAGATGCACAACTCGTGCAAAGCAATCAACTGCATCATTTGTGCTGTACACAAACACAGCCTTGCACATGATTTTAACAACCCCTCTTCAATAATGATATTTCTCAAGCCCTAAATATTTCCTTCATAAAACATTAACATTTGCTTCACTCCATCCAGCAGTGATAGAAAGTTTTAAAGAGGTCTTGAAAAATCATTAAACATTAATTTCTTAGAGCCACAAATAGCAAGCTAAGAAATGTAGTTTGACATTCCAGCTATTTTTTCAGAAATATTTTTCATTCTTCAATATGTATTTGAAGGAACTTTGTGGCTTTCAAGCTCATGGAACTTTGGGTACCCAGAGTACTGATAATACCAAAGCTAGTTTTGAGATTAGCAATGATATTTAGAACAAACAATCCTTGCTGAAAAAAAAAAATTAACTCTCCACCAGTTTCTGAAGTTTTTACTTTTGTTCAGAGCATGAGTGAGGATGACATCCTTCTAATTTCAGAGGATGTTAAGCCTCAAACTGGTAAAATCCTTTATAGACACCTAATTCTCTCATACCTCTCAGTGCCTGAATGAATGATGTAGTTTGTGAGACTAAAGAACATAGCTACTGAAGACATAACTTCTGCTGAAGTTCAAAGAACAAAAGAGACCAAAAAAGATGTCATGTTCAGGTGTCATGTGTCAGTGGGTACACTAATGGCCACGACAGAGCTCAACATCATAATTAAAAGAAGAATTCAGCCTACTGCTACCAAGCTGTTGGTTCCTGCTGCTTTCCTTTAGTCTGATCTAATGATTGTGCACCCACGGGGTGACTCAGGTCAGCCGAACCAGCAGACGATTCACTGCGAAAGATCAGAAGCCATTTTTTCCCGGATCAGTTGGCTGACTAGCTGTGCCCTGTAGCTGCACAATCACCAGCTCTGATGCTAAGGAAGCAGCAGGAGTGCACGGCTGTGCAGAGGTTTGGCCTGCCTTTGCAAGAGCAGCACGCTGAAAGATCAACTTAACCGTAATGTCAAAGAGCACACTTAAATATCTAGCAGCGGTGCCAACTTAGGCAGCCTGCTACACATTCCCACTCTCATACCTTTGTCATTGTGAAACCAGCATAAATCTTACAGAGACAACATGTACTGGACCAGATGAAAAATAATCTAGAGAAAAACACTTCTTTCCAGGAGGATGTGTTCCCCAGAGTGGCTCACCATGGCCACAAAAACAGCTATGCCAGCAAAACAGAGGGAGCTGAGAAAGGGAGCAAGCTGTTTGAGCCTGCACTGCTGCCAAAGAAATGCATGATGAACTACAGTGTGTTTAGAACAGGATTGCCTGCTTTCCACCATCTTCTGACTGGCTGGCTTCCTTGCAACTGCTGATGCATCTTTTAAAATTTCCTTTATGTTAAAGGCAAAGCATTCCTCCCCACCCCATAGGGGCAAATAGTGGAAGCAATAGATTCAGCCAGCAGCAAAGGCACGTGGCCGCGGATGCCAACAACCGATGGAAGCAGGGAAGCTACAGGAAACTAGAAAAGGGAATGCTGATGATCTGCAGCCAGATGTGAGCTTTGATTTGGAAATTCACAGCTGAAAAAGTATGAAGGAGCTCTTGTTGAATATGGATTTAGAGCAGACTGGGATGAGAAAGTCATTGGACAAGAGAAGCATGGCAGTAAGACCTCAGAAGAAACACTTTCAGACAGAAGACTTGAAATTTGGGTCTAGAACTGGATGACAGGACATAATAAAGTGGAGACTTGGGCAAGGCAGGAAAGACAGCTCAGGGAACAAATCTAGACTAAAATAAAATAAATTTTTAAATTAATAATTATTTAACAGAAAAAGAAGAATTAAAACAAATATAAAGTAGTTAAATTTCAGTCAGTTCAGTTCCTGGCACAAGCACTCAGTGCAGCACAAAGCAGCAGGCAAAACTGTAAAACTTTAGAATCTTAAGGATTTTTGGGCAAGGTTTTTTGGCAACTTACTTTTGTGTCTGAGAAAGTAATTTTACATTTTATCTAATTCAGTCTGATCACGGGCTGTGACTGAGACTGTAAGTCCATATTGTATCATCTCACCACAGTTTGAAATTCTCACCTCTCCTTTAAGCAGTGACTCTGCAGTCATAGAGCAAGCCAATTCAGCTTGCTGTTCTGATGAAAAGCTACACCCTGAAACATGCTTGTTTGCCCACTGTGATAGCAATCTGAACCCTGCAACCATAGATTCCTCAGATCTCATTAAAAAACAAACAAAAAAATAATAAAAAGAAAACCCGAAACCAACAAACAAAGAAAAAAACCAGAGGAGCAGCCCACTGAAAAATGACAGCTTTCAGTTACTTCATATGAAGTACAGTGTGAAATCAAAGCCTAAAACAGTCTGCAAGAAGTTTTCAGACCCCAGACACATTCTTTAGTCATGACAGTATGAAACTCTCTACAGAAATTAAACCAATTGGTTTTGTCTCTCCTCCCCATCAATGAAGACTGGGTGTGGAATTCAAATTTCTTTGCATTTATTGGCATCTTCTAATGCAGCTACCCAGCATGACATTCATTAAGTGGAAGGTCCAGCAATTGATTTACTAGATATTCTGTTCCCTTTTTCCCTTACAACGGCTGACTTTCCACCCTTGGATTTCCCCACTACTGAAAATAGGTAAGAATTTTCTTCAGTGATTCATAGAGAAGCTAAGATCAGTATTACTGTCTTGTTTAAGATAACCAGTTTATTGAAAAGAAGTAGCAAGTGCTCCCTTACATGGAAATCTAATCAATGTGAGTAAAGAACGTGGTGTTCATCCAATTCAAAGGATACCAAATTCAACCAAATTCAACTGCTTCTCTCTTTGAAACAACAAGTCTTACTAATTGCTCAGCAGCATTGAAAAGTGAACACGTGCTGTTTATACTCTTAACACTATAAAGTCCTTGCTGCACAGCTGTCACACTTGACACTAATACAAATTCAACATATTTCATTTCTAAACAATACTATCCCTCACTTTTAGTGACTACAAGCAATTTTCAATTCCAAAACGTAAGAACAAAAGGTGCAGACTAAAGACAGAAAAAAGAACACAATACATACCTTACTCACAGTTCCCACGGACAAATCCAGCTCACTTCCATGCCAGCAGCCCTCTCTGCAGTCACTGAAAGAGAAAACAGGACACAAATACTCAGAGATTTAAAAACAAACAACCAAACAAACCAAACACAGCCCATTTTCTCATTTAAGACTAAGGCGCAAAGTTCTTTATCCAGGGTTCCTTTTAAATACAATCTTAAATTCATTTGGTACACACTACAGAAGTTGGATTGAAATACCATCAAGACTGCCATGCTGGTATACACACACCCATGCTACTTGCAGAGCAGAACTTTTATTTTAGGACTGCTGCTTTGTCAGTTCTGAAGAATGCATTGTTTGAGATCTACTAAGGCAGACTATTCACCAAATCATATACTCAATTTTCCAGTCCCTGTACTGAAATCGTTCTTAAACACTGGATAGTAGAACTTGGACACTGTTATAACTAGATCATCACACCAGGTTATCCATCCACACAAAACCAGGGAAAAGATAAAAGTACATTACAGAGATCTGTCAAGACGGCAGTGGGAATCCCATTTTGGAGGTGGGGGAGAAGAACCATCCCGTGGACCTTAAAAACTCATAAATGTACTGGAGTAACACACCATTCTCTTTGGCAATACAGTTCTAACAGGCGTACACAGCAGTACCTAACTAGAAAATAATTACTTCGGAGGCTCTGGAAGATTGTTGTCTCAAACAGCAATAAAAAGGGTCTGAAGTTGCCATACTTTCACTCCTACTTCCTTAGCCACCTTTTAAAAAAAAATACACATCATCAAAGTTTCCATTCCATTTCCTCCTCCGAGCTTTTAAGATATTAGGGCTTCCTAGACACCAGAAGCACAGAACTGCAGTCGAGATACCATGATATTTTGCCAGTAAGATAAAATAAAAAAGAAACAGGCACCTCCCCAAATACAAACTTCAGACCAGATGGACTTCGGACATGAGTATTAACATAGTTCCAGTGAAAAGGAAAAAAAATTGAAAAAAAATAGAATAAGCTATCTACTACTTCAACATCAGAAGGAATAAGACCAATTAGACTGATTAGGCTCGATGCTTGGATAGACAGCGTAACACAAAATGTGAGTTTTCTGATTCCCAACAAATAAAAGAATTTTATTCTGTTTACGCCGTTTACAAGGAGCTACAGGTAATGAACCGCACATTTACTTGGTCAACTCTACTCCACTTAACTCCACTAATTTGAAGGAGAAGGGATTTACAATACTGGTAGAAAGGGAAAAAAAGAAGTAAGGACACTACTACTTCAGAGACTTCCCTTACAGAGAACGTTTCTATTTTTCTCTGAGTAAAATGTGCCAGCACACATAAATCCTGGCACTATCACAGAATCAAGAAGTCATTCTGCCACCTCTTAGAGTATTTGTCATCAAGTCAATATATAGAATTACTTACAACTACTACTTAATTAATTAATTGTGAGAACCTATATAAAGTAATTATTTTTCTTCAATAAAGTAGTCAAAGTGATACCACTGTAATTAAAACATAATACTGATGCAAGACTACACAATGAAATATATACTTACAATGTACTTTTTACAGAATTGCAGATCCTAGATTTCCTAACAGGCAAGGCAAAACAGCCTCAAGAAATCAAGGAAAGTCTTCCACAAAGAAAGTAAACAATTAGCTACTGTTAAAAGTTTGCTATTCCAACATGATGAACAAGGTACCTGAGAATGCAGCAAAACAATTTTGCTGGAACATTCTTCTGACAGCATTAAGCACATAACATCAAAATTTAGTTGTGATGATGCTGGTTCTTTAAATCACAAATTAAAAGTGAGTGAAATTTATCCATATATTAAATCTTGACTTCAGTGCAAGTTTTTGGCATAGTTTGGTTTTGAGTGGGATTTTTTAGTTTGCTGTTGCTTTGGGATTTTTTGTGGGTTTTGGTTTGGTTTTTTTTTTTTTTTGGAGACTCAGGTATCCCTGAAACCACTTTTCACACATGAAAGTGGGAGAAGTTAGAAAATAATTTCATTTGAAGATTTCTGCTGGCCAATCCCTAATTTCCAGTAATCTTGGTTCACTGAATACTATCTTCCAATTTAAGATTGCAACAGCACTGATAAAGCTAAACAATCACCATGCTGCTGCATTTAGTTTCCAGCACTTAAGATCCATGTTCTCCAGAATCTCAATTGAGTCAAGACAGGTCCAACACTGAGTCTTTTCCTCATCTGCCTGTCCTGGTAGAGGCAATCTGCTAATTTTTTACAGAAGTGAAACCAGTCAAAATAATCTCTGTATTTTCTTCAGTGCATTTTTTTTCCAGAAGACTTCAAACTGCTGAATACCCCAGGTCTGAAGATTGTATCAGGCTAACCCTAATCAGATGGGACGGTGAAGCAGGAGAGGAGGAATCTCTACACCCCAGTTTTACATCCCTTCCAAGGCACTCCTAGTCAACGACCAGCCAACATAAAACACCAGCCTGGACATGCATCTCACCTGGCACGATATGGTACACACATACACTCTGATTTTTGGCATCTTTTCAAAAACCTACCACTTTCTTTCAGAAAATAAGGTGCTTTTATATGTGAATATGCAAACTCATACTTCAGAAAACAGGACAAATTATTGCAGTAACTTCCTTGCCTTAGCTTATTTACCTCTCCTGACTTTCCAACACTTCCTTCTCAGGTACCTAGAGATCCTTGTTCTCCCACGCAAAACTCATCCTCCTGGACATCAGGCATTTTTCTTACTTTCTCTACTAAGAACTCAAGTTTTATTCCAGATACTCTGGCCAATAAAAGGTCAACTTTAAAACTTTCAGTCCAATTTGCCAACAAAGTTCCTGCTCAATCTGAGATGGTTAAAGTATTACATCCTGCAATTTACTGCTTAGTCATCTGAACCCCAAATAGGAGATAACTGGCTTGCAATAGGCATGAACAGTTGTCAATTTTTTTAATATGCGTGTGCTATTAAGCTAAGAGATGCTGCAGGTATAATACATTCCTATCATTATCCTTATTCACTCACTCCATGGAATTTCAACCCAGCTTCAAAACGGAACAACAGAAAACCCAGACACACCCTGCCTTCAAAATTAACACATCAAGCTTCACAAATACTTAGCAGAACACCTTTACAGCTGTAAGGGAAGACAAGCTCTTTACTGCTCCTTCTACGCTGCTGTGAGTGAGCAAAGATTACTCTGATAACTGAAACATTTTCTGGCAAAATTCCACAGTTAAACTGCTTTTGCTATTCTTTGCCCACAGCACAATCAAAACATTCCTCCAACACTCCATTTTCCTCTCGCTACAGTCAATGCAGGCAGAACTCTACTGTCCTAGATTTTCTGAAGAAAAAATAGTGTCAACTCTAAGAAATGTAGAAGTCTCATCTTGCTGATAAACTTCTCCATCCAATGGAAAAGTTTATATGTCAGTATTTACATGTTCAAGCCAAATGGCTGCTATTCCAGTGATTACAAGGGCTTATTGCCTCACTGGTGACTTGGGAGTTTCAGCACATCTGAACACAGAAACTCACTGACATGACTCATAAGTCTGACCGGAACATGGCAATGCAGAATTCATATCCCATCCTTCCAACACCCAGACTGTCCCTCAGATGGAGGCTTTGAAAAGATTCAGACTCAAATGATCTGCTTCTGTAAATCATGTCCAACAGGACATATGAGAGCGAATTTAGAGACAGTTATAGTAGGCCTAACATTAATGGCCCTACCAGTCACTCAGAGAAAACTCTCATCTGGGTGCGGGTCCATCTTACACAGTGGAACAGAAATTAAGTTACAGTGCGGACTGTAACCACATTCTGCTGGAAATGTCTTATATTGCTATAAAGATCTTATATTGCTATAAAAGGGAGGGCAAAAATAGTAATATTATTTTTAGAAAAATCATTCAAGTAGAGTCTTTCAATGTTTTCTTCCAAAACTTTCTTCCTGAAGGAGGAAAAGCTTCCCTGTAATTGATGGAAAGTGAATCCTGTCTCATCTTTGCTCAGAGCTGTACCATCACACATGTAAACAATTGCAGAGGGAATGAGTTCATCATAACATGGCTATGGTTGTGTGTAGAGCATGATCTCATCTGAGTAAGACTAAACAGGGTGTCAACCATATGGATCAGTAGTATAGTGAAGGCATATCCTCAGTGCTCCACTAAACCACTGGAAGGGTAGGACTCAAGGACCCACACATCCCCTCCCTAGTGTGCCTATAACTAGATGTAATTGCCATATATTACAGGAAACATTAATTTGAGGTTGGAACAATCTGTGACGTAGACTGTCCCACACCAAAATTAATTTCACAAAACTAGACATATCGTCTTCTGTTCCCCTAGCATGAAGATACTCTGAAGATTATGTGTAGTTAGCATATTTATTTGCCTCACTAGAAGATGGCAAAAAAGGGAAATTTCTGCACTGCTTTATGCCAGGGACCCTGCACTGTGGCACATACACATTTCAATATGCACCCGTGGCAAGCAGAGACAACAGCAGCAGCAACTCCTGACCATGTCCAGGAGAAAGTTTTTCATTCAGTGCCAAAAAGGCAGCCCCCAGTGATCAGCTGTTAACAAATAACTTGCTGGCACATGCAGCAGCAGCTACCATGCCTTCTCTGCTGTGCTCCACAAAAACTCTCCTTTTCTGGATCAGCAGGGCCCAAACATGCTGAAATAGGAGCACAAGTAAATTAAGAAGGATAAGCAGAAGTAGTCGACACAGTAGTTCGTAGAAGGAGAGCAAAAGCATGATATATGGCATGAGGTTAAGGTGCAAAAGAAATCTCCAGTTAAAAGCTCAGCCTTTAGCTTTCAAGATTTCAAAAAACTTGTGACTCTGTGTTAAATTTCACCTTCTTACAGTGATGTTATCAATATGGCCGTGTGCCTAAATCTAAAATATTTCTTCATACAAGAATAATGATGCTGCACGCACACACACAAGAAAATGGGGGAGGGAAAGGGAAAGGAATACTGCACAAACTAAATTCATTACATCAATTTCTGAAATATAAACCAAACTAATTTAAACAATTACATTACCTCGCTCAGTGACAAATTCTAAAATTTATCTGTGTGGAAAATAAGTATCTTGAATAAGAAATGGAAAAGGATCAAAGGAAGTGAAACACAGTTAGCAGCCTTGTTTCTTCACATCTGAAAACAGATTATCAGACTGAGGGCAGATTCTGTATAAGCTGCATGCACTGTGTGCCCTCCGCAAGGACAACCCACATTTAATAATCTGAAGGCTCTGACTGACCAGTGTAGCACATCTAAAACTGGTAATGAAACCTGTCCTCACCCCAATGCCATTCATTTCCCCTGAAGAAGCCACTTAACAGAGTTTGCACTCCAGAAAGCATTCAAAGGTTGGAAGGTAAAACATACACATTAACCACACACACAGCATCCCTGAACTACTGAACGAGTATTTGACAAAGAAATGAGTTTCTGAATTCACACAAACTCATCCATTTCATCTGACACCCACACATAAAAGAAGAATCACAAAACAGTTTTAAACTACAGTTCCTTTTAGCTGTAGCTCTTATTAATCTGCTCCTTCACTCCAGCTATGCATCCCTGCAGCTCTCCCCCATCTTTTATTTGGGGGGGTCTCAGGGGGAGAGGAACAGAACACGCCCAGACTAAAAATCACAGCTCTAACCGGGCCTAGCATGTAGCTCCACAGACTCCACTTCAGTACTGAGGTGACAGGACATGGTGGGGAGGGGAAGAAAAGGCAGATGGGGATATGAGCTGTTTAAGACTACTAAAAGAAATGTCTGTGAAACCACATCCTCTCTTTGCAGTTTCAGTTCAGCAACATATCCAACAGGAAATAATTAGATTTGGCCTTCCCAGAGTAGGTGTCTGACAGTTTGAGACTGCTGAACAATTGCTTTTTCTGCTTCCTCTTCAACAGTTTCTCAGGAAAAGACATTGACCCTCAGGACACAACTGAATTAAAAAAAAAAAAATTAAAGGAAGAGTCTTATATAACTGCAATATAACTGTAATATGATTTGCTAATTATTACCACTTTTTACACGGAGGAAATCAACTGTACTCTTCAAAAGGGATCTTAATCACAATACTGAGTTATCAGTAAGTAAACAGACATGGAGATAGTCCAATTGTATTATCTACAACACAGGAAGGACAGCTGAGTCTACAGAGTAAAGGCAGAAGACTGTTGGAGTTGCTATAAATTGTGCTTTTGAGGTAAAAAGCATATAAGGAGACACCCTGCACATTCCAAATGAGTGCAACAAATTATCTTGTGATAATGTTTTGATGCATCCTAAGAATTGATCTGCTTTCTGCTCCAACATCCAAACCTTTTTTGTTCTGATACTTCTCTTTCTCTAGTACAGCTGCTGTTTTCCCCATCAAATACTATACAGGAATTTAATCACAGCTCAACAGTGAAGGAAATCCAGTAGGGATTGCTGTTGTTATTATTACTATTATCATCATCATTAAATTAAGGGGTACTTTGACTGCCTGAATGTATGTTTCACCTGGAGGTTCAAGTATGAAAGTGAAAAATGCTGCTGCTTTGCCATGCCAGTAGAAGTCAGAGTTAAAAAAAAAACCACAAGCAAGCACGCACTCCTCCTCAAACCTAAGAGTTTCCCATTATTTCATATTCAAGAGGACGAAAAATTTAAGACTGCTTTTGGAAAAACGCCACATTCTCTTAGTTCTATGTCAAAATGTCTTCTGCACTCCCTTTCTTTGCATTTTATTTCATTATCTGCTTGTTGCCTTAAGATTTGGGAGCCTTCTCCCACATGATGATAGGAGAGGATGGCCTTAATTAAAGAGAAATTAAAGCTGCTTCCACAACTGTTGGAACCAGCAAATACAGCACTGCTTACACTTTGTACAGAACAGAATGATGCTCAAGAAGCTATAACTGGCAATATTTCACTCTTTTCCTTTTAGAAATTTTTAGAAATCACATTTGGTTTCTAAAGTGGAAGTGAGGAAGGACTGGAAATGGCTCAGTAAGCTAATATCTGATAATTAAAAAGGGCAAATTCGCCTACTTGTGGAAAGCTTAAGGTGTTTGCTTTTAGCCCCAAGTCTTTGTCTCCTTTCAGCAGAGAGCACAAATCTAAAGAACAGAAAAGGAGTTCACAGTCAGCTTCAGATCATACACTTATTTTAAATTCTATTATTAGATTCTATTTAATCACAACTATTAGATCACTCATTAAATCACTGCAGCAAATGAGAACAAATGGGTGTCCCTTTCATTTCATATTCAGTAATGATTGAAATATTTTTGGAAATGCTGATGAAGATCTAAAGCCATTACACTTCTACCAGCTTGACAGTGTCTTTACAGAAACCTAGTGAGGAGTTTTGTGCAAGCAGAAGATATATTCTGAAATCAGTGGTAGAAGTTAATTTGTATTTTTACCTGAAAAACAACACACAAGTAGAAAACACACTTCCAGTAAGTCAGCTATGCCACGACTAGCCCTGAAGTCAAATGCAAATTTAAAATAAAGACAGAATATTGGGATATACACATTCAGCCCAGAACAGCTACATTTTATATTTTTCAAATATTCAGAGCTGTGTCTTCAGATCCTACCAAGAAACAAAAAGCACATTTTCGGTTTCAAGATTCAGAAAAGAAGCTAGAGACTTAAACAGAAACATTTTTAATGTCTTCAAAATGTATTTTCTATGGATGGTAGATTAAAATGCAGTTTCACAGCACAGGCCCTGATATTGTCTGGACAAACGATACCAGAAAGGAACTGCTATCAGCAGCAGCAAACCTGCAACCCTTTATTCAGCTCACTCAAGGCTCATCTTGTAAAACAGAACCACACAGAACCGTATGAACACAAAGTTTGCAAGATGCAGCGTAAGGCTACACAGATCCAGATCGTAAAGGTCTCAGGAGAGTTATTTCCACTGACACACATACAGAATTATCAGTTTCCATCTGTGATCAGGGAAGATGTGAAATTAACAGTCCTCTTTGATACAAGATTTTACAGTCACAGAGAGGAAGACAAACGGCTGGGACACACGGATGTCACCTCAAATAAGCACCCAGCCACAGCACGGAGAAGCATCTTCCCAGTGGGGAAAATCAAGCCCGCTCAAGGGAGTCCGGTGGGGACGGCAGGAGACGGCGGCTGCTGCTGCCCAAACCCTTGAGAACCCCTGTCAGCACTACCCGGCCTCGAATGCCGGAGAGAGCCCCCCACAACCACCCCCACCGGGACCCTGCTCAGGGGCGAGGGTGGAGAGGGGCGCAGAGCGCGCCGGGCCATTGGCGCCGCCGCGCGGGGGCTCCGGAGGGGGCGCAGCCGCCCCGCGCCCGCGGGGAGCGGCCGTGCCCCAGCGCGGGGAGGCCCCTCGG
>VZRO01000882.1:674628-740551 GCA_013397915.1 Daphoenositta chrysoptera | reverse complement strand
GGGAGGGGCGGGGCCTGGGCCTTAAAGCCGCGGCGCCGCCCTCACGGGCGCTGTGGGCTGAGGTGGTGCGTTCGTGGGAGAGGGGGAGGAAAAGCATGGAACATCCCGTGCGTTGATGGCGGTTCTGGGAGTTTCAGGTTTAATGACAAGTCGGGAATGTTTACGTTCCTTTCTCCCGTGTTTTCCCCCAGCACCGCCCACCCCTAATCCTTGGGATGGGAGTGGGGGATTCCCGACAGAGGCTGGATCTTAAGTGCAGGAAACTAAATGGGGCAGGATGGCGATTGTTCAGCTTTATCGCCGGACTGTCGCAAGCTTCAATTGGAAGATAATATTCAGTGGAGCAAGTTTACTGGAAATTAGGGATCGGCCAGCTGCAATCTTCAAATGAAATGCCTCTCCAACTTTTCCACACTTTCATGTGTGAAAAGCGGTTTCAGGGGTACCTGAGTCTCAAAATCACAGCGCAACCAACAATGGGGGCTGTGCTGCTATCGCTGCCCGACCTGTGACTGAACTGGAGGATGTTTCACAGGGTGGTCTGGTCCTTCTCTTGGAGAAGCACGAAGCTTCTTGATCTGGTACAAAGCCAGGAAAATAAAAGGTGCAAGTGAGTGAAGTGTCCATCATGAAAACTTCGGTTAACTGGGGTGGGGTTGTGCAGAAAATAGAGGAATGGTGGCACCCCTGAAGAGCAGGGCACAGAACCATAGCTGGAGTGTTATAATATCCTTATAAATAGCCAGTGCACTTCACCTGCAGTGATGTTCTCACCCCCGCTTACTGTATCTCAAAAGGACGTGAGTCATGACAGAGACTGCAACAATGCTCAGTGAAGGACTGCCTTGCACTGTGAAGCTGAAAAAGTCAGGATCACCTTTCAAAACAAAGAAAAGAGCGGGGTATACAATAACAAGTGATATAAAAAAGGCGTCATTGGCCTTTTCTTATTCTCTCATATAGTCAAAAGAACTGGAGGACGTGATATAACTGCAAAGCAATGTATGTGAAGTAGTTAGGAAAAAATGTTTGTGCCGTGTACAATTAATCTGTGAGCTTCATGATAAGAACCTTGATGTTACAAGTATGTTAAGAAGAACCAAATTCTTAGCCAGTTACTGCCAGTCAGTCACTATCTTGCCCTAGTTTCCAATCCTGACATTTACAGCTTTTTGCTTTTCATTCCTGGGGATCCAGTTCAGCTTTGGCTATGCACATAAATCTTCGAAGTAACATAATTCTTCTCCCTGCTGTTTGACAGGGTTAGCCCTTCAGAGGCAGTTTAGCGGAAGAGTAGAGTCAAAAACACAAAACATTCCCATGCATGATGGTAATTCTGGAAGTTTCAGGTTTAATGACAAATCAGGAATATTCACCTTCCTTTGTCCCATGTTTTTAACAGCTCTTTAGGGATCTGAGACAAATACTCGACGTGAATGAGAAAGCATGGATGTCTTCCTGTTCTACATTGCCAATTTTAGCAACAATGGTGCGTGGCTCATTCTTGAAATAATTTGCTTAGGAGACTTGTTAATAGATCTGTTTACAGAACGGGAGGACGGATGGTGTGTCCAAGGGCATACCACAAACCGGCAAAGCTCACAGCTCTGCCATATTTTCAGTTCACAAGCTGGAGTCCTGCTCACTGTATCTTCCTTCAAACAGATGAACATTTTAAGAGATGGAAGCCTTTCTCCCCATTTCACTGGTCACTACCAACTGGTCACTAAGGTCTCTACTGATTTACAAACTCTGCATGTTACAGATTGTTTTCAGTAGGTACTACTATGCTTTTCTAAGTTTTCAAAGGTATTTATAGGCCTTGATAAATATACAGCAGGGGAAACCATAAAGAAATAATTCCGCTTTTCCATAAAATATTTCTGTCTTCACCAGGAACAGGGACAAGTGAAGAACACGTATTACATGCGAGTTCTATTTTTTGGTTTAGTTTTGAAGGCCTCATTATTTTCAGTAGCTTTCAATTTCCTTAAGACTCATAATGAATTAACTAAATTCACATTTTATTAACAAATGCATAAGAACATCTGCAGTATTGGTAAAGGCAGCAAATCAAGGCTATTAAATTACTTCCATTGGATTTAATGTTAGATGAAAGTTTACACTGAACAAAGAAGGTGCCAGTGCAGTATAACAGAATACAACAGAATTCAATATTCTGACAGTAAGACTGATTCTAAGTGCAGTTCTGAACTCAGCTGCATAATTACAAAATTAAAGTTACTTCTGGGTGCCTATCCATGAACAACTAAGCTTGGAATCTTATGCAGAAATATTTGATTTTCCTGACCTGATGTCTCAGTCATCATTTACTTAGCATTACATTCACTTCTGCATTTGGATTTCCTTTCTCTTTAAAGAAAAGCAGGTAAGAATGGAGGGGGGAAATTAAAAGAAAACAAGGGTGTCCCTAAGAGCATTTCTAAAGATAAAGTTCTTAAAATGGCTCAATGTTGTGCTTAACATTAAAGGCTGGATGGCCTGCAGCCATCTAAAGATGACTCTGCTTAAAACCACAAGCTATTTCAGAAACCTTAATGACCCAACAACTCAGAACATGCCTAACAGTGCCCTGGCATTAGGCTGATGGACAAATCGTCTCCTGATGGAGAAAGAACCTTGCTGGCACAGATAACTGGTCCAGCTTCATCTTTGGGGGAGTAATACACTCTGCTATCTTGGGTTCTGACTGCTAACATGCATCTTAGCAGCTCAGCAAGATCCCAGGTTTTCCAGTGGTTTGCACAGACCACAGCAGCAGGAGTTTGCGCGTGTATGTGTGTACGCACAAGCAAGAGCATGCAGGGACTTCCCAGGGCTCTGGGGAAGTTCCTTCCAGAGGCAGATGGCCAAACAGGGATGATTGCCAGCTCTGGGCTCAGCAGAGTCTGTACAGTGGCTGCTGTGGCCAGGCTCCTGCAAGACACTGACCTGGGCTCAAGGGGAGCCACCCCTGCAGCACCTCTGCCCCAGCACCTCTGGTGAGCACTTGCGTGTAGACGGATTTTGCTGGGCCATAATCACCTGTATCAGGGCTGGAGGAGCCCTTCCACCAGACCAAGCACTGTCCATCACTTGATCAGCTCAGCTTCCCTGTCTGGCCTCGAGCCAGAGCCTGCAGTTCCGCCACAGGCTGCAGGGCAGAGGTTGAGGAGGACGGTGTGCCAGACAAGGCTGGGCAGGGAAAGGAATGGGAGGATGCAGAAGTACTGGAGTTCAGGCATGCGTTTCGGTACGCAGGAGGAGGAGTAGGCTGTAGACACTGAAGATTGGGCCCTTCATGGAAAGCAGAGGGCTGTGAATAGTCCAGCTCTGAGCAGGCAGGAGGCTGCAACCTCCCCACAGTGGTGCCACAGTCCTGCTGTGTTGGGAGAGCTTTAAAGGGAGCAGTTGACTTCGAGGTTGCATTGTAAAACTAGGAGGAGATGGTGCATTCCCAGCTTTATTTAATCAAGTCCTGACAAGCAAGAGACGACTGGAAGAAGTGCCTAACAAGATTCCTTGCCTCCATGAGGCCAGTTGTTTTCACTTTTTTAACTGAATCCTGCTCTTTACATGGTTTCATTCTTAGTTTCCATGACCTGCACATCAGTGGTTGGTTTCTGTCCTATAATCCCTACAGTATAAGTGCCTCTTGAGAAAGGAACTGGGCAAGGACATAAACATCTTAGGTAGTTCAATGACTGTTCAAAATGTTGAGACACTCATTTTCCTATCTTAGTAAGGATTTTCTGTTTTGAAATGGGTCAGCAGTTTCAGTTTGGTAAACGCCAACGTATTTCTATTAATCTAAGCTTTGGTGGGCAAGGAATTTACCTTCCTATGTGCCCTTTACAAGAAAAGAGGATTTTGCCTGCTCAGCTGCTCAAAGAAAGAATACATAAAGGAAAAACAGAGCAAAGGAAACTGAATTCCTTTGTAAAAGTATGTTCTTTAGGCAAATATCAAGCACGAGAATTTCCAATAAAGAAATTATTTGGGGAAGTGTAAGTGCTTGTAAAAAAAAGTGTGTGGACTAGTATCAGAGTCCAGGGTTAATAATTAGTGTCTTCTATCAAAGAATACATTACTCATTAATTTGAGGCTTGGACTTCAAAGTTGTGACCTACATAGATAGAATAGCATTTACTGTAGTAAATAACACAATTTACAAACTCACCGGTTCAAAAGTGCAGGGATAAAGCTACACTGTGGTTTATGAGAAGAGGTGAAGCTTGGCCATCGTCTTTTGGCTCGAAGGGACTGGAACAGACACCAACTCGTTTCTGAGGCGCTGTAGTATTTCCCTGCTTCCCTTAGATGGAGCCAAACTCACATCGTCCGGCTGCCGGTGACTCACCAGCTGTGCATGCAACTTCCCCAAAATCAGAGACCTATGCAGCAGGAGAGTTTGTCACGGGTCCCTAAGCCCCGTTCCCTGCCCGTTCCCCTAGACTGACTTCCTAATATTGGTTCATTGCCTCCCAGGTCTGTCCCCACAGTGCCACAGCGACAGTGACACACGAAAGCACTAATCTGACACTGACCTTCCCTTTCAGCTTGAGGGGAAATTATTTTTCAGATGTTATAAATACTACCTTTCTAACCACACATTATATCACAGCTTGTGCTACTGGTCTGTTCATCTGCACATTCAATGGATAAGGCATTAGGAAGCATCTTTTGGAGGCTTCTTTCCATGTCACTCTGTGATCTTGGGCAAAATTCTGATCTACCAGGTCTTGTGACTCTGGCCTCCCACTGCAAAATGTTTGGGATCTATATGGTTGCAAGCAATGACTTGTAATGGAAAGTAGGAACTTCAGAGAACAGAGAGAAGGAGTCTGCCACCTCTGAAGTTATAGCGAAATTACAACAATTTGATCAAAAAGCTGCATAAGGAAGACAGACACAGCTGTCAGCCAAACAAGGATAAGAGTATTACCAGGTAAGGAGTGAGCATTTCCAATCTTTGGGAGCAAGAAGCCACAGTTACTCTCCTGACAGCAACTGAAAGTTCTTTCCTCAATTCAAGAGCCAAAAAAGGCATCTTCACATCTGTGTTTAGAAGAGTGCAAAGCCACTCGTGTCCCAGTAAGGGGCAAGAGTAAATATTTCCACACTGATTTTACTTACCTGGCAACAGATTTCATTACACTGGATTTGAAAGTGCTGTGGAAACATCTGAGGCAACTTAGACAGAGTACCCTTTTCCTAGGCTTTTATTTTTAAGCAAAACCACAGAACAGATAATTTTCTCAAAAGACCATTAACTTTAAAGGGTCTGTCTTGTTATCCTGCCATTCAGTGTTCAGACTAAATCATGATGAATTGAAACACAGAGACTGTGTATTGGTAATATCCCAGTGATATAATTGTGCAACTAACTGGAGAAAAGATCTGTGTCTGGTTTTATATCTCGGTCGTTCTACATCTATCGTGACATTTGCATAAGTAATATTATCCCTTCCACAGAGGCATACGGAGTGCAGCAAGAGGCTGTGACAACCAAACAGTTGAGAAGTCTGGGAAAGATTTTCTGGTGCCAGACCAGTCTTCTGCATGGAGCCTCCTTTTCCAGCAGCTTGCTGGAAAAAAAGAGATGCTGGAGCCCGCTCTGGTTTGTCACATCCTCATCAGGACAGTATTACTTCCCAGCTGCTGTTCTGACTCCACAGTCTGCTCTCAAAGGAGTTACGTTCTCCATCTTTCATTGCCAGAGAAGGTGCAGCTGGAGGGTTTGGAAAGAGGAGATTTGATCCCCACACAACCCTGGGGGTTCCCTGGGGTGGTGAGTAATCAGCATGGGGAGAGGAAGTGTGTGCCACTCTCATCTTTACTTCGTTTAGATGTTTCCCATGAAGCAACAAGAGGATCTTCGGATCTCTCTTTGCAAAGCCCGGATCTGATTTCAGCTGCGATGTCACCCTGCAAGAGCTGACTCATCCAGCAGGGCTGCGGTTCCAAGGAACACATGCAGAGGCTGGGAAAGTTCAGAGCTATTTTCAGAGCTTGGGGTAGTTGCCCTGTGGGGTCCCACTCTCCGGACGAGGTGCTGGACCGAGAGTGTGCTGTCCAAGAGGCTCAGTAAAACTGGACACTGCCATGACCTCATGGACTTCAAAGCAAACAGACTGCAAAGGCAGAAAATAGTAGAGGAAAATAATCACCATCCAGCTGGGAAAGAGTTCCTTTGGCATTTTGATCTGACCAATCACCTTTGCACAGCTTAGCTGCATTAAATGGTCTCTGGAGGATTTTGACAGTGCCCAGAAAAGATGGACCACAGGGAAATTGTGCAACACAATGGCAGAGTACACCGATATTCACCAAAATGAGTGCAGCCTCATCTTCTGCCTCAGTTTATGTGTTTACCGCGACCCAGCTAAGACACCTGGTATTTCCAAAACTCTCCCTAGTCTGGGTAAGGCTTGTTAACATAACATTCAGCCTTTCAGCCTTACTAACAAGATTTACAATTGTGATAAGAAACATTTTAAAATGTGATTTTAAATATATATTAAAAACAATGGAGGGAAAAGCTCTGGAGAGAAATTCTGATTTATGCTTGAGAAAAGAGGGATCAAATGGAAGGAAAATAAAAAGAATGAATGCTTAATGTTGTCTGGGGAACACAGCAGCAACCTCTCTCAGACAGGCCTGATGTTACTACAAAATAACCAATCCAGGAATGAGCATCCCAGATAAACAAAGAGGCACAAACATAGGAAGTAGGAATAAAATTCAAGTGGAGCTGTTTTCCACTTTCCCCTGACCTTGCTGCAGCACAACGTTGAAACTGAGCAGATGAATTTGCTCCCAAAGAAAGATATCCTTGTGTGGCAGAGTTGCCTGTCAGACACCAAGGGCTCTTCCAGCTGCTGGCAACGTAGCAAGAGTGACGGGCTCCTGGCCAGGGCTCTCCTGAGGGAGCCCACGCAAATCAGGGAAGTGCCCGGGGGCGGTTTGTTAGCACTGGGGACTGCTCAGCATCTTGGATACCAACACTCTGCAACTCCTTCTGCTCCCAGGGAGCCCTTGGTCAGAGTTAAACGTCTGGTTAAAGGGGCTGATAACGAAGCATTCTCACAGAGCTGATTTCTCCAGAAATGTGTGTGATGCCAGTATGTAATGGCAGGAGGCAGCTTTGCCTGAAATAGTAGGGGCATCTCATTTCAAAAAAGATACTGGAGAAAGGGTGTAGGTTGGAATTGAATGACAGATATGATTAAAAGGAGGGAGATATTGCTATGCTGAAGTCCCCTGTGATTATTTAGTTTACAGGGAGACATTCAGAAAAGGAAACATAATGGAAGAGCAGAAAATATTGAAGTCTGTAAAGGTGCTCCACTGTGCCCTGACTGCTCCTATACTGAATGAGGACTCAATGAACCCAAAAAGGGATGCATTTTGAAGTGGGTAAAAGGAGATGTGTTTATTACAGAATAATGTTGGGTGTGTACAGAAAATGTATTTACTACAGAATAATGTTACTTGTGAGACTTTTGCTGACCATCATTGAGAGCAAGAGTCAGCTTAAGTCTTAAGCAGGATTAGAGACGGGAAAAAAGAGGATAATTCAGAGGTTGTTACTTTTATTCTCTCTTTCATATTTGAGGGATAAAATCCCACTAACTTCAGGGCATACAGCAACCTCAGAAAGCTCACGATTAGAAACTACTTCTGTAGGCAAATTATCCTATTCTTCTCTTGAATTTTTCTGGGAACTTTTCTGCTGGTTTCTGTCACAGATAGGATAGTAGCCTGCAGGGGTAATTTTTTTAGTATGTTTTTTACTGCTGGGGTGTGTTAGTAAAGGTATGAGCTGGAATTTCAAAGACTGTTTTCAGGCCACTTTCTTTGGCAGAAAAACACCATGTGACAGATGAGGATAGAGGTCAAGTGACTGACGCATTTTTTCGTCCACTCGATTCTGTCCCAAACATTAGAAAAAAAGACATTAAATCTCTGTTTTGTGACTATGCTTCCTTTTTTCACAGCGACCTAGTCTTCAGAGAATCTCCTAGGTTAATATTGTCCAACTTTGTATCTTAAGCATCATCTATTTCCTGGATATTGTCTGCATCTCTATTGCTGTTTCTGCTGTAGTGAAGAAATCCAACCTTCTCTGCTGCCAGCATGTTCCAGACATCTTAATCTTTGAAATCTGTCAATGTGGGGGCAGTGGAGTCTGGCATGTTGAGGGGCCCTGTGTTTGCTCCCCCCTGCTATGGATGTCAGCAGTTCTCCAGCACCCCTATTCTCACTGCTGTATACATAGACTGATGTTTAGCCACTGATTACCAATTTTCTCCCTAAGATGTTGCAAGTCCCTTCCTGCTGACTTGATCGTTTGCCTTCCATGGGCACATTACCCTGGTCTGGCTCCATGGCAGGCTTATCCTGATGGTGCCAGCGGTTGTGACATTCACTCTCCCTACTCTGGCTGTGTCCTGTGGTGACCTTCACTCCTGCATGCAGATATTCTGAAATATTAAGTCTGTTCTGCCCCAGCAAAGTGCCCAGCTGAGGGTGAAGCAAGCCACACGATTTCTGTAAGTCTGGTCTCCTCTATCTGCTGGGCATGGTGTCACTTGCTGCCATGGGTACACACACCCTCTGATCCTCATCTGCTCTTGCACCTGAAATGTGTAATTCATCCTGGGCTGTGCACTGAGCTGGCTCGTCCCTCTCTGTACTCGGTGGGTCATGAGAGCTGTCCCTGGGTGTCTCTGTCAGGTCAGTGGCCCAAGACTGGCAGGGACTGACCTCACATTTGCCAAGAGGCAGATAGCAAGCCAAAAAGTAGAAGTGGTTGATCTAAAGGGGATATAAAGGGACCTAAACAGGTGCCTGAAGTCCAGAAAGGACCTTCAAAAGAGATGTTTGATTTTCCTTGGTGATTCTATGCTTTAAAATGTTTAAACAAATCCAATGTATAATTTGGTCAAATGACAAGAATATATACAGAAGAGAATGGTGGTAATAACTCACAAAGCTTTGGAGGATATAAATGTCAAGGAAGGAGGACTGGTTACGGTGGTACTAGTGTGATAGCCACGAGGACCCAAGTGAATTTGAGAAAAGGAAAATTTTGGCTCAGTACAAGGAACAAAAACGTAAACTAAATAAAGCAACCTAAAACAAGTATCTGTATAAAGCCTAAGAAACCAAACAAACCCTTTCCTCCAAGCAGTTATTTTGGAAAAGGAGAAGTACCAGATACTACATTGAGTTCTCTGCAACCTTCACTCTTGTTGTGGGTTTTTGTATGGAAGCCACTCAAAAAGTTATGGTGATGGTGGCTGCCTAAAATGGAAAGAGCCAACAATAATCGCCGTTTGATTTGAACAATCCCCAAAAGGGAGGGGATGAAATCCCTCAGAAGCAGTAAATTAAAACTGAGCAGAGACCTGGCACGTAGAGTAAATGACGCATACAGTGAATGGCACAATCTTCTGTTGGGCACTGCATGTAGAGGACAGACACATCATGATTTTCCGTGTCTAAAATAAAAAGCCTATAAAAAGTACTTCTTCCCGTTATGGAGACAAATACATTTGACAAGAGTGATTTGTCTTCTTTACAGAATAGATGTTTGTTTTCTTTCTTTTTTTTTTTTTTTTGGTGTCCTTTCCCTGGTGAGCTTTAAGTGCAGAGAAAAGAAAAGGTGTCTGATCTGGGTAAGAGTCTGGCACAGATGAGGGGTCTGAAACTGGGACAATATCACTACTTTTCACATTGACAGTGCTCTCTCTTCACTGGAGTGTCCCTGGGGTTTAGAGGACGCAATAAAGCATGTTCAGTCCAAGTGGAGGAAATGTTAAAACTTCAGACAAAAATAGACGTAGTCTTTAAATTTAGGCACTGTGTTAGAAAATTGTAGCAGGAGCTAAACCAAATGTTTGAAGACATGGAAATTTAAAGTCAAGCTAATGGTTAAAACCAGAGATCAAAGTTGATCTTCCCAGACAGACTTTTCTATTTTTCAATGAAGGTTTTTTTAAAATGAAGGATAGAAATATCTGCGTATTGATGGCTGTGCTTTGATAGATGAGTAGTAAAACAAGGCTGGTCACTAGATCAGTGGGACAGATGCTGCGAAAGAGAGTATCCTCTTCAGCTTTATGAAGCACTGACTCCTGCACCAGCAGGGAGGCAAAGAGCTGTTGCACTATGTTCACAGTCCATTAACCGCTGGCATTTTCAGTGCATACAAAACCCCAGATCAAATAACTCTGCTGTTAGATCAGCTAAAGTGCTCCACTGCTTATTTCTCTCTGTCCCATCCCAGTTACCAGGCTGCAGAGGCACCGGTGAAAGTGGCATGTGGAAGCTTTAAACTATATAAACTTTGGTTCTTGAAACAAACAAATGTGCAATGAATGAGCACTCGTTGTTCCCTTGTTCTGTGTTTATGCTTTGGTGAAGAAGGCATAGGGTTCCTGCTGGAAAGTGGGATGACAAGTTTAAAAGCACCTGGGCACAGTGCCGGGCAGCAAGTCCCAGCATCACCCCACTGTGCCTGGCCCCGGCAGGGCCAGGCTGTGCAGAGCCACCACTCTTCTCCTTCCTGCTGCCCTGGTTCCTGGGATGAAGGCATGCAGCTCAGGCATCCAGCTCAGTACTTGCCTCTCTGCTGGCTTCTGGCCCGGGATGGCTAATGATTGCTGGTAGGAAGGAGGCAGGAGACAGGAGTGTGCTGCCATCATGGCACTCTCCATTCCCCTTCATGGTTTTGAGCTTTTGGGCATTTTGTTTCAAGGGTAGCACTCTCCGGATGTTTTCATTCTCGTGTACTTGCAGATGTGACTCTCTGCCGAGTGATGTGCCTTTTTTTATCTGGGAAAATCCTTGGTGTGTTTTACGAGACGGACATGCGAGGTCCAGGAACTACCAGCACGTACAAAGGTCTGCAATCCTTCCTCAGAAAGCCTGCGGGCCGGATTTTTGCCATCCCCCCGAGACAGCAGGAATCAGTGCTGGCAGAGGCGGCCGGGTGTTGTTAGCGGGAGAGGCTCCCGGCTGGCCCCGGGCCAGAGCCCGCAGCCCGTCCCAGCCCCGGGCGGCGAGGGAGACGTGCGGCAGCGCTCTGCTCTGTCTCTGCTCGGCACAGCAGCCCCGGGCTGACAGCACGGCTGCCGTGCTGCACAGCCTCTGCACTGCTTCACTGCTGTGGGCCGGGGGAATGAACTGCACTGACCCCTCCGATGATAAAGCACACATAGACAGGTTAAATCCCCTCTCTTGTTTGGCCACCTCATCCCTCCGGCCATGCTGTCCCTCCCAAGCCCCATCCTTCTCTTTTCAGATCCTGTTTATTAACCTCTTCTCCCAGATGTCTATTTCTTCCCTATAGGTCCTGATTTTTGTTTAAACCCTTTTACCTGATCTGCTAACATACACCCAAATCCCACACTTGAACAGAAATACTGGAACGCCTGAACATATCATGGACAATGTCTCCCTAGCACTATTATCGTTACTAATATAACAGATTGTAATAATTACAATAATACATAAAACAAGTAAAATAGTGCCAGTTACATACTAGTATCCTACAGCTGGGAGGAACAATTCCCAGGAATGCTCTATTCCATTCAAGGATGGCACGTGCTTTGGGGACGTAGCCTGTGCCGAAGGAAATGTAGGAACCAAGACAGCATCACTGTTTTTATTTAATGGCTTATAACCTCAACAGGCATTGAGCAGAGGGTAATAGAAAGACTAACTTTATGTCTGAAGTCAGGGCACAGCTGTGTTAGAAAATCTTAATGAAAGAGGATGTGGTTTTCTTTTTATGCTACTAAAGCTTGTTTCTCTTAGGTATGGAGAAATGACTCTCTTGTTTTAGCTGAAATGTTCCTGAGACAGCACAGGTCATGCACAGACACCCAACATAGAAACTTTCTGCCCACATCACTTGTCAACGCTATCAACAACTTGAAATCAGACTTGGTAAGAGGAAGGGTCAGGTAAACTCAGCCATTAGCATTTTTCTCCCTGTGCCTCTCATAATCAGATATGGCCTTGCTCATCTTGCTGGGTGAGCAGTTTTATAGCTAGGTGAGGCCATACATTTACCTTCAGAAAGCTGCAATATTTAGCTGTTGTTTTTGTTTTATGGCAGACAAAGCACTGTGAAAGGACAAGGGATATCCAGCAGGATGACTTGTGGTGTGGAGGAAGAACACCTGCATCCTCTCTGAGCACCCACCTCCTTTATTGCTGCTAGCGATGCATCCATAACACCAATGAATCAATGGTGGTATTTGTGCTTGTCACTGAAAATATGACCATGGAAGTAGCTGGACATAGCCTAGGTCAGAATCAGCAGGAACAAATGTGACTCTGTGTCCTTTCTTGCTGGTCAGACATCCATATCCTAAGAAAACCCTGCACTGCCCAAAATAATGGAAGTGTTTTTATATTTGCCAGCTGAATAGCTATTTTATTAGTGATGTCAAGAGGGAAAACACAGGTACTAATGAGGTCAGACCATCTCAGTCCCTGCTTATTTGTGTTTTGGATTGCTGTGAGCAGAGCTCCATAACCCAGTGATTCAAACAGGGGGGTGTCCCTGGCAGCAGAGCCCCCCTGCTGAGGAAGGGCACAGCACTGGGGGTCATCAGGGGGAAAAGACCCAGCACTATGGCTTTATATCTACAGGCTGTGCAGTTTAACTCTTGAGTGAAGTCTGAGGCCACCATCTCCTGATTCAGGTTCCTCACTAGCAATGCTTGTGCTCGTGGAGCCGTTGCTCCCCCCCTTATATCTCCAGCCATTCCTTCCTTCAGCATCACCAGCACAATGGGTTATAGAGCCAAGTGTTGAACCCCAACAGAGAACTGATCCAGGCTAAAACCCCAATGTGTTAGGAGGAGAAGACAGCTAGATCTCTTTAAATGGGTGTTGCCACAAAAAGCCCTTCAGGAAAATGCAGGCCCCGGGTTCAGATGGCAGCCATGAGCATGACCAGCCCTCCCTGGGCACAGATGTGTGAGCACGGAGAAACCTGTCCGTGTTTTTGCCCTTCTTGGATCCACCGATTTTGTCTGCTCCTGTATTCAGAGATAATCTTCACATGGAAAAAAAAGAAGGTGGGTGCCTTTCTGACCCTACTTTTTTCACTACTCAAAGATCTAAAAAAAATAAGTGGTTCCTACCTTCAAATATTTTCCTCTCTGTCAGATATCCAGGTCTCAGCTGGCTTCCTTGAAAGCTTCTGGAGATAAAGCAGAAGCAGTTGTGTGAGCCCTCAGCTGCAGCAACATTCAGGGAAAATCTGAGGGAGGGGAAATGAGTTCATCGAGACCACCTGGAGCTCTGTGTGCCACCGGAGAGGACCAATGGGGCAGAAAGCAGCAATGAAAGGTCAAGTTTTCAGGATAAATATGGAAACAGTCACTGGACAGGATTTCTCTGGTAAATTCACTTTGCAAATACAAAAACCCCCAGAAGTGAGTGTTATCCACAGTGCTACGCCCTAATTAAACCCTTCCAGCAAATCACAGCCCCAGACCCCAATTCTGCTTGCAGTTCAGCTTCCTCTTACATGGCTTCTGGGCTTCCCAGTGCTGCCATAGCTGACAGCTACCCCACCCTTCAGAGCCTCCTGTGGCCCAAGCTCTGCTTACTCAGTTGGTGAAATGAGGTTGTCTTTTTGAAGTTCACCACTCACTTCAACCACAGCCCTGAAAGAGCTGCTCACATGTGGACATGGCTGAACCCCGGGCAGATACTGTTGCTAAATAGCTGGTGATAGTCAGAGCTCAGTTAAAAAGCAGGAGGCATAATAAAAGCATGAGTGCAAGCTTTCATGGCAAAAAGGAACACTTAATTGAGCCTTAGGCACAACATGTCTCTCTTACACTTAATTCAACACTCATTCTGACAGCACCTGGTGATGCAGACCTTTTATCTGCTGGCTGCAGCCTCTCCCACGACGGTGACTCAGCAGGCCCTTTCCTACAAGCCTTGTTTGAGTGGGAACCTGTCCAAGAGATCCTAGTAAAGTTCAGTCCCCTTAGACCCAGCAATTTCTTACCTCTCTAGGAATGATTGCATCAAGCAAAGCCTAGGAAGAGCTGGTCCAGTCACTTCTTGTTTGGGAAGAGGAGAAGCACTACTTCAGGCCTAACCTTGCTTCCTTGTGGACAGGAAAACACCTCCAGGCTCTTCTTGCCTCTCCTCCCAGCCCTGTGTTCCCCTGTCCTTGCTGTTTTATTATGTTAGCAATACTTGAAGGAATTGCACTTGCTACTCCATTTCTGTTGGATGGGGGCAGGGGCAAACAAAGCTGCAAAGGCTTGATGATGTTGCTGTTCATCAGTCTGTTCATGCAGGCAGGAAGTTTGGTTGGTGATTTTGAAAATCTTCATGTTTCCTTCATAAACTGGCTTTCCACCCAATATTATGGTCCCCTGGACTCTCCCTCCTGGCAGGAGGACTCTGTCACTGAGAGAAGCCACCCTCATTTTGCCACCCATAGCAACATTGCTGTCTGCTCCCACAGAGAACCAATCTGAGTAGGTAGTGTTTAGAAAAATATAAAATTAGGCAGAGCTTAAAAAAAATCAAATAGGAAAGCTTTTTCATCAGATCTGTTCCCTGCACTGGGTCACTAAATGCTACAATGAGAATTAAGCCAGGGTGAGGATCCAATTTATTCCCATCCTTGATTCCCCTACCCTGACTCTGCCTGGCTGCTGGCCAGGTGACACAAAGCACTCAGGCAGGGGATGCCACATGCAAAACAAACCAGGTGAAATCTGGGAAGCAGGATGTCTGTCAGCAGTTTGACCATGCATATGCTTGCAACAGCTCAAAGTGGGGAATGAACAACTGAGAAAAGGGGGGTGATGCTGAGCTCAGCTCCCCAGGACCTGGCAAATAGATTTCCTGGGATGTTTAGTGGATATCTCACAGACTGCAGGACAAACAGTGCTGCCTGCAGTCCCTGGGGTCAGAGACCTGAGAGCCCATTTGCCCTTTTTCCTGAAGTGCTGTTAATTAGTATTATAAAACCAGAACTTCCCTCCAACCCCTTGCCTGCTGCGTTCCTCTGTGGGCTGAAGTTGTTCATCTCAGCCTGAAGGTTTTCCAGGGGAGGAGGCAAATGTGATTGCAGTGGATTGGCCGCCATGCCCTGCCTCCTGTAGCCATCAATGTCCCACCATACAGCTGGAAGGCTGCCAGAGAGGAGGGGTCCCACAGACGGTGCCGCTCCCTCGTGGCATCGCCCACACCAGCACTCGATGTGCACGATGATCCACATGGCCAGGATGGGGAGGAGTTGACAGGGTTACGGCGCCTCTGAAAGGCTGAAATTTGATTGCCTGTGAAACCCACAAATTTCCTAACTGGCTGAGGCTCTGGCCACAGCAGGCAGTACCTTCCCTAGAGCCAGCAAGAGGCTGGAGGATCTCCAAGATGGGAGAAAACTCGTTGTCTGTTGCGGAGACAAGGAGACTTTGCTGGAAAAATTGAGGTCACAAGGGCTCAGAGGGCGAAAGGGACTCTGGAGGGCTGGCTGGAAGTGGTGCTCACAGGACTGGCCAGCTGCCAGCAGTGGCTGAAGCTACACAGAACATTTCAGTTAAGAAGTCAAGGGAAGCCTGTCAGGGAGCCTAAGAGCAGGGATGGCCAGTGACTATTCAAAGCCCAGTCTGAAGCTCATAGGAAGGTGAGTTTAGGAGCAGAGGGAATTGAGGTGACCCTCTGCAGCAACCCCAAGTCACACACTTCCCATCTTCACAATGAGCAGGCACCCAGCCACTTTGCTCCAAACAGGAAACTAAGAAATGTGTTTATGTCTTCCTCAAGAGGAAAATAAAAACAGCAAAAGCCTCCACTTGGGATTACAGGAATGAAAGATGGGCAACAGGAAACACTATTTCCACTGCTGAGAAATGCAGTTGTTATGTCAACCAGCTGCTGTTGGCAGTCCCACATGGCATGATAAATGGAATTGGGCTTGGTGTGGAAGCCAGCTGGCCTGCACCAGACAAATCCTTATGGAAGGAGATGAAAGCTTGAGAAAGAGTTTGTCCACACCCAAATGCGGGTGGCTTTGGAGAACTTCAGCTATCGGTGACCCAAGTTTGCTGTGGGGTGGATGCTGTGAGCCACCAGCACTCTGAACCCACCCACATGGTTTGCCCTTGAGGACAGCAAGAGATTTCAAAGGAAACCTTTTCCTTTCAAGGGTGACCTCTTCCTTTCACACAATGCAAAACCAACGTCCTGTTCAGCTCAGTCTGAGATACAATCAGGGAGCAAAAAAAAGGAAGCAAATGAGCTGAAAGACACGAGTGTCCCAAAAACCCTGGGTGTGCTCTTGCACCCACTGGGAGTTTCCTGTCACCTGACGCAAATGAAGAAAAGCCACTGAGAAACCACATGGACCCCTTGAACCACATCTGAGCCAGCTACGTGCCTGGTGGAACCACTGCCTCGTTGACCTCTGCCAGTGACAGAGGGCTGAAAATCCCAGTGGCCAGCTCTGCTCAAGAACAGACATCATAAACACATTGGCTGTGACATTTTGTGCCAGAAATAGTGTGGCCAGCAGGACCAGTGCGGAGATCCATCCCCCCATACTCAGCACTGATGAGGCTGCACCTCGAATCCTGTGTTCAGTTTTGGGCCCCTCACTACAACAAAGGCATTGAGGTGCTGGAGCATGTCCAGAGAAGGGCAATGGTGAAGGGTCTGGAACACAAATTCTATGGGGACCAGCTGAAGGAGCTGGGTTTGTTTATCCTGGAGAAAAGGAAGCTCAGGTGAGACCTTATCACTCTCTAAACCACCTGACAGGAGGTTGCAGCAAGGTGACAGTCAGCCTCTTCTCCCAGGTAACATGAGACAGGACAAGTGGAAACAGCTTCAAGTTGTGCCAGAGGAGGTTTTGATTAATATTCATTAAAATTTATTCACCAAAATGGTTGTCTAGCAGTTGGACAGGCAGTCCAGGGAAGTGGTGAAGTCACTATCCCTGGATGTATTTAAAAGATGTGAAGCTCTGGTACTTGAGGACATGGTTTAGTGGTGGACTTGGCAGTGCTGGGTTAAAAATCGGACTCTATAATCTAAAGGCATTTTCCAACAAATTCTTCTATGATTCCATGATACTATTCTGTCTTTGTAGCCCAGAGAACATGTAGATGGTGACTACCCTGTTGCAGTGCTTGCAGCTCTGCAGGACAAAGTGCTGATTTTTGTATCCCAAAGAACCTTTGAAGAAACCAAAGCTGCAAGTTCTGTTGCAAAAGTGACCTTAAATAGTACCACTCTTGCAGGGACCTCACACACTGTCCGAGGGGAGGCTTATGTGCTTGTTTTAGAAAAGCAGTCTCTTCAGATGGGTGAACAACCACCTTTCCCTTCAGTTTTAAACAGATTTTCTTAATAAAATTATGAGCTTGTCCCTATTTTGGGGGCTAGTCAGACCATTTGATTGCTCAAAATTGGATGTGAAGGACTCTCTGATGCACTGAAAGCAAATATGCCAAGCAGAGTGGCTTGAGAGCCGAAATAGCAACTTAGCCCCTTTCTGAAGGCTGGTGCAGTGGTAACAATGTGCCTTTAAAATACAGAGGACAATTATCGTGTCCTTCTGTCCACACCTCTGTTTGCCAGCCTTCCAACCCAGCCCTTCCCAGGAGACAGGGGAAAGGTAAAGCCCACAGCAATTGATTTAATTGGCTTCACTGCCCTGTAATTTTTATCCTCTGCTGTACAGCTGGCATTTTGTTTACATACTCGGGTATTCAATACAAATTAATGATGTTTAAAAGGGAGAGGAATATTGCTCTCAGATGTACTAGATTATGGCCCTCCCCATAAACTCTGATTTGTGCAGATTAGGTTGTTTAGAAATCTGTGGATGTAATAACAGCCAAAGGGCAGGAGTATTTAAGCAAAGAACAAAAGGAAAATTCTGTGTGAAACAAGCTTCAATTTTATTGTTTAAAAAATTATTTAAACGAATGTATTCAACTTCATCAGTGAAGTAATGGCTAAAATTACCAATAAATAAAATAAAGAACCCTGACAAACTCTCTCTGCTATTGTCTAGCTGCTCCAAGGAGGTTTTGTCCTCCCATGGCAGCCACCCCAGTACAGCAGAAAAGATAAACTGGTTTTAGCCAGCAGGTCCCCTCCAGCACCCTGGCCTGTAGCTGCTCCCAGAGGAGCTGAGGGAGCAGAGGGGAAGCAAAGGAACAGCAACTTGGCTCCTGAAGCACCTCGACCACCCCAGTCCTGGAGAAAAGAAGGCTCTGGGGAAACCTTATTGCAGCCTTTCAGTACTCGAAGTAAGCCTTGAAGTGAGATGAGGACAAACTCTTTATCAGGGCGTGTTGCAATAGAACAAGGGAAAAACTGAAGGAGGATCGACTTAGATTAGGTATAAGGAAGGAGTTTTTTACAATGAGGGTGGTGAAAGACTGGAACAGGTTGCCCAGAGAGGTGGTAGATGCCCCATCCCTGGAAGCATTTAAGGTCAGGCTGGATGGGACTGAGCAAACTGGTGCAGTTGAAGATGTCCCTGCTTGTTGCAGGGAGGTTGAACTAGATGGTCTCTAAGGGTCCCTTTCAACCCAAACCATTCTATGATTCTATGATTTGAGCGTCCCAGAGATTTTGGGAATTCACAGGAAAATCACAGTGCAGTACTCACTTCCTGCAGGGACCCCTAAAGCAGGAACAGGTCCCAACACAGAGGCAGACACAGCTGGCATTGCAGCCTGAGTTCCTGACAAGGATAGCTAAATCAGCACAAAATTAGCTGAGGGAGAGAAAATGAGGGAGTGGAAAAACAGAGAGGAGATGAATGAGAAGAGCAGGTGAGAAGCAATCCCTGCCACAGGTCCCTGCAGCACCTCCTCTGAAGGGCTCTGTGGGCTCTTGCCCACCCACACTCAGGTGTGTACTCACAATGAAAAACGATATATTGTACAAAAACATGAGTTAGTTTCCTTCTTTCCTGTCACTAACTCTTGGCCCGGTGCTTTCCTCATCAACAGCTTTCGTGGACAAAGGGTGTCTGACACCTGCTGAAATGGAGCTGGACCGTTCTTTAAGCACATCCCTCTCGCTGGCTGCAGGGCTGCTGGCACAGTGAGGGTGTGAAGCTGCCAATTGCCCAAGAGATCAAAATTTCAGCACAAAGCAGAATTAGTAGGAAGGTGGATTGGGATGGAGGCAGGAGGAAGCAAAGCCATATGGGCGTGAAATCCTGGAGGGGGTGAGTGACGGTGAGGATGGGTGAAGAGGGCTTTTGTTATTAAGCACAACTAAAAGAGAGGTGAGGCACCTGTCCCTGAACACCAGAGCCCGGAACAAGGAGCCCATCCATTTGCACCCGTAACCCATCCGTGCCTCTCTGGGCCACCGGTGGATGTGCATGTCCGTGGTGTCACATTCCAAACTTGAAAACAACCGGTGCCCCTCGGCTCGGCTGAGGGAGCAGCCAACCAGCGAGAAATGCCGGAGGCGAGGGGCACGAGGCTGTGGAGCACAGAGGATCTGGGAATTGATGACAACTGCACAGGCACGAGGTGGACGGAAAGTCTGCCAGACACAAGGTCAGGAAGGGAAAGGAAGGGAAGGATACTCACTCAAGGTTCCAGTGCAGTATTTCTGGGGGCTGATCACAAAGACGCTCTAGGAGGCTGGGATGCTACTGGACCAGTGCACAGGAAGGAAATGATGATGATGATAATGATGATGATGATGATGGTGACAATAATGCCAGCCTCCAAAGCCTCTGCAGGGCCTCTGGGGTGAGAGGCAGGAGCTGGCAGGTGATGGCAGCAGCAGACAGGCTGCAGTACAAGCAGGGGACAGAAATGGCAGCAAGTTTGGCCACAGATTATCTGCCTGCTCACCTTCAAGGCAGCGCAGTGTGCCACTTCTACCCAGCCCTGCTCTTCTGGGAGGTTCCCAGCTGGGACGAAATGCAAGGCAGTGGCTCAGCCTGGCGCCCATCCCTGCCTGAACAGGAGAGGGTGTCACTGCTGATTTTTTGATGGTGGCATTAGAAATCAGTCTCCAGAAAGGCTGCTTTGGTTGCCTTCCACTTCTTCTATTTTTGTGCATGTTTGAATGTTTCCAGGGAGATTTAGGTTGGTTTGGGGTTTTTTTTTCATTTTGGGGGCTGTTTGGTCTTCTTTCTTTTTAAACTTGGGTAAAGAAAGTATGAGCTGTGAAAAGAAAGGCCCTTAAAAAAAGCAGATGTATAGGCAGCAGAGGAGCCTCTGGCTCTCCCTGCTGTGGGGTTTTCAGCCCCTCCTGAACACATCTGCCTGTGAGAGAGCTGACAAGAATTAAAGAATAACATGACTTAACCTGAACAGCACACGTGGGCTCGCCTGTTCCTGCAATTACACACTCAGGAAATTAATTTTGATAACTGCTCCTGAATACCTTCCTGTGCAAACAAAACCTGACTGGATTTCTTTCCTCTTCTATCGCTAGGGAATCTCAAAGGGGATACTGAGAGGCCCTGAAAGTGTATTGTGAAACCACCATGAGGCGCAGGAACCTTTACATAAGGAAGAAGTGGATCGGTGCCCATCCCAGCTGGGAACCCCAGAAACTGCTCTGTCTGGACATGCTTTGGCTCATGGGGATATAGTGACAGCTTCCCCTACTCTGCCTTGGTGAAGTGGTCTAGATTGTGAAGGGAGGTAAAAATTGTATGTGTGTGACTCACCACAGTAATCCTGTATTTCAAAACCGCGTAAACTGCCCAGCATGGATTTTGTATCAGTGATCTATACACACTCTTTAATATGAGGATTTTTTTTGTATCAGTGACCTACATATGCTATTTGATACGAGATGTGTAGCTGCTCTCTGATTTCAACTCAGAGACCTGGCTGAGAATTAAATCAGAACAAGAGGTACTTGCTTTGAAAAATCAAGCCTGACCCCACAACTTTTCTCGATCAGCATCACAAATTGGAGCTATTCAGTACTTTTCACAAAACAGTCTAAATTTCACAAGACTAGCTCTCACGCCAGACAAGAACCCCAAGCTCTTTTGTGTTCTTCTTACAGAAGAAGCCACAGATTTATTTTTCTTTTGTTTTCTGATGCACATATGAAGTTTTAGAATTCAACCACTGATCCATGCTAAGAGTTTTCAGATGTTTCTGGCTGTGGCCCACCTTAGGGGCAAGGCTTGCCTGACAGCAGTGGAAGGAGGCAGGAGAGGTGATGATCCCCTTCCCTTCAGCTCAGGGAGCCACTCAACTCCCACCTGCAGGCAATCTGCTCCCTTGTACCACAGACTGCCCAGGTCACCTGCCCCAGCCTCGCCTGGGAGGAAGGGAAATGCACTCAAAATCAGACATGAAACAGAAGTAGTGAGCGCAGGGAGGTGGCAAATGAAAACTGTCCATCAGCTGCTTGTGTGAGTGCTCAGAAGCCTGAACTTGTTCCCTGGCTGCACACAGTGGGGTCCTCCCTTTGCTATCCTGTATGCTCTTGCCTTGGGAAAAGCAGTAGGGAACACTCTGCTGTTGCTGAGCAATCCTGGGCCAAAGTCACCCCTTGATTCATCCCACTTGACTTATAAAAGAGTCATCTAAATGATGCAGCTCCCTTGAGTGCTATGACAGTCCAGATAAGGACAACCACAGGAAAAATGCCCAAATATTTTAGCTCCCATGTTTTTGGGTTTTTTTTATGAATCTAATATGTAAAAGGACAAAGGAAAAGATTACTCATTTTCTGTAAAACTACTAATTCTCTCCAGAAGAGAATTAATTCATCCAGTTGACTCCCCTTCATCCCAACCTCACATCCAAAGCAGAGAGAAAAATTACACCCTTATTTTGCACACGTAACTCCAGCCATTGAGAATGAACCTGTTTTCCCACTATCTGTGTTGTCTCCCTTTTTCTGCCTAGTATCAATCCCAGCAAAGTGACACATGGGAAAGTAAACCACAAACTTCACAACTGCTTTCCCTCACAAAGTATTTCAAGTGTAAGGTTCCCACCTATTACCATGACAAGAAGGTATTTGAACAGTGAAGGTGGAAAAAGGAAAGGAAGCCCTTCCTTCCTTTTATGCTTGCATCTTTTTAAATGATCAACACTAGAGAGAACTATAAAGTAATGAGTTGATGGAGACGGTCCTCATTCCTGCCAGATCTTTTCTCAGTAAGAGCTAGGAAGAAGATCTCTAGTATCTTCTGTATGACTAGTGTGCCATACTCACCTTTCCAGGATTCCTCTACTGAAAACAATTGTGAGTTTAAACCATACTTGCATTTCTTACACGTTTTACCTGTATTCCATAATAGTGATCACTGCAATGACAGACAGAGAATACAAACTCACCATAAGACGCAGCACCACACAAAGGACCATCAGGAGGAGACCAGGAGGAAGGCAGCTTTCATATTCCCACGCTTTTTGGCTTCTCTTACCAGACTCTTTGCGAGACAGGGCAGGAATAAGTCATTATCAGTAGTAACAGTGCTGGTACAGTGTAGCTTCCTGTCCAGGAGGAGCTGATTGCATCAAACAACTCAGGCTGGCTAATCAAGGCAAAAGTCAGAGGGGGAATTCCTGTGCTCCTGACATCTCTGGGAAGAGTTGTTGAGGTTGAGGATGTCTCCAAAAATGCCTCCCACCAGCTGAAAGGTCTCAACACACTTCCCCAGCCACAAGTTGCATCGCAGCCAAGAGAAGAAAGATGTTAAACTTCTCTCCTGGGTTATTCAAAGCCTCTCCTGGTGATTTTCTGAGCACCTTCACCTGTGGTTAGAAGAAGTAGGAGATGTGTTGGGTTCACATCTCTCACGGTGTGCTTAGTGAATGAGGGTAATTTCTGCAGCTGTGTCTAGATTGGAGCAATGCACTGTATGTGAGCATTAAGCTGTAATCCCTGCTTGATCTTCTCATGGAATCATAGAATTGTTTAGGTTGGACAAGGCCTCTAAGATCATTGAGTTCAACCATTAACCCAGCACTGCCAAGGCCACCAATAAACAATGTCCCTAAGCACCACATCTACATAGTTTTTGAACACTCCAGGGTTAGTGATTTCAACATTTCCCTGGGAAGTCTGTTCCAATACTTGACCACTCTTTCAGCGAATAAATTTTTCCAATATCAAATCTAAACATGCCCTGGTGCAACTTGAGGCCATTTCCTCTTGTCAGCTGTTACCTGGGAGGAGACCAATGCCCACCTGTATACAACCTCCTTTCAGGTCATTGTATTGTCAGTAGAGACTACCAGGGTAGACAGGGTGCTGAAAGCAAACCTGATCTGTAAGCTCTCTCAGATAGACCTTGTTTGCCTTATAACCTACCCTGAACTTGATTTGGCCACATCTCTGCAAGATGATGGTGCTGTGTCAGCAGTGACCACTTCAAAAGTCAGCATTGAGCCCGCTTACTTTTCCAGCTTAAAAACAGGTCACATTCACATGGCATTTGCATTAACCCCAAAGCATTGAACAAGGAAATTACTTTCATAAAGGTCTCTCCTCATGAGAAGGGGGTCAGATGTTATCCCCATTTTACAAATCATGAGACAAACAGAAAGACCACAATTTGCTGTAAAATCAAGTACACGTTCCCTTTTCTACTCAGCATAAGACACCTGGGAAAGGTGATCTGAACCACACTAAGACAGCTGGAAGATCACAGAGCCCACACTGTTGAGTTTGGTAGCACCCGGACCATCTTCAGTAGCTACTCATGGTCCCTTCACATGGAGAAAACAGCACTGTATGCCCTATGCTACCTTTTGTAGAGACAGGTGGAGGCTGGACAATACCTGCACCCACTAAACCACATGGCCCAGCTTGCACACAGCCACAGTCAATGGTCCCAGTTAATGGGACCCATCATCCTTACACCACAGGCCACAGCTTCACGTCTGCTTAGAGAGTGGCCAAGGGTCTCCAGGGTCCCTCAGCAAAGAGGGCTGCAGCCAGGAAACTGTAGAGAGCAATTCATCCCATCTGTGCTGAGAGATGCCTGGGAAGGAGAGGTACCAGCAAGAGGCCCCCCCACATAGGAGAATTTGCTCTGGTGTGCCACAGCTGTCCCTCTGGAGCCGCTGCCTCCGCTCTTGAGGACAGCTGGCTGAGCAGAGTCTGGGGAGGCTCTGCCGCGGCATTGCTGCAGCCATCCCCTGCCAAGGGCACCTGGATGTCACGTTGTGTGGCATTGGAAAGCCGAGCTTCATCCTCAGGTGCCATATCATACATCACATTAGCTGCTCCAGCAGCTAGGAAGGGACAGTCAAGATTCATTAATGCTGTTTTAACATTAATTATGTTTGTAGAGCAGTGCTGCAAAGGAGCCTTTTGACAAGTGTGTCCTTCCTTGGCTACATCATTTTTCTCTTCCTTTGCCTTCCAGAACCACACACTTCTTTCCATTAAGAGAAAATGACAGAGCATTACGATCTGTCAGGACAGAATAAAGCAGTTCAAGGTCATTGTATTGTTCACTTAACAGATGACTTTTCACTTTTCCTCCCCATTTCTTACAGTGTATAGAATATTTTATCACTGCCCTGTGGAAACGAACCTGAATTCCTCTCTGAAAGCCACTGGAGATGTGGCTTCCTCGGACAGTTCTTGTTGCAAAGAATCAGTTTTCTTAACACAATGCTTTGAAGTCTGTCACCTCAAACTGAGGAAGTCAGTGACTACGGCCACTCTACAAACCGCACAGGCTTTCACAACTGGAAAAGTGTGTTTTCCACAGGGATTGGGTCACATTCTCTCACTCATCTTTGACCTTCTAATGCAACTGGAAAGTAACTCCTCAGGGAAAAAAGAGGAGTATATGTAGGCAGAAGGAAACCTGTGGTGAAGTCGTAGCTGGGCAGAGGAAGGAATGCTCAAGGCTCGGGTCTTTGGCAGGGACTCAGTTGCAAACGAGAAAGCAGAGACTGAAATCGTGGATGTTGGTGGCACCGTAAAATTATTTGGTGACATCTTTAAGCCAAGTACTAGTAAGAAACACAGGCAAAATGCAAACAATCACACATAACAACATCTACTTTTGTCAGCCTAAGTAATTCACTGTCTCACAGAATCATGTCAAATCTATGAAATAAATATGACAATGGCAGGTGTGGTGCTGATGGCAGCAATATGGAAATACCATCCCACCACATCCCTGGGTGGCCTGAATTCAGACAACCTTTTGCCACATTCACATTACAAATTCTTCCTTCTTGCAACTTAATTTTTCCATTTCATGTAACCCCATGGGTTTCACTCTCCCCTCTAAAATGTCTTGCACTGGAACACATCACTTGGCTATTTCTTTTTCTTCCCACCAAAGAGGCCCTCACTTTGATTCAACACATGTTTTTCAAATTAGAGAATTTTTTTTTCTCCAACAGCATTCAAGGCAATAGGCAGCACATTCTAATCATTAATGTTCTGACACGGCAACAAACAAAAATTTTGCCTGTATTGAAACGATTTCTTGAGGTTCACCTAAGGTTTTAATTCACTGTAATGCTATAATGACACCGAGGAAAAAAATTAACCTCACTAATGTGTACAAGCAGCACCGGATGGACACAGTATAGGCCAAGGGCAAGCACCCTCAACCACCCAGCAAGGAAATACAACTTTTCTACACAGAATGGCACTGACCCTCTCCTCCTTCCCAGCTTCTGGTGTCCCCTCTCTGCAGGCTAGAGTTCCAGTCTCCCGAATGTAATTTTATTTCTTTCCGCTCCCAGAGAAGTCCCTGTGCTTGGGATCCTGGCAGCGAGGGAGAGCGAGGCAGGGCAGCGGGGCTCGGCCGCCACCTCCTGGCGTCTGCCTGCCTTCTTCGCCGGACCCAGACCAAACCCATGGAAAACACAACACACCAAAATCACAAATAATAACCGGCACCGCCCTGCGGCTCCTCGGGTTGAGCCCCTTCTAACTCCGCAGGAATAAAACAGATTTATCGTGGAGAAGGGGCATGAGATAGATGGCTGAGTTTCAGGGCGCTGATCTTCCCAAATTAATATCGTTTTTATGTATATGAATATGCATATGTTTATAGGTTTTAATAACATGAAAGCTTGTGACACACTACAGGAACAGTTAACATCTTGCATACAGGAGCTACAAGGCTTCCAGAGTCAAATTTCGTTTCTAAAAGGCCAAATAAACTACACCTCCTCGAAGGTGACGTCAATGTGCCCCTCTGTTACAAAAGGGCTTCCATGAATGTTTCTCCTTCAGCTTTAGAAAAAACATACATGTATTTGTTCCAGAGAAAAGCAACAGAGAAATAAATCTTATTAATTCTTTCTCCATTTCTTTGTCCTCCTCGCCTACAAGGAAAAGATAATTTTTTCCCATTTAATCCTCTAAACACTAAATATATTCATTAAACACAGTATTTCAGTTTTCTTGGAACACTCTGCTTTATTTTTTATACATACTTTGAGAGTTTTGAAAGCATCATATGAAATCTCCAAGCTGTATCTTTCAAAATATTATGGAAAGAGTAAGATAAAATTTGGTCATGTGAAAAAAAATACAAAACCCTCAGACATTGCCTTCTGTAATCCTGGGAATTTCAAAACTAGAAAACTGTGGTGTCAAAGTATTCTTGATTCATGGCCACAAAGCAAGCATAGGAGAAATAATTCAAAAGAAATGAAGACATTTGTTTGGTATGCAGCAGGTGACTCTGAGGCTTGGAACTGCACGGACATGTGCATGAGGAAAGATAATGAGAAAATCCATCAAATTAGTTTTCTCACATTAGCATTCATGAAAGAGAGCGCTTCATAAAACCTTTGCATCAACAAGTCACCATGACTTCTCAAGGACATTAAAAGAACAATGAACTACCCAAAACAACAGAACAAAGGAAATTTTGTTTATTCAAAACAGCAACTCTGGGCCTTGATGTGCCATCACTCAGCTGAGACAATGAAACAATTAGGGGAGGCCCTATCACATCTTGAATCCACCCAGACATGCTGAAATCTTCTGCCCATCACAGATGACGGTCAGAAAGGTCAAGCCAAGAATTGTAAACTGACAATTTTCAGCAAGGGGTCCATAGCGAAGCCAGCCGAAGCCTGGCCAGCTCTGTCTTTACTTCGAAATAAATCCTATCGGGAAAAAACCCCAACCTCATCCTCCATATGTGGACGTAAGCGTACAGAAGAGATTAGCTGTTACTAAGAATAAGACCGACGTGCACTGTGACGACAGCTGGGTAACAGGCACTAACAATTGCAACTCCCCCAGTGTGAACTGAGCACTGGCTGAAATCAGGAAAATGTGTTTTCCTATGGATAAACCTGGTCTGATCCCAGGCCATCCACATCCCTGAAACCAGCACGTATTAATTAATCTGCTGTTTGGTCTAGGCGCGCAGCGTCCTGAGGGTTCAGCCCTCGCCTCGTTAAAAAGAGGGAGAAATCCCTCGGTCGTCCCACCCAGAAAGGACGGAGGTGCTGCGGAGCCTCCGGCCACAGCGTGTGACAGGGCAGGGCACCCCAGGAGAGGCTTGCAGAGGCGCGCCGGAGCAGGAGGGTAGAACGAAAAGGCGGGGATCCGGTTTGGCTCCCAGGAGGTTTATCGGGGGTTGAAAGTCAGGGACCAAATCCAAAGAGCTGAAGGGTGAGCTGGGTTTTTGAAGGGGGGAGGGAACAAGGGGAGTACACAAAATCCACCCAATAGGGACCAGACCCGGGAGGGGTTCGGGGGTGACAATCATAACATAAACCATTTATAAGGGGTCAGCAACAACAGTAACCAATCGGGGGGCCAACAAGGGAGAACTTTCTAGACCAGGGTGGCAGTTGGGAAAGGATTGACAGCTGGAGTGACAGGGGTAAGGGCGGGAGACAGACCATTATAAAGTAGGGGAAAGCAGGAATAAACCATTATAACATTTGAACAAATTAAGATAATTAACATACAAAAACAACACACCACAATAGTTTGGCATTAGAAATAAAGCTACAAATACAACATTGTGAAGAGTATTTCCCCGTGGGTAAAATCTGCTTCTCTGAGGGGCTATTCCCAGTGTGACCAGTGACTGTCTCATCATCTAGCATATTGCCACAGTTGGGAGATTTTCTAAATGTCTTACGCACTTTTGGCAGCAAATCCCAATGAAAATACCAGCAACCTAGACACACATTATTTTCTTCAGCTGGTTTGAGAAGTCATAGGAAGCAACACAGCAAATGAAAAGTGCTGAGTAATGGGGTATTCTGCAAGAAACCCCCCCCACTATCCAGACCATTCCATCTCCAAAAGAATATACACCCAAGTTTTCAGCCAGGGATTGTAAAAACGAAGCCTCTCACCACTGGTACAGCTGAGATGGGGATGTGAACCGTGTAGTTGATTGCTGCTGCGATAGCACCCCCGTGTGCCGGGCTCCACTGTGCAAGTGCTACGCCAGGATCTGCTAACGTGCAGGAGAATCTCTCACAGATAGATTCTGGCCTTGTTATCACTTTAAATTTCCATTGCTGCAAGCTATGGGGACTCTTGTCTTGCTGGGCTTTCTGATCTGGACCACCACCAAATTCCTGCTCTTCCCTCTCCTCCAGCTGCAGTAACTGCACTGGCACCTCTCTGACTACAGAGGACAGAAATAAATCCATCTTTGCAGAAGCTTCTGCCCCGTACCTTGAAGTGGCTGTGCCGTGCTCCAGGCTGCTCTGACAGATTCACTACATTGCTACGAACAGCAGAGAAAAATGTTGTTAGCCAAATAGAAAGGTGGAGAGATCTCCTTTTAGTTATTATTTTCCAGAAAGTTCTGGAGTCCATTTCTATTAAACACAAAGCAAAGGAAGAACAAAGAAGTTAAAATAACTCTGTAGCAGGCAGTGTATTGCATGGTTCAGTGCCAGTTCAAAAAAAGCTCTTTTGCTGTTGTTCATTGAATCCTAAAGCTATCCTTTTTTATCTAGTGTCATAAACGAATCAGCCAATTTTATAATTAAAGAGAATTTATTAAATAATCAAAGGATAAAATTTGAAAGAGCCACAAGCAAAAGCAGTGCCGAGCCAGGCAATCGGCACTGGGTGAACTGAGGTCGGACACTATCTGCTCCAAATGCCTCTAGTTCACCAATGCTGTTTCTGTGGGGTATCTTTTTATACATTTTTGGGCTTTGTCAATCTTACCCTTTTTAGCATATTAATGTAGTTTTTCTTGTCTTGCTGCTGCGTCTGACGACAGTTCCTGGAACAAGTAGATGTGTATCTTTCGCTGCTGGAATAAGCCTTTTTGGCGACACATATTATCTTATCGTATTGAATGCATATCGCTGGAACCTTGCCAGACGAAAAATCCCCCAGAATACTCTTCTTTGGAATGCATACGGAATGCACCTCGCTGGGGTCCGTTCAGACGAAAAATCCTTTGAAATGCATATTTTGGAGGCGGCTACATGTCCTTGGTATCTGTATTTTCTCTCAGCTTTAGTAAAAAAATGCTGTAATCCTAATTTTTAGCACGAATTACTTTGCAACATATACTACATCAAGTGCTACCAAAACCTGTGAGCTATGAATATTATGTAAATTATATATAATGTTACACACTAGTAAAGTTTTACACTAGGTCAGCATCAACGCCCCTGTACAGAGCATGCAGTCACACAGAGCTTTATTTGTGCAAGAGATGGACCTGGCCTCTCTCTGTACCAGGAAAACTTGCTTTGAAGAGGGCTCTTCAGCCCACAAAGACCATCAGACCGTGCCCTAAAACCTCTCTGTTCCTGCTATGAAAGACTGCAAGAGGCAGAGAGAGGTTTATAATGCCCACAAAGTACCCTTTGCAGACACAGAATTCAGCTTTTTAGATTAGGTGATTAAACAACTACATAAAAGCAACTGCTTTAATACCCCTCTTTCTCATCACATCCATCCTCATTCTTCTTTAATTCAAACCATATTGATTAAAATAAAAGAAGACATAAACCCCAGCAATAGGCATAAGCACTACCCATATAGCTTCCTCTCTCCCACAGCCCTGTGCTCTCCTACCCCATGCTCATCAGATGAGAAATGCTTTTGATATGTGGTGTAGAAATAATTCCATTGATGGCACTGAATACCTCTTTCAACAGATGACTGTGGAAGGAATATCCCAGTTGTGAAAGCTCACCCATTTTTACCTCTGAATGGACTGTGGTTATCTGCCTTTACTACAAAAGTCCAGCAAGGAGTAGAGTCAGTATTCCCTTTTCCTTCCTCAGCAGGTGAGCAGTAAGACATGTAAGGAAGGATTAATCTGGACAAGAAGCTTTGCAGTGCAGCACACTTTATTCCTCTTGGTCAGACCTGAGGTAAATCCTGTTTTTCCTCCCACAAAGAGTATGCACTAGCTTTCAGGTCTTAATAACTTTCCTCAGTGCAACCAGAAAATCATTTCTTGGAGAGACTCTTCCAGCAAAGTACAGCCAGCTCTGACAGCAAATACTGTTACTTAGCAGCACTCAGCAATTCAACATTACATAAGACAAAAAGAACATGTTATACCTTATCAGTTGTCATCCTCCTAACTGAGGCTTACTGAACAGCATTTCTGTTTTATGATACATATATCCACAAGATATATATATATATATGAGATTTATATATATACATGAATAACATTAACAAATAAGCTAAAATGTGTTAAATACTGCCCTACTATACAGGCAAGCAACCTATAATCACAAGAAACATAGTTTGGAATACAAATTGGAGCAGAATTCATCCCAAACATCACAGATACCTGAAAAGCCACTTGCTTTTCAATCTCTAAGATGCCACAGAGGCTTCCTACCTTCAGTCAAAGTGTGGGGTGGGAAAGAGAAAGAACAGCACAGGATTAAATTTAAATCCGCTAAATTGAGCCAAGGACGGAATTATCCATGACGGAACTCAGCTAAGACAGACGCGCTCTGCTGCTGCCTTTTCTAATCATCTTTCCTTTCTCTCTTCTCTTGAAAATAGTATTAAAAATATAGGGAGATGGTCTGGTTTTCACCTGAGGATGAAAATATTTTCTGTTAAGTTCTCTAGAAGTGAATTTACACCATTTTTGGATGGAACACACAGTTACCACTGACTGAACAGCACAAGTACAGTGCTCTGGCAACCAAGGCTGTCCCTGCAGGTACTTGTGCCTAGAGCTGCTTCTGCCACACCACCTCATACTCTGCCTCCATGTTCCATTCCCAGCTTCAGCTGCCATAACCACCTCCGGCAGGAGCCACTTGTGTCTAAAAGAACACTTGTCTGCTTTGTGCCTTTTTACAGAAACTGTGTTTTAGTTCTCCTACAACTATTTTTCTCCAGTGAAATGACCAATCTACAGAGCCAGATTAGCTGGGTCATGTCTTTACACCACTCCCTGAAGCTGTCATTTGCTTGTGAGGGGGACAGCAGGAAATAACAATTAATGTAAATACATTTTAAAATAAGAGTAAAATTATTGTATTTAGGTTTTATTTCTGGACAGTATTTATCCACCAAGGATGAATTACAACTCCAGTACTGAGACTAAAAATAGTCTTTCATAGTTTGCTTTGATAAATTATGGACTTCTTAATCTCAAAAATACTCACCAACGCCTTTGAAGCCTGAAATAATTTTATGCATTCTAACAGAAATGTCATAATCTGTTCAAACTACATCTGAGAAAACTCAGGTAGCGGTACAAGCAGCAGTATGAACATGTGTCTGCCAATTAAACAAATGACTAAACAATTCCTCAACCATCTGCATTTTGGCTCAGTCACACGAGGTTAAGTAGTTTTTCCATTATCCCAGTTTAATGTCTAAATCAATACCAGAGCATGCAGAAGCAATAAAAGTTTTAAATGCCACAGGTCTACCATTAAAAGGAGACTGGAGATGCTCTCAGCTTCAGTAGCTTTTGTTTTCTTTCCTTTATGAAACTGTTTCATTATAATTAGTCAGCAGAGCCAAGTAGAGAGTTCAGGGTAAAATGTCTGTTCCAGGTTTAATGGTAACGCAGACCCAGCCAAGACCAGCACACCTTTACATAGGGCTTCTGTATTCAGCTTTTTTTGCAAAAAGGAAATACTTTAGCCCTTTGAATCCACACTGGCAGATAGACAAGTATTTTTTGGCTAGTAAATGCTAGCAAGCATTTACTTTCTTCTTATAGGTAGAGCAACCAGAAAAATATTTCTGCAGGAATTGCTCCTTCATGCCACGCACCAGAAAAGTCTGAGGTGCTGAACTCCAGCTCCTGGCAGCCATGCAGATTTCAGCCAGACTGGCACAAGAACAACTTTGCTTCCCCACAATGATTCTGACAGCAAGAATTTTGAGGTGAGGTAGCTTATCAAGAGCCATACTACCAATTCAAAATTTCTTATTAAAAACACCCAAAAGACAGCAGATTACTTTCCACAGCGCACCTCATTTCAGCAAAAAAAGTATTTTCACTGAAATTTTCAGAATTGTGATTCATTCTTTTCCAGTGGTGAGGTCTCCAGTCTTATATTTTTATCATTTAACAAAGTATAATTACAGCTCATTGCACTTTTTCCTTCTTACTTGTCTATGTAAATCCTACTTGGACTGAAAGTCAACCAGCACTGAAGTAAGGGCATTTTTCTTGTATAGATACCCTCAGTACTGTTAAAAGAAGCAACTCGTGTAAAGGCTCTTACTCTTGTTCAAAAGACATTATCTGCAGAATTGCTTTACAATTTCATACTTAAAATTGACTCAACTGAGACTCCAAAAACAGGTGCCATTCTGCAATTGGGTAACATATTTCCTTGCAGCCTTCCTGCAGACATTCTTGGTGTTAAATTGCCATGACATTTTTCAATAGTTCAAATAGAAAACTGGTCTTCAGAACAAATCCTACTGCCAACTTAACACCGGACAGAGCAGGATTTAATTTGCATTTTAGGGTCTAGGAATACTGACCAGAACTATGCAGAAAGAACATACACATGCAGATTAACTGGGACAACTGTTAGGACTTTTAGGCTTTATGGTCTAGGAGTGTCAGTGGAAAAATAAACGATCACACTTTTGAGCGGGCACAGCACTTCTGAAGTGTAGGGCAGTGCCCCTGTCTGCATAAGAACGTGGTGTGAGTTCACATATTCTCACAAGGAACAGGGTCACAAGACTTCACGTATTTCTGTAGCAAGCCCATTTTCCTGAGGCAGCTTGAGGGACTCAGCTTGGAAAATCAAGAGATTATGTTCCTCCTATCTAGCCAGTATCTGCATTCAAAATTTTCAAGATTCAAAATAGCTGGATTCAAGAAGACGGATTGCCCACTCACTTGTAATATCCATTCCAGCAGTTCAGAGACCTTCACCACCTATTTGGGGCAACATCAAATCCTATGCCACAAACATGAAGGTAAAGGAAAACCATGCCAAAAATGTTATTCTTTATGAATTATTTTAATGAACCAAATATGAAGTGACAAACACAGGTTCAAGGAAAATAACACAAAACCAGCCCCACCAGCTGCTGACAGAAGGTAAAGATACAAGAATAGTTGAGAATGATTTGAGGGCAAACAAGAAAGCATAGTGAAAGATAATCATTCTTGCCAAGAATATAAACCAAATAACCAAATCCCATAATAGTTTAAATTTCATGTCAAATAAGGTCTCTGGTTTGTTTCTTAACACAGTGAGTCCACAGAGCAATACGGAATGGGCTATCCCTGAATTCGTGGCAACAGGTCCTATAGAGCATATTCCAGATTTCTCCAAATCCTGGAGATAAAGGTGGCTAAAAAGAGAAGCAGAGAAAGTGAGGACCCTTTGTTACCCAGCCAGGTCTCAGAAATGGAATGTGTTTTCTAGACCCCGGAATCTTTGGCATAGGTTCCTTTTCAATGTCTGCGTGAGTGCTTTAATCCCATGACTGTGAAGGTTGCAGCAGTCAGTTTCTCATACACCAGAAACATAAGAGCAGCAGTAAGGACTGTCTGCAGGAGCTTTGCTTCAAGGCCTTTGTAAAGTCCCACTAATCCAAAACGCCTAAGGAGAAAAAAAAACAAACAAGAAAACAAGTATGAATAGCTTTCTGTAAGTAAATCACTACAAAGAAGAATCAATATCACAAGTTAATGACACCTGGAGGAATCTTAAACCCATTCTTGATCTCGAGCCAGCTATGTTTAATAATATTTCGAAGAAAAAATTCTGCAAAAATTTAAGGTATTTTGTGCAAGAAACCTGCTACTTTTCAAGTCGAGAGGTGTAATGAATTAGTATCCATATGTATCCTTGATGCCATTTACTGTACAGACATTTAAGAGAATTTGGGTTTGTGGGCTTACTCTACAGTATATTACAAAAACCAGGTTGACTCGAATGTCAAGCTTAAGGGAGGCAAAAGGAAACAAAACCAAGATCCAGCAACATTTTCAAAATATTAGTAAAACTCAAGTCTTCTATATCATGGTAGCAGAAATAAACTGCAAAAGCTCACCTCACTCTCTGTTGAAGAAGGTAAAGAACATTTCTAAGACTGCCCAGTGTTCGGTTCTCTGGGTTCAACCTGTGACGTCCAAACTGAAAAAAAGGAAGAGTATTTTGCTGTACTATTTCCCCACTCTGCTTGGCAGAGAACACCATACATGCATGAAATCTGGAGAGCCTACCCTAAACCTCTTTAAACATTTTCCATGTTATATTGCCATCAGCAGAGAGCTGAGGCCAAAGCTCACACTTGCAAGCATTAAAACTGTACATACTACTGTAATTTGTTTTGGTTTTAAGATGGATTCTAACAAAGGCCACATTTCCTCTCTTTCAGTTGCTCCGGAGGAAGCAGTTTTCAAGATCTCAAAAGCATAATATGTAGAGTCTTAGTAGGAATATGACATTCAAAGCAAGTTCCTTCTGGCTTTCTCAGCTCTCACTTTAAAGATTCAGACCCTCACACATCTGCAAACCATACTACATTGAGATTGCATAGTTGAATATAAAATTTATCTGCCCAGCAATGGTCTTGGAGCAAACACTTGTGTGAACTGCTGTGGAAGAATTCAAAACTGTTTGATCCACCTACCTGGCCTAAATAATATCCTATTTTTACTCACTGCACCAACTCACCAGCTTCCAAACCTGGTTTTCAGTAGACATGATAGCTGCTGCTGTAGCTTTATGCCTCAAGAGTTAAACTAGCAATTTCAGCAACTCCTTTTCTAGCCTTCATTGATACTTTTATCTGATACAGGTCAATAGTACTGTTCACAAGCTGTAACTATGAATTATTAATATACAAGACTTGGCACACTTGTATTTGTAACAGCACAGCCTAAGAGCTTTTGAAGCCTGTATTAAGCTTCTGTGCTAAGAAAGGTGAACTTGAGCAACTGCATGTTGGATGAGTTTTTTCCAAGAACATGCTCAGGCAACTGCTACTTCTTAAGTGCAAGAAATTACCATTGACAGTAGGTAAAGCATGCCAGCTGACTTAGGCAGTTCAAAAATTTTAAGAAGATGCTAGGATGATACAAGTTCCTTTACTACGTGTCTTAATAATTTGGATGGAAACAGCAGCAAGAGAATGCCAGTGGAAATCTCCCATTATTAGGTAAATATGTGCTCAAAATCCACAATCTTCTCATCAGCAACTACCCATTTGATATCGATAACTCAATGCTCAGAATTATTGTCAGGCTCAGACACACCCCCCCAAAAAATTGCTAACTAGTTTCCAAGTTACAGTGTCAGTCACTGCCCAGATTACTCACAGGCTTCCACACTACACCACAATTAGGTACTTTATTCTCCTCTTTTCTCCACCACTGGACAATAATTGTACTACAAACAAAGGTTCATCAAGAGAAAAAAACCATTAATTTTTCACTAGGATGTTAACACTTCAGTGTTTACTGCAGAAGATTTCCCAAAGGGACTGTGACAGAGAAAAGAGACTTTAGTTTTAAAGAGAACTTTTTCATCTGGGATCACTGAGAACATTAGTGGTATTGCTGTATCTCCAGAGGCAAATTTAATTTATCTGCTCTTTACTGACACATAGGCTAAAGAACAGTTTCACTGTATAATGAGTAACACCAGTGTCATAGTTTTAATGACTGAAAAGGAGAGAGACAGATCAAATGGCAATGCTGGAAGCCTTGATATCACTATCAATTACACAGGATAACTGTTCATTATATGACAGCAAGAAGAGAGCTGTGCCAAAGAGTTGGAAGCAAAGGTGTAGAAACTTTGTAATAAAGAACCTTAATAACTTTCAAAAAAGTGCAAGTTTCTAAAGGTTTAAGGTTAAAAAGAAAAAAAAAAGTCCTCTACTACTTTGATGACAGAACTTAGTTATGATATGTAAGTTTACATTAATTATATTGAGCTTATATTAGTTTATGTGTAAATCTGCTAAAATTGTTTCCAAAAAAACCCTGCTACTATATATTTTTTTCATGCAGAATATTAGTTCTGAAAATACTAAGCCTTTACTCATAATCTTTTTTTTTAGCATCACTTAGTGTGAGTGACAAAAACATCAACTAGAACAATGACAACTTTAGATTAGAAAACACATCACAAAGTAAACACATCTGGACAGCACAGATGTCACAGATGCACATTTCTGCTGTCCTCTACAGACATGTTCAGGGTTCCTGGCTCTTCTTTCATAGAGCAAAGGGACAGAAGTCACCCCTAGTGACTGCAGAACTAGAGACAGGGTCCTTGTGTTCCCGTCATCACAGGGAGAGGATGGACTGGCACTTTTTTTTTCTTACAGTGTCATCAAGAGTCAGAAGAATTTTGTTCAAAAAGCTAAAAGGAGACAGAAAACATGAAGCCACAAGACTGTAACTAATTCTCTAGGAAACATGGAAAGGAACAAGGGCTGAAGCTGTTCTGTGGATGCAGCCCCATGAAACCTGCACTGCTGTGCAGTACTCAGGCTAAAACAGAGCACTCCAACTTTCCTTCCAGTTCTCCTTCACACCAGGAGAAACTTTTAATTTGCATCACAAATTAAGAACAGACTGATGTTGCAACTTATCCTAACAGAGCTATTTTTGCTTAAATGTTTTTCTGTATCTGCCATTCCAGTAACAGAAGTCTGTGTTATTAGTTTAGCTACTGAGATGTGTCCAGGCTGTTAAAACAGGGTAAGGCATTGAAAGAAAGCACTAGCTCAGCTGATCCAAAGTTACGAAAACTTCAGAAAAGATGACTGCTGACAAAATTACACAGTAAGTATATTCAAGTCCTTTTGCTTTGAAATATAGCATTCTAACTATCTTTTTACAGGCTACAAAAAATCAAAACACATTTATTCCACTCTAATTAGAGAGTTACAAACAATTACAAAATTTGGTTTAAAATTACTTTTTCCAGATGAACAACTAACAAGAAAATTCCCTTCTTAGAGAAGTCTGAAAAGTGATACCCTTAGCATGCAAGGCTTGTTTTCAGTAATTCTACTCATTCTCCAAATTTGTCTAAGTTTTCTAAAATAAGTTCTAAAATAAGTTTTAGAACATACACAATGGCTTTACTATACAGACAAGTTCAGGCTTCTCCTTGCTTAGGAAAATATATTTCATGTGGAAACACTTACTAATATTTACGAATGTTACAAAAACAGAGTTTAAAGCACAGAAACTAAAGTACAATATGCTTACACATGGCCAGGTCTCCTCCTTCCCTTCTACCCTCCAGTTTTGTCTTGTGTCAATATTTCAAAAATATTGGTACACACTGAAGGCAGCAGCATTATCCAGCTAATACAAATTGCAAGTAAGAATAAATGTAAGTAATTGTTTCCATTACCACTACAATTAGCCTATGTGGCCAGGCAAGTGGTTAAAGATATTATTGATGAGGGAGCTCAACTTCCCCTGATGAATCACATTCTGGACACTGACAAGGTCAGACCATCATCTGAACAAAAAAGCCTATGAATAGAACTTTTTTTTTTAATTACCATAGGTCATCTGGAAACAGACTGGTTTTAGAAGATTTAATTTTAACTTCCCACTTGACACATTTTCCATTTATATTCCAATAAGTAAATGTACATTTTTGTAGTGTCTAAAAGCAGCACAATGCATCAGCTTCTGTGAGGCACTTGTACCAATACAACACGCTGGCAATCCTACCAGTTACTTGAAACAAATGTGCATCAGTATACCAAGTTCAATCAAAACCAAAGAGGAGAGACATCCTAATCAGTGACCTGCATAGGGGAAAATGCCTCCCAAAACAATGGGTCCATTAACACAAATAAAAACAAGCCATGTGAACAAGGCTTGCATGATACAGACTAAGTCAGAGGCAGAGTTACCCTGAAATGAAATTATTACTTACCCGCAGAATTGACTGTACTGTCTGCAGAGGATAAGTGAGGGTGGTGGCAACTGCTTTGGCGATTGCACCAATGACAAAAGCATCCAAAGATGTGAGCTGTTCAATAGATAAAGAATAGATTTACTTCCACATAGTACCAAAACAACCAATTCTGTACTGCTACCTGCTACCAGATTATCTAAGGATCTTTGGCATAAAGATTTCATGAAATTCTTGTTTTAAATAATTGGTTCAATTAACTTACTTTTCTACAACTTAAGGTTATTCGTAACTTCTATCTGTTTTCGCATTTCTTAATATAACTAGACTACTAAAACATGGATGACATAAGGCCATACAACCAGATCACCTTAAAGCACCAAGAGTAGACGAAAGATAAGGAAGAATCATTAAACATACCATCAATCAATAAGCGTTTCAGTTTCTGCAACAGTGAAACTAAAAAGTCACGTGCTGCTTCTGAAAAGGTGACAGTGAAAGATTCCTTGAACATCACTCCGTATTCCTGAGACATAATCACTACACTCCCAGGCAGAACTTTAGTCTCGATGTCATAGGCTAAAAATCTCATCCCCTATGAGTTAAGAACCCGTGCGGAAGCTCATCCTCAGCACCAAAGCTCACACTGCTCCACGATGCACCAAATACATTGTTACAGCCTATGCCGATTACAGTGCATCTCACTCTAAGTGTGATTATCACTGAACGTAAGTAAGTGCCTATATCAAAACATGCTCAAAATATATTCTAAAATATATTGATTGCAATCAAAAATATGCTCATGCACGCACATCTTTAAAAAGGTCAACCTGATATATTTAAGACAACCAGGAAAAGACTAAATAGGAAGAAAAATGTTGTCCAAAATAAAAATTGCCATTCCTAGCTGAAAAAAGGGTATTTCCTCTCCTCACTGATCATGGACAAAGAAATGCCCTAATTTAAGGTGGAATTAAGTAATTTAAAAGAAACACAAGAAATAAATATATAAATAAATATGTTATTAGCCAACAGGAAAATAACAATGCAGATGGAAGCTAACCTCATCATTCAAAGAATGTATTGTGCATAATGTAACTGAGTAGATCCATCAGGCACGAATGGAGAGCTCCAGCTGCAGTATTAACTAAAGACAGTAAAAAACGCAAGCCTCATTGATGATGCAAAATCTCATGTAAAAATAATCTCACTATGTCTTGGGGAAAAACAAGATGGCTTAGTAACATACTTTATGTCCTAACATTCTAAAATCACAAATTAACAGCAAAGTATCGCATCTTAAAGATTATCTGAAAATGTAATACAAATGCTTTTCAGATTGCTGGAATATGAAAGGAACATAAGTTCAGCTGAGATGCTATATCTGATATAGACAAAAAAAAAAGAATACGGAAAAAGAAGAGGACTATAAAGCAGAGACAGAAAAGTGATTACACTTCTATTTAGAGAATCGGGAAGGCATGGTTGTAATGCTGTGTTTAATTCTAGTTTCCATCCTTGGTAAAATTATATTGAAAAATTGAGGTCTTCAAGAAAAAAAAAGTTACTGCAAAAAAAGGTTAAAAGCAGACTTCAAAAAAGTCAGTATGTAAATACTTATAAAAGATATATTAGAATTGAAATCTCTACTTTAAGTCAAGACCTGTGAACATATGCAAACAAATGTGGACAGGAGGTGCAGTTTTATTTTTACAGGTAGAAGAATTCATTACAGGAATATCTTCCCTAGGGACATGAAAGATCCCCATCTCATTTCACAATCCTGGACCCTTTTTAGACACACTAATTCAAAACACCACTCGAAAACACAAGAACCAAAACCAAACCTACATTCTGAATTTGTTCAAATGATGCATATCAAAGAACCTGTCTTATAACAGAGCATGTTCATCGTCTGGCCTCAAAACATACTCACTTGCAGCTGCTTTTTCAAAAGCTTTCGTTTAAAGCCTTCATAAAACATGAACTGTATGGCAGGATTGAAGACCAGCAGCAAGGAGGGGAAAGTACCATTCCACAGAGCTAAGACTCCTTCATCTCGTATTATCTGATGAAAGGCATCTAAGACAAAAGGTGGGGAAAAAAATCATTAACATTTTGAGGACAAAACTCTGAATATAAAAGATATGAGAAGTTACTCTTAAAGCCTAATATTCAAAGTATATAAAAATCCACTGCAATCTTTTATGCAATCTTTTATGCAAGCATTTTTATCTTCCATTTTAATCCAGAAGTTAACAGAAAGGTAGTGACAAAGTAGGTTCTTGCTTGCATCACCATTAACGTAAACAAAACTTATCATCTGCACAGGCAGCCCCCTCTTTTTTTCTAGAAGTGTGGCATCCACATTAAGGTCTTCCAAACCTTCTTCAAAATTACAGTAATATTTATTTGGTTGGTTGGTTTTAAAATGACAACAGCCTGAACATGTGAGTGATTAAGAGATAAAGGTGAGTGAAGTTTAATTTTCAGACTGTCTGTCCCAACTCAGACTCCCACCACACGGGGCTCACTACTGCTCCATTATCTGTATGATAACGTATATGCCCTTGCAAAAGGTGTTTTAGTTATAGGAGTGCACACTGCAAACTCCTAATTACCATCACAAATAGCCAAGTCCAGTTTCCTGTAAAACTCAACAACGGCAAAGTGACAGGGTAGCATAAAGATTACACGGTAGCACAAAGATTACAGGGTGAAATCAGTTAGATGAACAAAGTCTTCAAAGTCTTTGATATATTTTATTTCATTAACTTCTCTTCGATTGAAGACAACAACAGGTGCTTACCTATTATGCCTCTATAATTGGTGGGTACAATCTCTTCATTTCTGAATTTTGCTCCCTGCAGCTTCAGGCGTGTGTTCACTACCCAGAGAGGGGTGGTCAAGAGTACGTTCACTACTCCTAATGCAAAACACAGCACGAAGAAAATCAAGCAAGAAACAGAAGATTTCAAATGTTTTCTTATCCCCTTTTCCCCCCGATTCACACACTACCGAAATTTCTGGTAGGAAGAAGGAAAACAATCAACATAACATATGGGAAAAGTAAATGATAATTTGTACCCTAATCTCTGCAGCCTGTGTTCCAAAATATACTTACATGGAATTTTACCACAGACATATAGCCACCTTAAGAATTTCCTTCCTTACTCCCACCAGCTATTCAGCCACTCCTTACACCTACACTGAAAGTGTAAGAAACTACCAACTCCTCCCCCACCCCCCAAAAAACCCAAACCCAGAGCTTTGGGTTTTTTTAATCAGCTTGTTTCTATGCATTTGCATGAGCAATAGTCCCCGAAGATTATTACTGGCAAACACAAGGCCCACAGTGGTAACTTTGCACATTGGATTTGCCAGAAAAGTCACTAATGTTATTATCCCTTCAAAGAAAGCACTGCAGCATCCACGTAAGAGGATGGAATAAAAAAGAACATACAGTCCCCTTGCACGTGCATATATCTAGGAACTTCCTGTCACTTTCAGGTGACAACCTAAAACCAAGTCTGGAAACTGACACCCAAATGCTTACATTAAAATTTCTTACTTACTGTAATTGAAATTATTTCAAAACTGGCATGTATCATTTCCATTGGAAAAAACCCAACTATCACCTCTCCCTGCCACTTGTCTTCAGCATCTTTAGTGATCATGCTTAGATACCTGGTAAGCACCACACCAGACACAAATACCATACTAAGCCACAAGAGCACTGTGCTCTGTGCCAGAATTCACAACAGGAAGGGTTTATGCATCTCCTTAGGAGGTGGGGAGGACACAGAGGAGCAATCACAAGGAAGCAAGTCTGCATACAATGGGAGGTGTGAGCACTCAGTGTGAACTCCAGAGGACTTCATAAAGAAAATCATTAGAGAGAATACACCAAAAATACATTCTTGACAAAATGGAGATTTTTAAGTATTACCTGCAACAACCCCAAGAACCAAGTCTTTTCCAGTGGTCGAATGCTGACCTTTGACCCAGAGGGCTTTAAGACTATTAAATGTATAAAAATAAACAAAATTGGAGCAGCAAAGGCTGGAGATAACAGGGAACCATCCTCGATATGGTGCCAACCTAATGGAGAGCAAAAGGTCACAGTAAGAACCAGCAAAGTATTTGTGTTATCTGGCTGATTTTATGTGTTGGTGGAGGATCCCACAGATACAATGCTGTATACTACATAAAGTACTAACTAGATATGTCTTTATCAGCAAGGGTAACAAACTGTACTTAAGTCCTGAGTAAGGAAAAATAGTATCTGGATTCTCACAAATATATTTAAAAATTGAAGACCAGTTACTGAAATTTGTATTCTCCACCTAGGAGTGTTTTCCAAAGGATGCAACCTGGGACACAAGATACACAGATGGGAAGAATTTCTAAGAAATGCCTTACAGTAAAATTTGGGGCAAATCAGTCAGGTAAGTGAGAAAAAGACACTACCTAGCTTAATTTAACTAAATTAATCACACATGAAAAGCTGAATATCATCTAAATCCATCTTGATTTAGGAATGATTTCGTAACAGCTGACTAACAAAGTTCCCTTCCCTGACAGGTCTGATGATCCTGAAAAACAGGGACACCTCAATAGCTTGTCCTACATTCCCAACATGTTCTACAACACATCCAAAAAAAAGATAATGATACACACCTTCACTGGAGTTGCACAGAACAGGTGGAGAGCTGGTATCATTTTAAAAGCATAAAAAATCACCCCAGCAGCAGTAATTATGGAGGCTCTATAGTATTCATTAAAATATTGGGAGTACATAGAATTGAAGGATCTCCAATAAGAATGGAAAAGATGCAAGGGTGGTAAACACCGCATCTCACTCTTCTTAAAATGTAAATGCTACTTTTTCATCTCAAATCCATCAAGTGCTTCTCCCTTCCATGTAGCTGGGAATACACCTTACTATTAAGACTGCTTCTGAATTTACAGGCTTAACTAACCATACACTTACAATTACAAATTAACTGACTATGCAGTTAATCATAAGCTAAATTAAAACAATTCTTATATTACCTATCTCATCGATGCTGGAAAAGAAACAGAGAAACGTCCTCTAGGGATCATGTCCTCTAGAGTGTGTTGGTATGAGAGTGTTAGTTTGGGCTCGGTTGATTTATTAAAAACAACTTCTGATGATTTTCAAATTAAGCATCTTGCAGTACAAAACATGAAACTAAAACAAAACCCATGAGTTTACTTTAATTACTTAAATTGTCAGTAGTACCATCCATGATTCACTGCAACTTTGAGAAAAACTTGGTGTACACTAGTGAACACCTTTCAGATCACCTAGAAAAGGATGGAAGTGCAGAGAAGAAAGCAAAGTTGTTTGATAAACTTCTGCAGGAAGTCCTTTAGCTCAACCTATTTGCGTTACCTAGACAAGAGAAGCAGTCTCACAAAAGTATGGTAACAAGACATGGACAAGACTCTACAAGCTAATGTGAACAAAATGTTTATGATGTCACATCACATTTCAGATTCGTTGTTGTTTGGGCTTTTTTTGCTTCAGACACATCTCTAAATTAGTACCATTGCTTTGCCAGGCCTTCCCAATATCTTTGGAAGAAGCAATGTTCCTGTCTTGCCAGAGCTACTGATTTTCTGTTTCACAGGAAAAGTAGGATGATCACTTTTGCACCTCAGTTAACATATTCATTTTTCTTTTTTACTTTTTTTCCCTTTTTTTTTTTGAAGTTTACTTGCCACCCTCACGTGACAGAGGTAATGCGGGAATGTGAACAAGAGAGATCAGCTGGCAGAGAGCTCCTCATGCGTACAACTGCCCAAGTTCAAAGGTGGCACAGCATTATGGACCAAGTTAAACTTTTGTCAGCTTTAATGTCCTGGAAGCTCCAGTCTATTTAGGAGTTCCAGGGATTCAGTTACGAAAATACTTCTAACAAGGACAGACATACAACTGTTTTTCCCAGCCAGCTCAGCTCATACTATGACAAATACTAAAGCACAGCACAGTTGAAAGTTAACTACTTTTAGATAGATGTTGAATCCCACCAGCATAAAGTGTCATGTGTTGTTTACTTCTCCATGCTTAGGAGAAGAAAAAAACCTTCCAAATGGGAAACATATCTCAATTCTCCTCTTGAAAGTGGCTCAGTTGTCCAGGAGTTTCATCTTCGTTATGAGAAATTGACACACCCAAGAATCCAGGCAGACAAAGCTGGTTGATCAGGTACATGAAGGTACATTTGCATGTCTGAGGAGGCACAGCTACCTCACTAATGAAGGCACAGTTACATCACTGAACAGATCAATTGCATAAGGTGCTCAAGAAAGTTAATCCTAGTTAGATAAAGATGAACACAAAAGATTATGCAAGTCATATCACACTTGTGTGGAGACATTTCAATTGAAAATAAAAATGTGTCCACACAGATACAGGCTAAGTGTTCCACTTTAAAAGCATATTCAAATTAGTTTTAGAGCTTGTCTACAAGCAGACTAACAGAAAATTAGTGTCTACTCACAGGCCTTCTTCTTTGATTATTTCCAAAAGGACTGCCGGTGTTGTCTTTGACTTCCGCTTCTCATCAACTGGAAAACAAAAGAATCAAACTTAGATTATTGAAAATTTTAGCACTCTTTTTCAAGTCCTTATCCTTGCAATTCTGAATATACCCTACAAGAACATGTTCCTTCTTTCTCATAAAGGATACAAACTCCCTATTTCTCCTTATTTTCATTTGCTAGATAAGACTACTTCTTTTTATTATTCTTCCCCAGACTGGCAGGTTCTGTTGTGTTCCACAGTATCTGTAATTACCAGTTCCTAATAGCTGTGACATGAACTGAAGGCAGGTTCCCCTTAGGTAGAAGGCTAAGAATTGGGCCTGCCTAATTGCTCTCAAAATTATTCCTTGGACACCAGACTAGCACCAGTAGCAGAACAATCTCCTACAGTTCATCTGCAAACAGCTAAGCCTTAGCAAAACAGTCTCTTCCTGCACTGAAAGCTGTTCATTTCTCAACCACATACTTCTGATGACCTGGCTGATGATCTCCCTCCAGTTCAATAGAGCTTTAGTCATGGCTCTAAAATGCTTGGTGATTCTGTGACTTTTGATTAGAAGACGGAGTGTTAGAACAACACAGTTTATACCCATGCATTTTTGCAAATATTGGATATTCCTAATCCCAGTTCTAACCCTGAATTTTTCCTTTAAACCATCCTCAGGAATAATTCTAGACTTGTTTTTCATGATATTGCACCTGCATTTTGAAGTGTTCTCAGCAACCAAAAACAACAACACACAAATACAATCCTGTGCAATCTCACACCTTCGTTTTTCTCTTTGGTCTTAGATAATCATTTAAAAGCCATGTCTGTCCACAGATCACACAGCCTTTTCAGCTAATTAAAAGGTTGCCCAACTTTCAAAAGGAAGAATTACCTCCAACTGGAAAAATGGTATTAGTGTTAGATAGGTAGGGCTCCTGTTCATGTAAAACACTCCCCCTACAACCACCCAGACCAAGATGAACAGAAACACCATTGTACAAAGAAACTAGATTTTGACACTTACCCTGAAGTCTAAGCCTAGCTGTATCCAAAGGAAAAAATACAGTCATTGCAGTCACACTGCCCTGAAAAACAAAATAAACTGGCTATACAGTGTAACAGTTGCTTATACAGTGCCTGCTAGACTCTTTGTAGCCCTTCACTTCTCACCCACAAACCGGTCTGCTGAGAAAGTTTTAAAAGGGGATAAACTCCAGACATAACAAAACACATTTTTTTGGTCCCATACTTTCAAGTGAGGGGAGGGTTCTCTCTTGCATTAGATCAAGCTAAAACTAAAACCATTAAAAGCCTTTTGCCAAAGGAGAAAGTTTTTGAAGCCTGAGAGCTGATCTAGTGGGCATCAGAAAACAAACCTACTGCACTTTCTCTATCTCCCATTAGCCTCAAAAAGGCCCTGGCTTGGTGTAGGGTGTTTTCCATGCATCAGATGGCTGCTAAAGCTGTGGGACCTCTTCCATTAGCAGCCATGCAAACTGTTTAAATGGTGGGAAGGTCTGGGATAGAGCAAGTTGCTCAATGCTGTGTTTAAAGTACAGTGCACAGTGTGACTTGAGCTCTTCTAGAGTTGTCTTATGCCATACATTTAAGCGTGCTTTGCCTCTGGAAATACTCCAACTCCTGAGCGGGCTGCTTGAACCTATCTCTACAACCAGCAACAGAGGATTATTTTTCCGGTGGTGTTTCCACACTAAAACAACTCTGGGTTGAAGTCTTAAACAGCTTTAAGTTTCTCCAGTTTTCATAACACCAGGTAGCAGATGAAAGGAAAGACTTGGTCACAGTTACCTGGTTATTTTAACCCATTTAGTTTGGGTTCTTGCCCAAATGCTGGTTCTGCTATCCCGTGTACTTGTGCTATGTTTGCTCACCATGTACCCAGCTGGACAGCAAGTGGATTAATGAACCCCATCTCACTGAAAATTTATAAAAAGTACATCTCAGTTAGAAGGTAGGGCCAGCACAAAAAAGTGCCAGAAAGATCCATAATACTTCTCCTAATGAGAGCTGCATTACCGCAATTTTGAAGACAGCCTCAAAACGCAGTTACACCTACGCACGGAAAAAGACTGCACAGTCACTACAACCTCCAGCCTTCCCCAGCTCAAATTATCCTGCTTCCATCCTCCCAAAGTGAGATTTATCCTGGATCCTACTCTCAGTGCAATGCACCACACAGCAGCAACACACACACACTTGCACTCAAAATTAGAAAATGGAAATGAGGAAATAGTCGGGCTAGTGTCACACAGGACACGATGGATTTGTGGACACAAGACACAGAATAGTCTATTTCAGTTGGAAAGGACCTGCAGTGATCACCTAGTCCTGCTGCCCCCACCCTGCTTCAGGGCTGACCAACAGCTAAAGCACGTTGTTAAGTGCATTTTCCAAATGCCTCTTAAACACTGACAGGTATGGGGCATTGATCACCTCTCTAAGGACCTGTTCCAGTGTTTGACTGTCAAACTGGCTTAAAATTTATATGTTCAAGAATTTTTATGTTAAAATTTATAGTTCAAGAGAACATCATCAGATAACTAAGCTGACCTAACAGATCATTGCACATAAAAACCAATTTGTACCCTCTCCCCTTCTTTTGCTAAATTGAGGGAAATAGAAAAGCCAAGTTACTTTTCTCCTGAGTTTACAAATGGAACAACTCAACTAAAATGATGAGGAAGCTGCCAGAAGCATCATATGGGGAAGACAGGATTTCTTGGCTAGAAGAAAGGGAAAGAGAGATGAGCAGAACCAGTCCTTTCCCAAAAACAAAAGTCCTCGAGACAGACTCAGATTCCTTGCTAAATTGCACTTGAAACCAGCAGGTAAAGTAAGTTATACTACTGATTGCAGAAGAGATGCTGCCAGGTATTACCCTGCACTGCTGGAAGGGTGAGGCTTTGCTGTCAGCCTTCCCACCACCTCCCTGTCAGCACTGGATCTCGGGAGTTTGCCAAGTCACATTACCACTGAATAATCACAGGAACAGGTACAGACTGGTTCATGTAATCCCAGGCTCTTGGTCAACTGTATTTGCACCCGTCTCCTCCAATCCGGCGGCATAACTTTTTGGGCACCTACACAATGATGCAGACACAGAAACTCATCTGGCTGAAAAACAACTTTTTCCACTGGGCTACTTCTTCAGTCACATCAGTTCACTGACCAGTCACAGCACCAGATAAACAACTGTGCAGTAGCCAAGAGGTGGCCAGAACAAATGGCCTGAGGTGACTGCTACCAAGAAGATGTGTGCAGGACCACAGCCTGAAGCTTGGCTTTATAAAAAACAGTAATAACAAAAAATTTAAAACATATAAAATAATTTAAATACTGTTTTTCAGCCAACAAAGCAGCCAGGCTGCTGCTATAATAATCCTATAAAATTCTCATCCCTATAGCTTTTGCAACAGGAAGATTATATTTTAGGTACATGCTGAGTTAAAGAATACTTATGTAATTCAAATAAAGTTCACAGGAAATCAAGCGCTGGGGGATTTTTTACTGTTCACAAAACTATTCCTTCATCTCAAATTTGACTAGGTTGCCTAGAAGGTATATGAACTTTCATTATATTAGAATACAAACAAAAGTTATCATGTTGTGGTCTGACATGTGGTTGTGACACAGTACCTCAACACAGTTCTGAGTTTATGGCTGGATTAATAAGCTTGGTTCACACCACAAACTTTGTTGAGGGGCACAACCTGATTACAGAGATCTGTATTTGAAGTGAGAAGCTAACAGCAAGGTCTAGAAAGTATCACTGACTTCTGTAGAAGCCAGCAAAAGGAAAATGGGTAGTATTTCAATAATGACATCATTTGAGAGAGTTCCACTTTTTGAAAGCAGAAACAAAATCCCCACTGCCTTTGATGTTTAAATAAGCAGACTTAAAACAATTTAAAGAGCAGACAAAAATCTTCTGTTTATTTATAGTAAAACAGAAACATCCCTTAAAGTCTTTTATTTTTTTTTCCTTTCAGAATCAGCCTTTATAACAGAATCACTGAATTGTGAGGGTTGGAAGGGACCTCTGGAAATCACCCAGTCCAACCCACATGCCCAAGCAGTGTCACCTGGAGCAGGTGACATAGGAATGCATCCAGGTGGGTTTTCAATGTCCCCAGAGAGGGAGACTCCATGACCTCCCTGTTCCAGTGTTTATCGTTCAATAACATTTAGCAACTTTCATTTTATAAGGAGACATGAGGAGCTCTTTCTATCCATCAGTATGCCCAATCCAACATGCTACATGCACTAAAATTCTTAATCTGTTGGAAGCAGAGGGCTCATTTGCTATTTAGAGCTAGCACTCTGTAAAGAAAAATTCAAGGGCCGGGCATAGTAGGGAATCTACATAAATTAAAAGCGACTTTTTAATTTAAAAGCGTCACATGAAAAATTAAATTCAGTAACCGACTCAAACCTTCTCTGGCTGCACTGCGGTCGCTTTACGTTTTGATTAACACCTATGCGCTGCCTCACCCTTCGAAACTCCTAAACACTTACGAGGCCGTGGCAGGAGGACGATGCTTGGTACAGCTCTCGGATTACACAGATGAGGTTCTGCCCCTCTGCCTGAGCTTCTGGGAGGCTTAGATTTTCACCGGTGAAGTGATGCCCAGCTCCAGATGCGTCAACCCGGCTTTCTAAGGGGCAGCTCCCTGCAGCTCCCGCTGGCTCAGAGGAGGCTCCGGCTGCTCAGGCCCAGCGCCGGCCTCCAGCCTCACCGAGCCCCGCGCCGGTTTCCCGGCCCGCCCCGGCCGNCCCCGGCCAGCTCTGGGCTGCCGCGCGCCGCCCCCGCGCCCGCCATGGCACCCGCCCTGTCACGTGCGCCGGCGGCCCCGCCCCGCGCGGGCCCAAGGGCCGGGGGGACCGGTGGAGGTGCTCGGGATGCTTTGTGGGGCTTTTTGGAAAAATACAGCACTTTGGGTGCCCGGGAAATGCGTTCTTGTTCCTTCCTCTGTAACTACAATAGCGCCTTTTCTCTCCACCGGCAGCTTCGCTTCTCTTTGAGAAAAGGCCACCGAGAGGGGACCTCATCAGCGGCTATCAGCATCCGAAGAGAGGGTTACAAGAGGCTGGAGCCAGGCTCTTCTCGGTCGTGCCAGCAATAGAACAAGAGGCAACAGCCAGAAACTGAGGCACAGTAAGTTCCACCTGAACATGAGGAAGAACTTCCGTACTGTGCAGTGACCACACACTGGAACAGATTGCCCAGAGAGGGTGTGGAGTCTCCCCCACTGGAGATGTTTAGGAATACTCTGGACACAATCCTGTGCCGTATTTAATAGCGATAGTGCTGTTACTTCTTTTTATTACCAATTTCACTTGAGAATCACAGAACAGTCTAAGGACCCAGAAGCATCATCATATGCTCTGGGATAACCCTGTTTAAACAGGGAGGCTGGACCAGATGACCCCCTGTGGTCCCTCTTTAACATGACCCATTTTGTGATTCTGTGATTCCCTTTCCCAAACATTTGACACAAGCATTTAATTACAAAGAAGAAGCAATACTAAACTTCACATTCTGATTCTGCTTTTTGCTAACTACAGTCCCTTTTACGTGCCTAAAGTCTGCTATCTTCAAAGTAACGATTTTTCAAGACGATAATTTTTTTTTATTCCATGTGGACCAATTGAGTCTGATGCATTTTCAAGCATCAGGGGATGTTTAGCCTGGAGAAAGGGAAGCTAAGGGGGGACCTTATTGCACTCTACACGTTAAAGGAGGTTGTAGCAAGGTGGGGATCGGCCTCTTCTCCCACATAACAAGCTACAGGAAAAGAGAAAACAGCCTCAAGTTGTACCAAGGGAGGTTTATGTTGGATATTAAGAAAAATTTCTTTAATGAAGGGGTTGCCCAGCACTAGAACAGGCTGTCCAGGGAAGTGGTTGAGTTATTATCCCTGGAGGTATTTACAACACATGTAAGATATTGCACTTGGGGACATGGTTTAGTGGAAGATGTGGCAGTGCTGGGTTTGTGGTTGGACTCAATGTTAGAGGTCTTTTCCAAACTAAACAATTCTATTATTCTATTTAGTTTACTCCTTTTCCCAGCCTGTAAGCCCTTGCTCCTCTTTTGCCATCATGCTGAGAGCCTGCAGCACACCACTACAAACAGGATATCTCCTGGCTTGTCACAACCTCTGGTATCTGAGGATGGAATGAGAAGTCCTAGCAAGACAGCACTAGACAGGTCACTGGCCAAAGCACAGGGGAGCCATGGCTCACTGCAGTGAGGGCACACAGAGACAAAGTTATCAAACACAAAGTTTGGGAAAATACCAATAATCCTATAGCCTCCTCTTGAACTTTTATGTAGGAGAAGTTCCACAAGTATGCAGGAGCTGAGGAAATTAAATGAGTTTGGACATGCCACAATTAATAGCGGCACTTAGGAGATGATCCCCATGTCTGTTCATATCCTGTTGGGTTTTTTCCCATTCTCATGTCATATACTGGTTTCCAGATAGCTTTAAGGTTTTGCCTGTGTTAATAATCACTCCCCTTTTGTTAGTTTCATCTATACTTGAGAAAAAACTATAATTAAAGATACAAATGAATATTCTCTTTAGCTTTCTATCATGTTACTCCTGCTCTTTGGTTCCTATTGTTACTCCATCATCTTTCATTCTCTCTGAAAGAATAACTTAATTACTTTTTCTTCATAATTCCAATTGTAGGTTCTTCAGCCTCAACTCCCCAGCTGCCTATTGTTTGAGCTGCAAGAGCTCCTAGTGCTTACACCTGTGGTAGGAACCACTCTATCATCCATTACTTAAACAAGGACAGGGTAGTTGGAATACTACACTCTTCCCAAGAGTTTCTATCACACATTTGGGTAAGCCATTCTTTTTCTGAGGTGTTCCTTCATCAGGTGGCTATTAACAGACCCCTTGTCTCTACCCTTCTATGAGGAAAATCCCATTATCTTCTCTGAGAGGGGGCAGGTATAAAGAACACAGGCAACTCTGCCTAACGCAAGTGTTTCATTTGGAGAAAAACATTTCTCCAGTGTAGTGCTCCAGTACATCCCTGTACTCAGACTTCAGATGATGATACCAGCAACCTAAGAGACACAATTCTTTTATACAATGCTAATACCACTGATAGTCCCTTTTTTTTTTTTATAATGGAAGATGCCCTGTGGTGGATGCACCCCTTCGGAGTGACAGTACTTTGGTTCAGCATCACCAAAAAGGAGGCCTGACTGAAATCATCCCTGCAGTGCAAACACCAAGAATCGTCCTAAGCTGTATCTTATCCAGGAACAAAGGAGTTTAGGCCTCTCTTATCAGGAGCTCACAGTACCAGCCCTTCGTGGGACTAGACAGAACTGAAACTGCTACAGATGCAAACCTGCACATACACCAAAGGGGCTGACTACGAGTCAGTCATTTTACCCTCCAAATAAGTATCTGTAGCCCCCATGAGCCCATTGAGGTCTCCTGTACAGCAGTGGGCTGCTCGGCAATGATCTCCCACTCAAGCAGGGATGGCTCTTAAGGTTAATGCTTGAGGCTGAAAGATCCCCTTACCAAACATCTGCTATCTATAATGAGGAAAGTGACATTTTACATTAAGCCTAAAAGTATATTTTATACTAGCAGCAGCTTTTATAAATCTAGCTATAGCTTAATTATTAGACATATAGTAAGTAGTAGTGTTCAACCAGAGTGTAAATTAATGTTTTAACAATAATTTAAAGCATTGTTAAATACTGTTTAATTACCCTTCAGTTATTGCTTAATAACAATCTTACCATCATTCACTTTTCATTTAGGTGTCAATTATCTTTGATCATTGTTTAATCATTAATAAAACCTTTTTAGTTACACCCACATTGATGTACTCTTAATAACTCACCTGTGACACACTCCTACATGCAAAAGACTCAGACCTTAATTTAGAATTAAGGTATACACAGGTCACTGGCTATCTTCTGTCACTAAAGCAGGCAGGAGCAGCTTTACAAATCCAGGGAACAACTATGCAAAGTAACTGCACAATCAGGTCCATAAGCTTTCAGGAGAAATGCCTCAAACAGGACACAGACTCCCATTACTGCTGTTCTTTGTGGTTTTGTCTCTCTTGTGTGGAGGGAAGCTTTGACCAAAGAGTCAGTTTATACTGCAGACTGGAATTCCATCATAAATGTGCACCTAAATAACTGCTCTGCTATTTCTACTACATTTAGCAATATTTTAAATGCAACACAATGCCCTGTATATATTGCAAAACAGAGTCTTAACAGGTAATGCAACAACTGCAATGTTCTTAAAGCAACTTACTTTATTGTTGGAACATACAGACCTAGTGAAGCTATTCAAGAAACACAAGGGCACACTACAGATTAAGTTAAACAAGATTTGCCTTGTATTCTACTGAGGGGAAAAAAAAAAAAAAAGGAAATTACCTAAAAACCTATCTAAACCTACCTACATAAAAGGTTTCCATGAAGACCTGGCCTTAAGGTCTTCACAGAAATGGTGCAAATTCACCAGGTTTCCAGGCAAACACATAACATGCACAAGTGGGGTTTAAGGAAGGACAGAAGGCCCAAGTTACCTACTTTTCCTCAATTCTGTCTACTGGGAAGCCTGGAAGAAGTAAACTAAGTTAAGCAACTGCAAGTACAAACATATTCTCTGTACATGAACTGCATCTTCAGAATTTCTAGCTTGTGTAATTCTGTAGGTTCCTGTACAAGGAGGTGACCAATTTTGAGAAAATTTATTCTTCATGGATTTTCTTTGGCTGACCCAAACTTTGTTTCTGATTCATGACAAGGAATGAGGATACTGTTGGTATCCTCCAGAGGTCAAATTTACTGCCTCTGCACTGTGTCCTACCTTTGCAAGTAAAGAATGAACTCTGAACTTAAACTATTTCTACCCTACTACTCTCCATATTCTAACATTAAAAAAAAAAAAAAAAAATCAGAAATGCATATCTCCTTTATTTTTGCTTAGAAATTCAATTCATTAGAGTGCAAACATGTTAAGACAGAATTTAATTATTACTTTCAAAACAACTTTCTGAATCTGTTGCAAAACTTTATCTTTCAGAGAAAGTGGATAAACTGGATTGTACTCCCAGTACATCACAGATAAAAGCAACTAGAAATTAACAAATAAGATTGCTTGTGCTGACAATTTGAATTCATTAAATAGAGCAATTTGATCACACCAGCTTGTCAAGATCAGGCTTAAGTATTAAGGCCAAGGTAAAACCAGCCTCTTCCAGAAGCAAGCATTGTATTCATACACATATTAAAAAGCACATGTGTGTGCACTTTGCCCGAACAGATTTTGACTGAGCCTCTGGAATGATGCAGAATGTTCCCTATGCAATTCACCCAGGTCCAGGGACATCAGAAAAGTTTAAATTCTTTTATTTCAAATTACTTGCATTTGCCATTATTACATTTAATCTCCTATCATGGTACTTGCTCAACAGCCTAACTAGACCAAATGTCCCTCAGCCACCTTTAGTTTTACATATGCTCAGTAACTGTCAAACAAATTTTGTTGCCCTGATGTTGTTGCTTTTTCCCTTAGGCACTTGATAAATGTCTAACAACGGTTCTGTTCTAAATGCACATTTTTCTGGTGGGGTTTTTTTTTTTTTTTTTTTTTGGTTTTTTTGGGTTTTTTTGTTTTTGGTTTTTTTTTTTTTTTTTGGTTTGGTTTGGGTTTTTTGGTTGGTTGGTTGGTTTTTTGTTTGGTTTTTTTGTTGTTGTTGGGGGTTTTTTGTGGCGTTTTTTGTGGCGTTTTTTGTTAAAGGCTAGTAATTAATTCCAGTTCAGAATCTTGCTTTTTCTGGTCTAAAAAGTTTTCACACAAGAGAGAAAAAATGTGCCAGATTACAAAATGGCTTCTGAAAAATCTATTCTTTTTCAAGAACTTTTCCTCATTGTAGGATAACACACAAGAAAGTGTGAGGGCAAATCATCTTGTAGAACAGATGTGTTAGGTTTTCCTTATAAACTCTTAGCACTAAGCCATATTTTAGACCAATTTTTAAAAAATCTGAAATAAGAAAACACAGGTGGTTTTCTTTTCCAAATAAGAACTAGATGCTAGTGGCTGAACATCAGAATGAATTTTCTCTAATGAGAGGCAGTGCAATTGGCAGCAGCTCAGACACTTCATTCTCAATACAGTACTTTGATATTTTTCCATCTAATTCTGATGATTTCCCAACAACTTGTACCTTCATCCTATTTTAAAAGCTAATTTTATTGAACTCTGCGCTGGTTGTTACATTATTTCAGCTATGATATTTTTCCTTCTGAAATGCAAAATGCAAATTCAACTAATTTCTAGTAACTCCAACCCTACAGTGAGAATGTTAGAAAATTAAATATTTCAACAATGGAATTCAATTTACTATTACCTGCTTTAGACCTCGCCTCCTTGTTACTTACTTTGCACTTGAGTAATAAGTACCTTGTTTTTCTGAATACCTTTGTTCTATACAAATTATCTTACCATCTGCACTGCTGCAGCTGCTGTACTTCAGGAAGAAATTCTAAGATAAACTGCTAACCTAAATCCTGTAATCCTTCATGTTTAATTTCTTTACCTCTAATAGCAACTTACACTCCTTGTAGCCTCTGAAATAAATGTTTATACATTAAAAAAATCCAGTGCAACAATGAAGGTGCCAAAGTTGTAACCCACTTAACAAAAAGAGATGTAACACATTCTGCAAATACATCTATTCATTGATAAGATCTCAAGCTTGTATGAGATCATCCATCCAGAATGTATCTTTCAAAAGTGTGTTTGTACAACAGAGATATAGAGTAGTAACACTTTGTTAGCAAGATTACAAACATCTGGATCTGGTTAGTCATCAAGATTCAGATTTACAGGAGAGTCCTCAGTACTTACATTCCATGGGACCTCGGGACCTCCAGTCAGTAGGGACAAGGAAAGGTTTGTCTTACATGAAGTTCCTGTTTGTGAGGATCACATCAAGTGAGTATGACTTACCCAAGCACTGATTCACAAGGTGATCAATAACTTGTAGCCCAGTCACTTGAATTTTTTCTTGCTCCGTAGTAAAGATCCACCAGCAACCACCTGACTTGCTTCGTTTGTCACATTAAAACTGTTCCTGCTTCCTCTGTGTGTGCATTTTCTTCTCTCACACTACTGACCTCCTATGATTTGTCTTGTGGTACTGCACACGGACATGTCTGCATTCGATTGGACACCACCATTTTTTACTCCACTTCATCTCTTTGGTAATCCAGAATTACTTTCCTACAATGCTCACACACTCCATCATGTGTGAAGCAAGGTTGAGGCCCACCTGCAGAGCTCTGAATATGGTTCAGGAGACACCCTTCTCCAGGCATCAGAAGAAAACACTACTACTGTTTTCCTAGCGAACCACCCTCCAGCTCCAGGTTACCAACCCGTGTCAGTACCAGTAACTGCCAGTGTCAGAGTGCCCTGCAGCAACGAAAGGAAACAACCCTCCAGCCTCTACCACTAGTTCAACAACCCACTTGCTCTACAGCCCTGAAAGCACAGCAGCATCCCTCAGCCCACCTGCCCTGGGGGATTTCAGAGGGGCTCCAAACCCTTCCAGTCAGCAGCACGCCATGATCCATGGGAAGGTACGTGCCAAAGATAACCTGGCTCCAGCTCTCCCTGGAGGGGGGTCCAGAATCCCCCATCTATAGGGGTGAAGGATTCTGCTTGGACAGCAGGTGCCATGAGTTCCTGTAACTATCTTATTTTCTCTTCCATCCCACAGAAGAGGGATGTACAGGTATATGCAAGAGTGTGGCTTGTATATGCTTTATGCAAAAGCCCTGAAAGTAACACACAAGAAAAACAAGGTGGCACTTAAAAGACGTATTTAAAACTACATATAGTACTTGCAAAAAGCTGTTTCTGTAACATGGTTTTACCTTTACATGGCTTTTTAATACTCACTGACCCATTCTCCTCTGGTCTGTCACTGCTCTACCTAGGCTTGTCCCAACTGCCTTCATCCAGCTTTGAGAGTCTGGCTCCTACTCATGCAATCACTGCCTTCCCACAAAGACAAACCAAGCCACTTCAACAAATACCAATTTTTCATAGCCCAACAATGAAGGGAGAGAAAATTTCCAAAAAATTCTGGTAAAGGCACCAAGCTTTTAATTCTCCACATTACTACACAAAAGGACTCCCTGTCAACTAGAACAGCCTGGAAGTGGCAGCTGAGCTGACACTTGCTTTCCTTCCCTTGGGGCAGCCGCTGAACCACAGAGGACAGTGAAGTCACTGGGACTCACATAGGAACAAGGCTATGAGCCTCCGCTACCAGTCAGCTGCAGATGTATCACTGCATTGAATCTGTGGCATGGGATCAGCCAGACAGCACAGCTCAGGACTTGTGCACAAGGCAGAAAGGCACACCTGAGCCAGGGGCAGGACTGGCAGCACTCTGTCCTAGCTAACATCAATACACTCTTGCAGATTTCAGAGTCAAACTGCCAGCAGAGCTGATTATTGCCACCGCACTTACAAGAACCACCCCTACTCTGTGCTGCAACAGAACAAATAACCTGAAGGAGGTGCCAGTAAATACAGGAGCAACCAATGAAAATAACAACTTCCTCATTTAGCTACTTACATCCCACATTTGGAACTTCCCATCTTTGCTCATCTCTTGTGCAGTTAACTTTCTGCACTTGTACTTCTGTTCAAACCAGTTAAGCTGCTTAGACGTCCACACACCAACTCGGGGAACGGAGATGAGGTCCAGACAGCTCGTCAATTTACTTGCTGAGTAACACTAAAACCAAAAAAGCTCACACACCAAGGGAGGCATAGGATGTGCATTCCCAAAGAACAAGAATTCTAAATAATATAGCTGAACTGCTAATACCAACATCAAAATGAGGGAGAATGCTTTCCTTTAATCAATCAACTCTCAGTAAGGGCAACTGATGTGTATAAGCAAGCAGGCAGGACACATATATGACCATTTCTATTAGGTAGGAGTAACTTCCTACTTCTGACTACTCATGGGTAGACAGGCACAAAGAGCCAAGATGGAGTAACAGGAAACTGTAGGGATTAAATCTATATTCAAGATACTCTAATTTGTGCACAACACACATGCACTAGCCTGAATGCAGAAGTGAAGATTCAGCCTGTTTTGAGGGTGACCTACTACATATACCTCTTCTCAGGAATGGGAGATCAAGACTATGACCAAAAGCCATGCACACAGCAACACACAATTGTAATTTGAGTTCATCTGGTCATGAAGACAAGCCCTTAGGCATTTAGTTCCAATTTAAAACACAAGTTATATATACAGTTTAATTAAAGCACTTCCTCATTTAATTTAAGCAAAATAGTTTTTATCAGAAAGCTACACAAACCCAAGAGGCTGTGTTTTTCAAAACCATAGTTTATTTTTAAAGGCTAAGAGAAGTATTCAGAACTGTATTTCTTAAGCAAAAAGATTCACATTTCACTGTGCAAGGTGATTAACAGGAGAAAAAAGCATTTGGGGATTTACTTTTTTGCAACTGCTGTTGAGTTCCTACCTCAAACCAGATTTGTTTAAAAACAAACAGTTTTGGCTGAAGATACAGAATTACAAAAGAGTAACACAAACCTTGAAACTCAAGTGGTGAACAGGTAACTATGGTTATTTTTTCCACATAAAGATGTTTTAGCCAAGACAAACTTAAGCAACTGTCTTTATTGGTAGCCAAATCCACTGAACACCATCAGCACAGACACTGCTTCAAGGATGTTGTCTGTCTGTTCCAATTACTTCACCCTTTCCTCCGTATCACAAGCCTCAAAACCATGGAGGTATGAAACCACAACAACAGATTTTTAATTTTTTTTTTTTAACAAGAGGCTACAAGAAAAGACAAGACTACAGAATGTGGTGAAGAAAGAGTCATCACCTCTACAGAGACAGCAGGACTTTGACCAAGAAATTTTAATCAGCGAGCATGTAAGGACTCAAACCAATTCAGAACCCAGAGCTGCAATTTTGTTGGGTATTCTCCCCTTCACCAATCTATAACTCTGCATGTACATGTTCTGGATGGCTTGCATTCAGTGGGACAGAGGTAGTGATGGGAACAGGATTCCTTCCCTAAAGTTTCCGAATAGATGCAACCTGGTAAGCATGGCCCCAAGGAAGGGTGAGTGCAACCAGCAGAGGGCCTGCCAACTGGGAAAGGACAAGAGCACAAGCAGAGACAGCAAGCTGCTCTGCCATACCCAGACTGATAAATAAAATGTTATGGAAAGGTGCTGGACAAGAACTGAACAAGTAAAAAAACATCTGTGGCCTCAGCAATATGTACTTCATGCCAGGTTGTGCAAAGGATAGAACTGTACCTTTGCTATACAGTTGTGGTGATCAAAATGATATAGTACTTGCAGTACTGCCAGAAATTCCAGTGTGTAACTAGCTAGCTTGATTATTCTGATAATAGCTCTATAAAGTCAGTCACCCATTAAAAAAAAAAAAAAATCTGTATTTGCAGACAATTCCTTTATCCAGTTAGTTCTTCAGACTTGTCCCACCTTTGCTATTTTTCTATCCTAAGGGGATTATGACAGACTTCAGCTGTTAAAGTTCTTTCCCCTTTGCTCAGTGACAGCAATTTAAAAAATAGCATGTTTTCATCTTACACTCCTGGAATACTACAATTTGTTGTAAGAGCATTCAATCAGAGAAAACTGTCTGTAATACTTATAATAAAAGTTATAATAAAGGGTTGCAACTCTTGGACAAGAAAGGATGGTTGAAACTAGATAATCTGAATATAATTTGAGTTCTATAAACCAATAATTGAATAAAGTCAATACTTGGGGCTAGAGAGCAATTCTCCTTAGAACACCCCATTTCTCTTCTTAAGAAGATCAGAGGTAAAATGGTTTGTTTTATTGCAACACTGGTTAGCCAAATCCAATCCTTCCCATTCAGATATGATTTTTAAGAACCAAGGATTTTACGGTTTACTGCCAAATTTGGCAGACAGTTTACTGATGAGATTCATGACCTTGGGATTGCTCTGGTACTTAGACATATTTGCTGGGTTCTGGGCAACATCTTGGAATGCAACCATAACTTCTGGATCCTGCAGGATAAAAAGAAAAAAAAAATTAGGGCATCTGTAAAACAATTCTACAAAACTGATTATGTGGTTCCACATGAATCTAATTTGTTCAGCTTTTACATAACAAGACATTAGACTTCTGGCAAGAAGTCTAAAGACAACCCAATAATACAGCGCATGTTGTTAAGCCTGTGTCAGTAAACACCAGAGTCATTACTGAATTTGTTACAGTAATAGTTCAGTGTGTGACAAGGGGGATAGGATAAGAGTTCTGTTTTCCCAGAACAGGAGCTATAAAACATAGCCACACCTACTGCATTATTTCTGTTCAGGCATCTTTCAAATGCATTTTGAAGGAGGCAGGAGTTTGATGTGTGTAGCATGCATGATAGAATAACTCTACTCTGAGGAACAGCTAAATCTCATCCTTTTCTCATCATTCTAGCAGCAGAAACCTGCAACTGTTGGGTTGTTAGCAGCCAACGTGGCAATGTTTGGCTTTTAAAAATGCATCTAATTCTCAGTCATTCATCACATTCGCTGAGAAATCACACTTGGAAGAGAACCTTGTTATCTTTCATCTCACTACTGTGTTGCAGTTAATAAATACATCCACATATTCAATGAAGTCAGTGCCCAAAAAAATAACAATTCCATCTTCTCTATTTAGTATGAGAAGCATTAATACCTTTTTCCCGTACTTCTAGTATACCTTTGGCCTCCATTGAACTTGAACTGGTTTTACTCATTTTACATGTGTATATTTTGAACGTAATGAATCTTTATGTATCAATTTTACATCTCAGCCTGGAGAAATGTTTCCATTATAAGCAATATCTACAAAAATTCAGGTTTTCTTTAATTCAACAGAAGTGCAAGCAGTTTAATATGTTCAATACAAATCACAGATGTTAGCTTTAATTTCATCTGCTGTTCTTTCTAGGACATATAAATATTTTCACCAAAAGATACCCTGCTCCCTAGACTTCTAACCCATTGCTACAGCAGGCATGTTCTTTGAAAACCATCAAAACCCAACAAGTGTGCTCAGAACTGTCTGTGCTGCAATAACACCATCCTTTATCTATTCTAGCATCAGACTCAGTCCAAAGCTGTTTAACAACTCTGATCCTAAATTGCATTTAGTAGGTGTGGACTCCACTGAAAGCACCCACACACCTCAGTCATATTTTATACATGTTGGGAACCAAGAGTCCAGTCTTACAGGAGGATTTACAAGTGTGTTGTCTCCCTCACAAAAGATAATCTGCAAAGTATATGAAAAACAGAATGCTGAAGTTCAGAAAAGAGAGACTAGATACATTCTCTCCACTTTACAGGACTCCCATGCAAAGAAAAAAGGAAGACTTTCACAACCTCTGACTTCTTGAATTGATTTCAAAATACAGGATATGATCATTAAGATTATGCCATATTGTTAATTCTGTGGTTTCACTTATATATGAATCTGGAACAAAAAGCTGAGTAAGCTTAGTCACTAGTTTGTGTCAAAGCACACCTAAATTAATGTTAAATATCCAGTTTTATGCTATGTGCTTCATTTTCCTATCAATTCACAGCAAGTAAATGATTCTGTACCTCTGTGACTCCCTGGAAGCTCTCAACCTTACAGAGTATTTGTAACATTCAAGGTTTCACAGTGATAAGCAATATTATCAAAATAAAGTGTAAGACTGAGGATATCAACATGTCTGTAGGGAAATGTTTAGCACATAAGGTGGAATGGTAGCCATTCCGTTAATGGTACAAGGGAGACATTCAGTTTTCTAATGCTCTAGTTTTTAGTTGCAGAAGGAAAAATAGTATTTCCAAGAAAAAAGTTATCACTACTTTTTTTTTTTTCCAACTTAACACATTTTGTTGGAAGTCTGTGTCTAACATATGGCTACATGTCAAATAAAGAATCCATAGGTTCATCTTACACATCACTCCTTTTCAAAAAAACCTCTACTTGACTCTAAAATGCAAATGTCATGTGTCTAGACAAAACAGTTGTATATGCAAGATATAAAGTACTAGGCAACCCTCCAGATAGGCACAGTAGTAAAATAAAACACACAAAAATTTCAGTCAATTCTTCTGGAGACTAGAAAGCTTAGGGGCAAATGAGTTAAAATAACGTACATTAGAAGTCACTGCAAAAAGTCAACATTTGCTATCATTAAGAAGCTGTGAAAAGAAATGCAACAGAAGTTTTGCTGCTTTGAGCAAAAATGAAATAAAAAATCCTGAAGAAATAAATCTTCAGGTAATGGAACCAGAAATCTTCCTCAAGAAAGAATTTTTTATAGTGCCTTGCAGAGAACAAAAAATCACAGAATTCTTAGGGTTGGAAGGGACCTCTGGAGATCATTTAGGCCAACCCCACTGCCCAGGCAGGGTCACCTAGAGCAAGGAAGATTTATGCCAATGACAAGCAATAACATCCCTAAACATGTCCACAGGCAGCCATATCTGGTTCTTTGGTTGCTTCTATGGATGACAAGATGAAGTTAACAGCATAACCAGTTTAATCTGGCTTGTCTTCAGACACACACAGTTGCCAGGTTTACGGAGATGTTAAAAGAGTCAGGCACATTTCAGTGTTAGCTCATGGAGAATAGTCTCCAAAATGATGAGGTCATAGCAAGTCTAAAGAGACTGAGGTGGTGGCCTTCACTCGCAGAATATTCCCATTTTGGCCCTAACTCCTCACTATGAAAAGCCTCTACAGACTATCAGTTAAAAAGCAATTTTGGAGCAACTTGTGTGATTCAGTATGTTCAGACTTTTTTGGTACCTCAGATAACAGGCGTAGTAGCTGCCAGCTAACATTATCCATCAACATATTCCATAGCTGCACTGAGCAGATGCCAAGCAGTAGAAACTACTGTCTTTTAAAACTAGAGCTTACATGGGCACTTCAGAAAAGACCAGAACACAGAGTTGGACATTTTAGGAAAAGGTGCCAGTGTAGACATAGATGAAGTTCTAATAAATCACATCTAGATACAAAGTTGGTACAAAGAGGACAGTAAGAGACTCAAGGTTTGCTAACAGGCTGTACATGTTAAAGCCTGCCTGCATTATCAGAAGACACTGTCAACACACATTCTTGCAACAAAGTCCTACCCTATGCTGGGGTATACGTAATCAGCATGCAATGGAGTTTTCTTAAAGGCATGGGACAAGCACTTAATATTTAGCTGCACCTCAACACTGTTTTCAGCAACCTCTCATCACAAACTCCAGTGTTACAGCAGGAAGTAGCCAGGTAAGGAAGACAGCTAGAAGTCATGGGCCCTTTCTGCATGGTTTGCATGCAAGCCAACATTGTTGACTGTAGCAGCCTAAGTAAAGCTGTGTTTTCCAACATCAGCACCATTAAGGGAATAAACCCACAAACTTTTGCATGGAAAATCATGATTTTTTGTGATCCCAGGGCATACTGAAAAAGGTTCCCTTGAGATGCCTTTATTTTAATGAGCTGAGGACAATATGTAACTCAACTTTAATCACAGTAATCCAGAAAAAAGAAACAAGACAGTTTTATTTACTTGATTATTAGAATGCAAAAGTGACTACATAGCTGACTTTTTCTAGCCAACCTGTCCGTAAAACTGGTGTTATCAGATATGTTCCACTTAATCTGTTGAAATACTTTTCTTGAGTAGAAGTAGTCATGACATTGAGCAATTAATTAATTGAGCAGTTAATCAAGCCCACTAGAGAAGTACCCTTTCTGAGTATGAATTCAGAAAATGTCCAATGAAGAACTATTCTAATTATACTTTGTCTATGGCAAAACCTCAAACATTTAATCTCCTGAGAGAAACGTAATTCTCATCACAATATTATTATAATATATTGTATTAGAAAAATATTAATTTTTTGTTTGTGCATAATTATCCCTCTACAGAGTGTATGCATTCCAAAAATGAGCAAATAATTTATGTGTGGAAAACGACCATTTAAGAGATTTTTTCAAAAGATACCGCAACTGCATATAGTGCAGTTTTGCCTATCACCAACAGGGGGGCAGGGGGTGTGTGTGATTTTTAATTAAGCCTCCATTAGTTTGCAACACAGCTAACATTGAATTCAGACAGTCTGGTGTCACACACATCAGGAAAGAATTTTACAGCAGAAATAAGCAAGTACCCCATTGCTATTCAAAAGGTCACACCTTCCTTCCTCCCCTTAGGCTCTTAGGTGCTGTTTCTCTTTCAGAACATGCAGCTTTGACTTTAACAAATACTCACCTGCATGGCCGCAAGAACTTCTGGATCACTGAGAATCTCATTGAGACCCGGCATACCTGCCATTCCTGGCATGCCTCCAGCCCCAGGAAAGCCACCTGAAAACCGAACCCAAGAAAAACACATGATGAAAAATGTTTAACCCACCTGTACAGTAATTGTGCTTACTGAGACCAAGACATACTGCCCTTGCCACATCTCTAAAGCCATGTCTTCTATAAGGCTACAGCTGGTCTACTCAATGGAAAGCAGGGTCTTCTTCACCTTCTCTTTCTGTGAAGGCCTGCATCTTATTTCATCCATGTTTTAACCCAACTGAATAGGAGGCTTGTAATGAGTACAGTTCTTTTTCTGGTCAACGTAAATGAGGTAGGTCTCAAGCTCAGGGACATAAGGAGTTTGAATGCCTGGCATGAAAAACTTGGGGCAGAAGCAACTCAGTGGTATTATGTCCCAGGCACATTCTACATTTGGCAGGAACTTTGAGTTTTGAAAAATTGTACCACCAATGGGAAAAAACCCAACAAAACACCAAGAAAAAATACCCCTGAAGCAAAATGCTTGAGGTTCTCTTATGGAATCCTCATTCAGCAGCTTCCCCAGCTGTGCTGAGCACGACACACATGGTCTCTATCTGGCTGCTGATCCAATTGGAGCATGCACACAGCCTATCTCAACTCTCAACTACATCTCAATCTTCAAGAGCATTAGTACTTTTGTTTCTCCCGTTCATTGTGTAACACAGAAAGCCTGATTTTTGTAATGCTGTCAAGGGTAACTTTTCTATAAGGTAATCTGCACTACCTGCTTTAAAAAACTATTCTGTTTAACAACAGCTTGCAACCAGCACAGATTTCTCTCACGTTCAATCCAAATTTTCAACTTGAAAACTATTGTTCTTAAGCAGAATGGATTCAAGGCAACCTTGGTAATTTAGAAAACATTTTTATTCTCATTTTTCAGCACATTATCAAGCAAATTCTGCTTCTTTTGTTTTCCCAGGCCTAAATCCTTTCATTCTCTTATCCTTCAATTACTAATTTCTGTCTTCCCTCTACTTGCTACACAGCATCAATCCCCGTCAAGAGAAAGAAACCTATCCTTCTTACCACTAGTGCTCCAAGAGTTATTTGTATACAAGTTCTAAACTTCACATAAGATCTTTCTCTGTGTCTTGAGAACAAATACTATAAAAACTGCAGTTATAATACTCCATATGGGAACAACAGCCACCTCTACCTCAAGTATTGGTGCTTAAAAATAAAATACCTGGGAAGCCACCTGGGAAGCCACCAAACTGAGCTCCTCCTGCCTGTCGTCTTGCTTCTTCCTCCTGCAGATGAAAGCACATCATTCCACACAAAACAATGGAACTGCATCCTGTTTTCTACTGCTCAACTGGGTTTAGGAGAAAAAAAATAGCCAAGACTGTTTCAGGCAGATATGCTATCACAATAAACAAAGCCCTCTACTATGTTCAAAACCACTGACAAGAAATTGCTGTCTATTCTTAATTTTGTATGTGATTGCAGGTTAGTTATGCAGAGTATGTTTCTACCGAATATGAACTGCACTATTTGTTTTAGCTCCCCAGCTGTATTTTTAGAACTCCCACCCCCCACACATTAAAATATATCATTTAAGCACCAAA
>VZRO01000882.1:659595-674601 GCA_013397915.1 Daphoenositta chrysoptera | reverse complement strand
AAAAAAAAAAAAAGCAAGCAAACTGTGCCAGGAATTGAGGAAGAGAAGCAAAGTATTATTCTGAATTTAAAACCTCCCACTCTGGGATACATAAGTACTTTAAGTGAAAACTATTCTGGAACAGTCATAAAAGAAGTCAACTGACTTCTTGAAATACAGGATTAGTAGAGATTCCAGAGACTGTTTTTGTCACAAGCAATAAAACTAGATGAACTCAAATGCCCTTTTCTCCAAATTTCATTACCAGTCAAGTCAGCAAGACAGAAACCAACTCTCTAAAATTTAAAAATTAAATTTAGAATATTTTTTTCCTCTCTAATTCATTTTAACCAAAATAACTATGACACTCTTCAAATTACTAAGAAACATTAAAGATATTAAGAAATAAAAATATTCACCCTTTGTGCTTTCTCATGCTCCTCCCGTGCCTTCTTCACTCTTTCCATTCTTTCCTTTATTTCCTTTTCTTCACGCTTCCGCTCATATTTTCGTCGATGTTCTGCAATTTTCTGAGCCTGTCACAATAGAATACCAGGAGTCCTATACATTTCTGCATCTCACACAATGTATTTCAATACAAAATACATGTAACAGAACCAACTGGTTCTACCAGTTCTTAAATTTCGCATTGTACGAGCCTCTTTGTTTTAGAAGCTATTTGCTACTTCTTTCCCATGGCAATCAGTCATTCATGTCTGCTCAACCCTGACTCGATTCACCAGAACATGCACTCTAGCACAGTTTTTTGCAGTAGTTTTGGGACTTGCATCATCATTACAACTTGAACATGTTATTATTCCATGTCCCTTCATGTTTTTATGCTAAAATATTGATTTCTCTGGGGCTAAAACCAGCAACTGCCCTGGAAAAGGGGACAATAGGAAGTATAATTCCCACTGCACACACACACTTTTTATATAGTGTTACCGCTGTTTCAGATGCCTCTACAGCATCTAAAGACTGACATAAGCAGACCAAAGAATTCCTCAATCAAACCAAGAAAGGGCTGGTGGGGAGGAAGTTTACTTCCTCTTACTAATTTTTTCCTCAAGTGCATTAAATCGACAGTTCCAGTGAAAGAGGAATTAACAATCTTCCCAAGGCTCCTCATTCAGGGCTCATTATAACAACAGAACTAACTGCAGTACTGCTTTCCTCAAAACAGAACGTTTATCCTCCATATAAATCACTGCCAAAAATGCTTATGATTTCAGAAATTGTGTATGATGGTTACTCTGTAACATTCCTATAACTAAAAAACACATACAAAAATCAGGGTGCAAGAACAAAGACACTACTTCCACAATGGATACTCTTGTATTCTTTTAGAATACTCTTTACAGGAAAAAAATTACTTTATAAACAGCAGAGCTTTGATACAACTTATTTTAGCTAGGAGATACTCATTCCATACTACATCATTCCTACGTGCACCTGTAAGAGAAGGCACACTGGAAGCAGCAGGAAAGGTAGAGAGTGAATGCAGTATGTGCTATCAGATCCTGATGTCACTGCCATTTAATGGCTCGTTAAGAGAGAGGTAACTGTTCTGTTTTCTTTTCAATGAAGCATAAAGAGTTTCCGAAGTTTAGATTTTCGTTATTTCTAAGTATTTCTCAAAATGAATTAAACATTTTTAGACGTTGAGCTGAAAGTGCTACAAAAGAAAAAATTCTAGGAAAGCTTGAAGTGAATAAATTAGATGAATGCAACCTTTTCACTTAGAAAAGATTTTGAAAATCACCCATGAAAAGATCATGTTTTTCCTAGAGCTACATACACCAATTCCCATGCAGTCAGCAACTACACCTCAATGTATCACAGATACTCCGCTGTTTCTTTGCTCAAGCAGATTAACTGGGAAAGAAAAGGTTCCGCCTCAGCCAAGCATTAAGTATACTTCTTATGAAAACCAGTTGAGACCTAAGACCTAATTACATTAACCACAGATCAATAGTCTACACAACAGAAGACTAATAGATTTTAAAATGGTTTCCATTGTCATTTTGCTGGAGACAGCAAAGAGACAGTAGAAAATCTGAAAGCTGAAGTTATTAGACACAGGAATGTTTAGGCATGTGGGGGGTTTAAGCTTGACTGGCTGCCAGATGCTCACCAAGCTGCTCCCTCACTCTCCCCTCCTCAACAGGAGAGGAGAGAAAATAAGATGGAGAAGCTCTTGGCTTGAGATAAAGACAAGATCACTCACCCACTACCATCATGGGCAAAACAGACTCAACATGGGGAAGATTAATCTAATTTATTGCCCATTAAAAATGGAGCAGGATGATGAGAAACAAAGACAAAGCTAAAGCCACCTTCTTCCCAAAGGTCAGCTTTACTGCTTCATTCCCCACTCTTCCACCCTGAAGAGCACAGTGGGATGGGGGCTGTTAGCAGTTTGTAACACTACTTCTGCCACTCTATCTTTTTCACACCTTTTTCCTGCCCCAGCGTGTCTGCTCCACGGGATGCAACAAACTGCACGAACTGCTCCAGTGTGGTTGTCCCCAGAAGGTATGGTGCTTAAACAACAAACTGTTCCACCATGGGTCCCCCATGAGCTGCAGCTTCTGCCACAAAACCAGCTTTTGTGTAGGCTTCTCTCCACAGACTGAAGTTTCTGCCAGAAGCCCACTCCAGAGGACTCTCCATGAGGTGCACCTTTCTTCAGGCATGGGATCCTCCATGGATCTGCTGCACTGTGGACCTCCATGGGCTCAAGAAGGACAACCTGCTTAACCATGACCTTCTCCATTGGCTGCAGGGGAATCTCTGCTCTCATGCCTAGCACACCTCCTCCTGCTTCCTTCTTCACTGATCTTCGTGTCTCTGCAGGGGGGTGCTTCTCTCACATTTTTCTTTTTAGTGCCCTTCCTCTCACAGTTGTCATGCTGCATTTTTTAACCCTTTCTTAAATATGTTATCACAGAAGCACCACCGGTGTCACTGACTCACTCAGCTTTGACATCGGCTGCAACTGGCTCCCTCTGACACAGGGGCAGCCTTAAGTCTCTCCTTACAAGAGGCCAGCCCTGTAGTCTCCACCTTCCCCTAAACTTCCTATGTAAACCCAATACAATGCAACTGCTGCCATCTGTGGTGTGTCAACCACTTCACAGGAACAGGCAAAAACTCATGAAAAAGAAAGCCTGCTATCAATACTGTAACATTTGTTACAGAGAAGTTCCTCCTTAGAAGATTGCTGAGGTCAGCCACGGGAGAACAGCTGAAAACCAGTTGTGCAGAGCTGAGGCTGCCCTCATGGGGCTGACTAATGAAAGTACAAACCACAGCAAAATGCTTCCTTTGGAAAATGTGCTTAAGGACAAAGCTTTGATCAACTCAGAAATATCTTGGGGAAAAAATCTATTATCAGCTGTCTCTTGCTTTTCTGAAGGTTTTTAGTCTAGATTCTAAAATACCTGGCAAACTTCAACTACTTCAGATTCTTCTGCCAAAATTTTAAAAAGGAATATATTTCATATTTCAGTTACATGCCCAGCCCCACACACTCTATTTCTCTATACACAGCCATAAACAGCTGTTACTGAAGACGGAAGCATTTATAAACTCAGTCTGAACTGTCAGAAGACACATGAACATATTTCTTCCAGACAATGCCTACTGAAGAATACAAAGGCAGCTATGCCACTCAGACAAATACAGGAAAGACCTCCAACATTCCTCCCCACTTACTCTTGGCTGCACCTCCTTCAGCATGGCGCTTGCATCTTCATCATAATCAAGTTTACAAGCTAATGCAAGATCATGAGCAGCCTCCTCCCAATGGCCAAGAAGTCTGGAATTCAGAAGACACCAACAGTCAGAAGGAAAAACTAACACTTACAGTTCTTCAAAGTATTTAACCATGCATCACTCAGAATTTTTACCTAGAGCTACAAGGACTTAGAGATGTTTAATAATCATGGTGTTTTTGCTAAGCTGCGCACTACAATACCATAAGAGGACGCTTGCTTGCTTCATATCCTTACAGTAACTTTTGCTTAAAGTAACAACGAGTAAAAAATTCTCCATGAGATCATGTCATTGTCTGCTATAAAGAATGATCTAACAGGGAGAAGGTACCCTAGCTAAACACATGAAGCACACTAAGAAAAATATTCTGCACCACTAGGCACATGCTCAGTCTACACAATCAGTGTTTTGTGCAAGTCAACACCACTACTACCACCTCAGGCTTAAGTGGACCCTCTTACTCAGCACTCAGACTTCCCAGGTGGATGTCTTAAGCGGTCATGTAAGCCTCTGTGTACACATCTTTAATATTAATCTATACATGCTCTTGATAATTAAAAATTTAAGCAAATGGTGGTATTACTAAATGGTCAAAGTACTTCTGCTCACAGACAGAGGTGTTAATTCAAACTATGCTCCAGTTTTCTCATTCTTAGGCTTCACACTGTAAATTAAAACTGAAGACACTAACAAACTACTCCCTGAACACTGTCTAAAATTTTTTTTAAAAGTTATATTAGCATTTACTTCTTCCACTTTTATACAGGCCATGAGAACTGTCACATTTTTTCTGTGATTTATTGCTATTTAAAAAAAAAACAACCGAAAACATGAACTATAGTTGGGGGAATGCCTAACACCACTTAAAATAATTACACTGTTTGCTCAATAACATTTCTCAGTTGCAACAAATGGTTCCCTTAATAACCAGACATCTAAATTTACTATGTAGAAGAGCTCTGGGATCTAAGGAATAAGGACAGTAGAGAAATGTTCAAGAATTATAGGTTAGTAAAAAACCCAACAAACTAAGTGAAAACAAAAGAGCTCTAAACAAATAAAACACCCAGTCCTAGATCTCATAATCTTTACCAAATGATTAGAAAATGTTATTCAGAAAAGCAGTAAGCCATTAGAAGATACGGGGGGCAGGGGGGAACAGGGGACGACAGTACCGAAAAGACTACTCATAAATTGCCATCAGTAAATCACCATCCTTTCTATTCTCTAAGCCACATACTCAGCACAATTGGCTCACAGCTTCTGCTCTCAGGAACAAGACAAACAGTTTAGAGACACAGAGGAGAGAATGTATGAACAAAACTGTTCCCCCCAGGTAAAGATAATATCAAGTACAGGTGCAGTTCATTACCTGTGTGCTTTCCCCCTCCATTTATAGGTCTGTGCCGAGTCAGGATTAATCTTGATGGCTCTGTCACAATCTCTAATGGCAGCATTTGGCTTCTGTAGTTTCACATAAACACTGTGGAAACAAGAACATTCATCATACATATTGAAATACCAAGTTACTAACTTAAGCTGGAAATAATTTTAGATGACTAACAGGCAAGCTAGTGAGATAATGCATTTGAAGAGCTGAGTTCAAAAAGATTTTATAATGATAACAAAGTCACTAAAATTTAGTCTTGCCCTCCCAGCACTGTAGGTGAATCATTAGCAAGAACTGAAAGCATTCATTGCTCAGACTCAAGCCCTGCCAGCAAGAATAACTTCAGTGCAGAAAGAGATACATAAATCAAAGGACACTTCAGCCCCGTGGTGCTTGTGGTCTATAGTCAATTGCAACTAGCAATTTGAACAAAACAACAATAATATTCTGCATGCTATATTGCACAGTCTTTAACACAGTAATACAAAGAAAGCATGAGGAGTTATACAGGCTACAAGGATCAACAGCTGGAGTCATGAGCAAAAGGAGACAGGAGATGAGTCATCAAAATCAAAACCAGCAAAACAAACCAACCCAGCAAGAAGCCCCAATCCCTTGTCAGTTAAATGCAAAAACTGAAAATTTTACAACACATAAGCATATCAGACTAACTAATAGAGTGGTACTTTAGTAGGTTCAAGTAATTAAAATTAAAAATCTCTGAAGGAAACACTAATAAACATTCCTGAATTGACGGAAGTATTCAATATTCAACATATTCCATATCAGATCTTCTACATCTACATCTAATTCTACATCTCCCTTTTACATCTACTTGAAAACAATTTATCAACAATTCCTGGCAGTAACTTCATTAGTAAGATTTGTTATAAAGCAAGCACAAAGTCACAAATTCTCTTCTAGGAACAAACAGGCAGAGAGGGCATCAGGGAAGAGTCCCAAAGCTACACCTCACCAATGAGAGCCACTCCAATGTTGCTGGTTCCACAAAGCCCCTAGTCTCTCAAACACACAACCCCCCCAGAACCAAAACCATGGATTACTCATAGCACTTGACCAACATGGCAAGTTTTACAATATCCTAATATATCATTAATTTCTTTCCACAACAGACCAAATTGAGGGAACTTTTAAACTTCTCCTAACCTTCTTATTTTTCATTGCTATACCCAGTCCTGAGAAGATATGGCACTATAAGAAATTTTAAAAATACTGTTATGATGGCACCAGCAACAGTGTATTAAGGTACACAAGTGGTGTTACATGCAAAAACTTTGATATGGAACAGAAAAAACCAGCAAGACAAGTACCAGTTAATATGTATTACAATGGAACAGTTAAAGGACACTAATTAATCTCGTGAAAGTTGAAGTTTTCTTTGAATAACACTTTGCTATGGAAAAGATCCACTAAATTATCAAATCATCCATGGTCAGTGGTCTTTTGTGTAAGAACAGAAAAAAAAATTTGCTTCTGCAATCCCTACTCGTCCAGCCTTCCTGAAGAATTAGGAATACAAAGATGTTTGTGTATTAGGAATTTAGAAAGTTCCCAATGCATCATCTGCAGTCTGGTAGATGTTATTAGCAGTCAGGTGGGTAGAGAATGGGCTGAGAAACAGTGTCCTGTTGAAACGTAAGACTGTCGAACAGAACAGTCTACAAACAGTAGATTTGATCTACTAACAAATTCATTTAGCAGGTGCAACAGGGAGAGAATTCTTAATTAATGATTCTTAATTAAGTTTGCATCTAAACAGAGTATCATTTCAATCATCATCTTAATCCCACAATAAACTTCAGATTTTACAAGTGATTCTAATCCAGCATTATTCTATCTCAACATACCAAAAGCAGTACTGCTGAGGAATACTTTCAGTGCAGGTAGCTCTATGTGCAGCTGCAGTGTCAGCTGAAGACTGAACTCTCATGCTGAGAGCCCCAGGCAAGAACTGGTGTCAACCTTTGCACAGGGACTTGTGGCCCAGCCAGGTGACTGGACACTCAGAGACACAGCCGGAGCACATGACTCCAGACTTTCCCAAGCACAGACTGTGAGGGTATAAAAGCCCAGGGCTTCCTTTGTTTGGGGTCCCTCCTCAGAGGCACCAGCTCAAGCTGTTATTTCGTTATTGCACCATGAATAAATTATTTTAAGGATCCAGATGTCTAAGACTCTGCTGCAGGAAACCCAGCGTCAAGACAGTAAGGAAACCTGGTCTGAATGTGTGAGTGTGGGGTGTGTAGCTGCAAAGGGGTTTCAGTCCCAGCTCAGTGTGAGTGTGACTGTCCCAGCTCAGTGTGACTGTGACTTCCACTGTACCCCCTGGAAGTTCAGACAGGAAAGTATCCATAATGTTATGACAATGCATTTTGGAACCACATTCTGTTATTTACTCTATTATCAAGATTCTTTATATGACTGCTTCAGCAAATCTGGTGAGTCAAGTACAAGAGAAACTGCATGAAATGAACACTTCCCTTTCCCTCCTGTGGTTTAAGTTTACTTAGATCCTCAAGTTGCCTTATATTTAGACTCCTCAAGGAAAATAATAGAACAGGCAGAAACATAAATCACTAGTTTATGACTCACCTTGCCCTCTTGGCATACAAGATGGCCAAACAAGGATTCAGTTTGATAGCATCTGTGAACAAGTCAACAGCCTTCTGAAGGTCCCCTAAATATAAGTACCAGTGAAGTTTCAATCATTATGTAATGTAATTACATACAAATTCCCAAACCTGCCTTACATAGTGTTATGTGCCTAGACACTTCTTAGATAGAACATTTTCAACAAAGAAAAACCAATTTCTCCCTCTTGCTATGTGACTGAAGCACAATCTCCAAAATAAATGCTTGAGAAGAGATACTTTTCCCAGTTAAATTTGTATATTTAACTTTGAATGAAACCAAATAGAATGTCACATCTTTATTATACACCTTTTCACTGCATTAAGACAAACCACTAGAAACACTAATCACAATATGGAGGGAACTACAATAATGATCAATTTGTAATTAAGATGCTGCAGTACCTCATTCCCCCTTCCCACCTTTCCCTAAACTATGGCTACATTGGAAAAACAGTACTTGGAAGAAGCTTTCATGTTCTAGGTAGTTTTGGGTATCCAACAAAAAGCTTGTTTCCTCTTCCTTGAAAGCATTCAAAATGGTCCAAGATATTTACCTTCTTTTTTATAATAGGAGAACCATACCTAATGTCCTTGAATAAGTACTAAAAAACAATTTATCACCTTCACTGAGAGCATTTATTGCTTCAATCTTCTTTTCATTAGCTTGATCCTCCATCTCTTCAGTTACCTAACAAAATAAAATGAAAAACACACACAGACCCCAAAAGCTATAGCGTCCAGGCCAGAATTACCATGCTAAGACCATGCCAAAAGAGAAAGCTTCAGTTTTCCAATTCCAGAACCTTAATTTCAATTTGCATTGAAATCATAGTTCAAAAAAACCCACAAAACCTTTACTTTCAGCTTGAAGACATTAGTCAACATTATTTTTAGGTATAAAACACTTGAAATTAAGTTGAATAATGGTACAATTCTACATATCTAGTTTGCATGGGCGTTTTGATAAAGTTCTTTGGCGTTTTCTGACCTGACCTTTCACACTGAACTTTTTGATTGACTTTAACCTTGAATAAGAAAAGACTGTGATTTTAAGCCAGGAAGTTTTCTGTTTAGAAGAAAAAGGACAAAACAACAGCTGGCTACACAGATAATAGAGTACTCATCCTCCCTCAGCTGCTATCCTTGATTACACTCAAAGCTTCTTTCTATCTTTCCTACTGCCACATTGATAATATTTTGCTTACCTCCACATTTTCGTCTCCCATTTCTTGAGGGTCATCGTTGTCTGGTTCAATCACTCCCTCATTATCAATTTCTGGGGGAAAAGCAAAAAGCAAGACTAAGCTCCATCTACAGAGACAGGATTTTCAGAATAATTTTCACATTGGCAAAATGCAATAAAGACACTATTTTCCTCACCTAAGTCACTCTCTTCACTTTCTGGTTCAGGTGATTTAACCGGCTCCTCTGGGTGTTCCTCTGCTTTGCCCTGAGAGAGACACATATTTGTATGCACACATTATTTCTGACTGATGCTCTACTTCCACTCTCACAAATAACAATGTATTAGAAAAATCAGATCGCTATACAGCTGAACCATTTTATTTTTAAAATATTAATCTCCTTTTCCCTCCTCTCAGATTAAGTCTGTCATGTATGCAAATATTTAAGAGTCCAAATCTGGACTCATGAACTTCTATTATTGGTGAAGCTGGTCCTTCAAATTTTGTAATTCAATAACCAATACCAAATAATCCAAATAACACCCAGTTCAGATCCAGTTCTGCAGTGATTACTAATCAACCCTTCCAATCTTCCTGCCTTCCCTCACACATTCTCTGAATCAAAAATTCTCTCAATCTAATACTATTAAGCTAAGGTCCTTTAGCAGGCAACAATAAGCTGATGACAGTGATTTAAATATTGTTTTCATTTGCCAAGGTCTGAGATTGCTGCCATACATATTTAGAATATTTTTTTTAAATTCAAATGTTTTCTTATCAATTTCTAACTAAATTTCATCCGAATCCCATAACTTAGCACATCCTATTATCACAGATACAAGCTGCTTGTCTTCATACTTAATGTCACACACTATATTCAGTACATACACACAGTCCCTCCATATAGCTCTAACTAGCCAGTAATTCCAACATCCACTGTCTTCTTAAATAAATTTTAAAACAACTTTTTTTCAAAATAATTTCAAACTTGAAAAAATTCTGATATAAATATCTACAGGGCAAATTGATTTTCTCCCTTAAAATAAATGAACAAAAACCAACAACATCTTCCACAATACTGCCTTAAAAATTTGATAGTTCAACTGATCACTTCATTACTTATCATGCTCATTAATATTTCTTCTCATGAAAAGATTATAATTTAATCCACTAATGTCTAGAGAAGTGGTTTATAAACAGGCAAGAGAAAACAAAAAAAAAAAAAATCAAGAGTCTGTATGGCATTTGCACTGCAGAGAACATCAGGCATTCAGGATTAGGGAAATGGAGCATGATAACACTTGAAATGAACTAGGAAGCCATCTGTAACAAGTCATCTACAACATACAATGGGCAGGCTTCAGACTGAACTCTCACGTTCACTCCCCCCATCTGAGTAAAAACTGACAGCAATTTTTCCCCTTCTGCTGCTCAGTAATTTTGTCAGCATCAATTTTCAGTGAAAAATTCTTCATATCTCACCTTACTTGTCTCCTCTGTGGAAGCACTGGCTGGAGCAGGCGGTATTGTGCCTCCCATGCTTTTCAGCAAAACACAGGAAAGACAAAACAAAACAGTAAAATTATCAAAATAGTGACATGTATCTTATTGATTCAAATCCTGATAATATCAGCTTTTTGTTGTAACACAAAACATGATGATCCATTTCACTGACAAAGCAGCAAATACAGTACACATTCCCCACATTTTTCTCAGTTTAGTGCCATGCACACTGTTGTACAACTCCATTGAGACTTGCACTCACTTGCATCACCCTTTACCCACCCACCCTTTCTCACAAGGAAAAGCTGCCTCTTGGCTCAAATGGATTTCCTCCTTTAAATGTAACTTATGTTTGAATCAAAACTAGATATTATAATTATAGATATTATTAAAATTATTTTTTGAACAGAGGTCAAGCAATTAAAGAGAACAGCCTAAAAGGCCTATGCAATTAAAAAAATAAAACCTGCTGCCTAGAAAAAAAAACTTCTCTTACATACTGCAATATTCCTGTTTTTCCTTCATTACAATTAAGTAGCAGTCTTTGCAGAGACAGCATTCTGTCAATATAGACTAAACTTCCAAATGCTATAGACTTTGGTTAGCAGCCAGGAATAAGCAGAGGCTGAATTCTGCAGCTGAGAGATGGAACATCTAATCATACCCATGACAGCATGCCACAAGAAATACCATTCCCAGCCATCCCTGCCCCGAATTTCCACCTACTGATGGTTTTAAATAAAAATGATTCTATGAACTCAACAACCAACTCCTTGGGGCGCCACACAACTGGTTAGATGGGATTCAGGGGAGAGGAGAAGGAGGTGGGCAAACTGGGCTGGCCAGGAATTGGAAGGATGTAGGAGTATCTGCTTTCAGAAATTAGTGCAACATAAAGCTGTATCCCAAGGATGAGAAGTTATAGTCAAACTACTGCAGTCCATTCTCCCCTCTTTTCTCCCTCCTGTCAGCAGCACTACCTCAGAGCCAGGCCTCAAACTGGCTGAAAACAAACCTAAATGAGGAGGGATAGGACAGTGATAGGGATGAATTGGGAAAGAAAGGGTAGAAGAGAAGGAGTTGACAGGATTGACAGGTCCTGGCACAGGGCCCTGCAGCAAAAGGCAAGAAACAGCACTAAACTACTTCTCATTTACAAGGAAAAACAGTTTAAAAAAGCCAAAACCAACCAAGCAAACAAACAAAAATCCAACAAGTGACATTCCCCAGCATGTTTTGAAGCTATTGCAACAATCTCCATGTGTCCCCGGGATGTTGACATTACTTAATCGAAGTTATACTGCAAGGACTAAACAACTGCAGTCTGAGAAATCATTATCCAGCTAGGCAGAAAACACAGGACATGTACTAACTGTTCCTCCTAAATTTTTGTCCTCGTGGGCTGACAGTAGAACACATAACTCTGTATTAGTCTCTAAAAACCAAGGAGAGGACTACCAGGATCATCTAGTGAAGCCTTGGAACTTTTCTTCTGCATAAAGAAAAATACAAATTACAAAGCATTTTAGCAGTTCTAATAGCTAATATCCATGGTATTAGCTGGCTTTAAGTCTGACACCTTAAATCACCTCAAGACTGAAACAACTTAGTCAGCCTCCTCTGTTCTCTTCATATCCCTCCGAAAACTATCCAAGTTTAGATCAGTTTGAGAAATGGTTACTCATATACATGCATGTTTTATAATATGCTATTTCATGAACTGCCAAGGTTTAACAGATTCACTCACAGTACCTGAAAATATTTTTGCTATCCTGGTAATCTCTATTTAAACTACAGTTAAAACCCCAGAATAAAAAGAAAGTGACTCTAAAATCTCTTAACCCAGTATTTGATTACAACGATTAAATACACAGCAGGGATATATGCAAAGTATTAAGCCTCAGCAGTACATGGAAACACGAGACACTCTCGTAGAAAAGGCAGGTACTAGACTGTAGAAAAAGCACAGACACACAGAAGACACACAGAGCTTAAACTGTGTGATGCCAGTAACAACTGGGAGTTGTCGGGACTCCATTGCAACACTGACTGCACATTTCCACTCATCACAGCCATGAGAAGTGTCACGTTCATGACTTGTTGGAAGAACTGCAAATATGATTTCTACAACCACTTTTATTATTGACAGTAGAATTATATTTTTAGAGAGAATTACCGTGAATTCAAAAGGGTAAAAACCTATTCGAACAAAACAACAACAAAAAAGGCAAAAAGCCTTATTCATCAATAAGAGATTCTGTGTTATATTTTTAAGGACTGCCATTGTTTCTTTGTTCAATTGCAGGGTTTTGAAATGTGTTTCCTTTAATGACTGATTTCATAATAATTCAAGTAAAACATTTGTATTTTTAAGCAATTATGAAAAAATGGGCTTGATAAAACGAATGTCAAAACACTTTCCAAACACACTCATGCACTACTGTATGCTTTCTCTACAAAGAGAATCTCTATAGAAATTAAGTAAAACAGCTAGGCAGAACAAGGGTTAGAAAACAACAAGTGCATGAAAACAGGTAAGACTTAAGGTTACTGATGCAGTATTAACAGCTAATAAATAAAGCATCCCATTCTGGCTTCATGAGTAGTTAGTATAATTCAAATTAGAATCCCTAGGTTTAGGGGAAAGAAAATCCAAGCAATTAGCAGAATTTTAGTTTAAAAATGTAATGATGGATTTTAGTATCATTTCGTCATTATTCTAATCATTTATAACACTACCTTGGTAAACAAACCTATGTCTTTCAGATTAAGACAGCTAAGCCAAACAGAGATATAAGAGTTACCGAGTTTATTTCCACCTGAAAGCAGGCTATGCTGTTTGAAGCAGTTTCCAAAGAATGATCAGGCCCTATAAATGCACTTAATAGTTCTACTGCAAACAGCACTATTATGTAAAGGCAGAGGGAAACCCACCAGAATTCCAGACAGTTTTGCATGGAAAGTAATTTGGGTACCACTACCACCATCCAAGTGTATTACTTAGGCAAATATTTAACTTAAATATGTGAAGAAAACCAGAAAACTTGAGAGAGCTGTAGGAGGTTCTGCTCTGAAGTATTTTTTAACTTTTGAGATAAAGACATCCAGTGAAGATTTTACATGTGAAAAACATTCCATGGCTCTAAATGTAACTTCTGTCTTTAGAGGACAAGCACCAAATACAAATTCTAAAAATTAATCTGGAAATTAAAGCCCTCCCCATTAACATGGAGAAAGTCAGATGGTTATCTTTCCATTCCCTAACACTTTCTTTGGCCGAAAGAAGTCAGTGCTCTTCCTTTCCCTCTTAAAGCAGTCTGTCCACACCTTCATATTTACACAACAGAAGTACTGGAAGAAACCTGGAGTAAGGCACTGAGGTATTTTATGCAATAACAAAAGGAATAAAGACCTGCAGTAGGATGAGATAGACATCGATTCCTTCCTAGGCAGAGCTACATCCACTGTCAGTACTGCAAAGCCAAGTACAGTTAAATACAAGTGGTTTTACAACCACAGTATTATTCAGATGCATAAAAAACTTAAATATCACTGTAAAAGAACATGAATAAACACGTCATTGTAGCCATTTTCATTAGAGGACATATTGTGAAATGCCAGTGTTTACTTCTACGTATACTTATGCTTTTATATATATATATATATATATACACACAAACCCCTATTGATTCAGATTAATGCAAATTTTCTAAAACAATTCCCACTTTGTCACTAAATAAAAATCGTTTAAACTCGCTTTGCACAGAATGTGCCCCTGAAAGTGTGCACATATGAAAGGTCCCTCACTTCTCAAGAGTTCTTTAGTGCAACAGCCAAAAAAGCCAAGCAGAGGTACTGCACCTGGACAAAGGGGTTCTGTGGGTTCGTTCTCTGCCAGCAGCAAATAATCACCCTAATAATTGCAAATAATAACCCTTCCAGCCTCGTGCTTCTGGGCGCTCAGGGTGGAACCCGAAGAGGATTTTTAATTGAGAAGCATCTGTTACGACAGGCCCGGCTCACATAGAATACGTGCAAGCGTAAACAGCAGGTACCTAAATGGCTCACAGGGAGCGGAAAATTCGACTACTTTTGAAATATTAAACTTCAAAGAGCAAAACACGTTTTGGACAGGAACTGTAGCTGCCAGGTATTTTGTGCTTTTGGGTACCACGATGTAAATCAACGTCACTCACCTCCCCACAAACTCGGCTCCTTTTTAAGACAGGCTAGCCAACTCTGCTGCGTAATGCGAGAATTAGCTCAATAAGTATTACTCTGGGGCTTTCCAGGCTGGAAAGCTGAGACACTGAGAAGGCCGGGGGCCAGGCTTTTTGCAATGGGAACAGCCAGAGTTAACGAAACAAAACCAAAAATTAACAAGTCATTTTTAACGCGCCGGGAATAATCCGGGCGGGAAGACAAGGAGAGGGCGGGAAGAGAAGGGGAGGAGAGGGCGGGAAGGCCGCAGCGCGGACAGGACCGGACCCGCGGGGGCGACACTGCGCGCCCCCCG
>VZRO01000882.1:623646-658979 GCA_013397915.1 Daphoenositta chrysoptera | reverse complement strand
CGACACCCAGCTGTCCCCGCGTACAGCCCCGCTTTCGCCTCTCGGCCCGCGGGAAAGCGGCTCTTCCCGGCGGCGCGGTGGTAGCCCCGGTCAGGGCTGAATCCTAGGAAAGTACAGGCACTAATTTGAAAAATAAAGCAATGGTGTAGAAAGCTCCTCGCTGCCTTCAAGGCGTTGCTTTATCTAATGCCCGCTGTGCCGTCTCCTTGCGAGCTGCCCTGTTTGTCTGCTGTGTATGTGGAGAAAAAGAGTGGAAACACCAATTTTAAACTAGACCGCACAAAAAGCTGCAGCTACATTTCACCGCCCGGGTCTCCAGTCAAGCATCACGTAGTGAACGCTTCATGTTATGACTATTAGTTGTCATGCATAGATGATCTTCAACTAGAGGCTAACATACGGGTTGCCACAGCAAATCCACAGTCTGTATTATTTGCTGTAAGCCTTAGAGCCTCAGCTACCCGAAAGGCAGATGTTTTGCTTGTGTTATCCTTGCTTATGCTAGTGAAGAGTTAATAGCTTGTGTTCTGAGAATCCTGTGCCATGCTGTGGCAGCCCAAGTTGGTTTTGTAGTAGGCACATAGTAAGTAACATAAAGAGCAATCAATTTCCAAAACATCAAATAGATGTTTACCCTCTGACTACCCTCTCCTTCCACTTGTCTTGATGATTTGCATTCAGGCATAAGCAGTTCTTAGTTGCAAAATGCTGTGACTGAGAATTCTAAAGTTTCAGACAATTCATTTTTAATTTTAGACTTTGTCTTATCATGCCCACCCCCAGCTCACATATGCATGCTTGTAGTTGTCTTTAAAACTCACCTGCTGTGGTTGTGTGTGAGTTTGGAAGTGGGATACCTAACTATTCAGTTTGGCTAATGCTACTGCCATGGAAGGTCAATACATAAACAAGAACTCCTGGGTATCTTCCGTACAGGAAAAGAAAATCACGTTCCTGTATAAACCTGTGTTATTTGATGGTTTCTTTGCACCACTATTAGTAAAAAAACAGAACTGGAAAGGCTTTGAAAACTGTATAACTGTTCCAGATGAGTGAAATTTTTTGAAGACATAGTCAAGAAGAGACAACATACGAGTGTGGTGCTTGGAGCCCTGTGGTGTTTGAGGGAAGCAAGGGGGGGAGAGCACTGAGTCCCTCATGAACACCAGTTGAATGAATTGGGATGTGCAAACCAGCAGAGCTTCCTGGATTTTCTTGCTGCATTATCAGGTTTAGCATATGTTTGTTTCTTTCTGTCTGTTCTATGAATATTGGATTGAGTTGTGTGCATGTTGTTTCATAAACTATTGTAATGCCCAGCAAATGGAGAAGTTAAGAAGGGATATTTATGTCGTATAAGTGAATAAATGCTGCTAAGAGTCTGATGAGTAGACTACAGTTCTGCAGTTTCCTAACGGGAAAGTTTTGGGGGTTTTTTTACCTTGACATGGTGCATTTCTTTTCCTCTAGTTTGCAAGTCGTGTGCTCTCCGTAGATTTTCCATCCAGCCTGCCCAGCAGAAGAAGATTCCAAACCGGTATTTGGGCCAGCCCAGCCCCTTCACACACCCACATCTGCTCAAACCAGGTGAAGTTTGGGCCCTGCATGAGCCAGCCATCAATATTTTCTTGTCTCTGTTTTTCTGAGTGTATTGATTTGCTGACATCTGTCTGTGGTTTCAGCCGTTTATGATTACCTTCATTAGCCAGTAATTATATTTAGTAGCTAATATCTTTGTCTGAGATGATACTGATTCCAAAAATAGGCTTCACATATGATGGCTTTCATAGCTTCTTATTTTTTTTCTCATTATGTTCTCAGGGTTGTTTACTTGGGTGCTGCAGACTTTTTGTGGCAGTGGCATTTTGGGGGCTCGTTGTCCTGCAAATAAATGTGGTTTTTATTAAGAGGGAGTCTTTCATGCAAGCTGAATCGTCAGAATGGTTCACATCCCTTGTCTTGGGAGTCACAAAATAAAGGTGCATTTCAGCAAAGGTGAATGGGGAGGGACATTGATAGGTGGACACCACTTGTCTGCAGAATGTGCCCTGTTCAGAGGAGTATTCAATATGAGGAAAAGGAGAAGAAGAAACCTGACTATGAAGTTAGACAGTAGTGATAAAAGAGAAGCTGAGGTTGTGCATTTTTTTTGAGATTCATGAAAATGAGCATGTAGGCATAAGATGACCACAATTAAATCTAAAAAACAACACCAAAAAAAATTGCAGCAGAAATATATTCAAGAATATGTCTAGGAGGACATTCTGTGTTCTTCCATAGGTGGGTATAAAGGGAGAACAGATGAGTATGTGTGTGTGTGTATATTTATATATATCTATATCTATATATATACACACACATTTCTGTATTTAATTGTAGAATAATTCAGGTCAGAAGGAACCTCACACAGTTAACAGGTTCGCTCTGTGCTTAAAGCTGGGCTAACTTCAGCATTAGATCAGGTTTCTTAGGGCACTAATAAATTAGGCTGACTTCTTAAAGTGCAGCTGAAACGCTGGAAGTGAATTCTATCTCTCCATAGTGTTTTTCCATTTAACAAAGGAGAGGTGTTTTCCTTAAAATAATATGACATTGTTTTATTGCAATTATTGTTTTAAAAAGCAAACGCCTTTAATGCAAAGAGGATTTCCAGGCCTCACAGTTGAAAGACAGCTGGAATCCCCATGTTCCACCCCATTGCAGCTTCTGAAAGTCACTGAACTGTGGCAGTTAGAAAGCTGACTGGAATGTAGTGGAACATAGGGAATTTGCAGTATAATATTGCAGAATTGTGAGGCCAGATTGCATTAAAACAGTTTCTGTGTTCTCTCTCATTTCTACATTTACAGAGTGAAATAAATGTGGTAGGTTTGCTGGGTCTGTTTGATTATTTTTAAAGACTTCTACACCTAATAGGTATTGAGGATATAATTTAAAAGGTGTAAAATTTAATGCAAATACAACATATAAAATTTTCTTAAACTCCTTTGTCAAGAAAAAACATTCTGGATAAAACTTGCCCCTCCCACTGCACTCATGTAAGAATCCACTTGCAGTACAAGTCAAATGTCAATTTTTGTTCTAGAATTGTCACTGTGTAATACATAAAAGCAGAAGAAAGATTATAAAAGTGGAAAGTTAACAAACATTATCAAAATGCAATCTCTGTTAAAGTAGAGCTGATTAAATCTCTTGTATTAATTTAGATCATAATTAGGGAGTCTCACAACTTTAAAAATACATACTTCAGCTGTTGTTGGTTGTCATTTCCACTTCAGTCTTGTTTTGGTGAGTATCTTGGTTGCTGTACTTCATGTCTTTTGGGACTGGAGCAGTTAAAAGAGTACTTTCATCTAAGAGATCGTTTTTTCCATTAGTGTTATTAGAAGTATAGCATTTAACTGTGGAAAAATCTGACTCGTTAAATATTGCAAGACCTACATATGCCCCGGAGAAGATCCCTTCCCTTAACAGGAGTCTGACAGCAGCACGCAGTCTATGGTTTGTTTCTGCCTGGAATCTTGTGACTGGTTAGAGTGTGCAACCTCTGTGCTTCTGCCTGATCTCCCAGAATCTCTGACACTCAGTCTGCCCCTTGTGGTTTAGAAATAGTCACTTTATGAGTTGACTTAGTGTCTGTTTGAACAGACATCCTAGCTTTATCTGAGGAAATTGTTGCTCAACCTCAGGAGGCAAACTTCTGTTCAATGTCCAGATGCTGTAAAACCCATCAGATTTTAGCTGTCAAAGTTCAGTTTGCCTTGCCCCTTCCCCTTTTTTTTCACACGTTCTCTGCAAACATTTGGATGTCTACATCTACCAGGCTTTATGATTTCTACCTTTGCTCAGAAATATGTAACACAGCATCCAATTGGTTAAAACCAATTTCTGTCTTTGCATGATGGAGAAGCAGACTGGGGATGTGCTGTAGGCAAGGAAGCTGAAGGGAAGCAAGGGAAGGGTTTGTGGGGGATTACAAGGAAGCCATGCATGTGTAAGGCATCACGAAGTAGGCAGAAATCAGGCATGTGACTAGTAAAATACCCTGAGTGCCTTGAATTTCTCCAATTTCTCTTTGTTTCATATTCACAGGAGAGGTGACCCCAGGATTGTCACAGGTGGAATATGCCCTTCGCCGACACAAACTGATGGTGTTGATCCAGAAGGAAGCCCAAGGCTCGGATGGTTTGGACCACACAGTGATTCTGCTGTCCAACCCCACATACTACATGAGCAATGACATCCCCTATATTTTCCACCAGGACACTAATTTCCTGTACCTCTGTGGATTTCAGGAGCCTGACAGCATCCTGGTGCTGCAGAGCATTCCTGGCAAAGCTCTGCCATCTCACAAATCCATTCTTTTTGTGCCCCGGAGAGATCCAAATCGAGAGCTGTGGGATGGGCCCAGATCAGGCCCAGATGGGGCAATTGCTCTCACAGGAGTAGATGAAGCTTACACCATTGAGGAGTTCAGGCATTTGGTGGCCAAGCTGAAAGGTAAAAAAAAAAGAAGGGGGGAATGAGATGTGGTGTGGTCTGCAGAGTTTGAGTGGTACGGGTTTGGGAGGTGGTCTGTGACATCACTTCAAGACTAAAATGAACTTGGGGAGGGGCAGGGAGTATGGCTGTGACAAAGGCAGTTGGAAATTCATGTTAGTTTGTTGAGGGCCACCAATGGATATGCAGTTTTGAAAATTTCTGACTTTCTTGTGTATCCATGTGAATGCTATCTGCATATCTGTGAAATACTAAGGAACAGAATAAGGAAGACTGTGTTACTGTTTTAGTCATATCTGTTTACTGACAGAGCCAGAACCAGATGAAGTATAGGAAACTTGAAGACTTTTTATTTATAGTAGACTTGGAAAACAATCCACACAGGGAGCTTGTTAGTCCCCTCACATGTAGCTAGATGATGACTTGCCCTTGAAATGCAAACATTGCTGTCCTTTAGAAATAGTCTTCTGCATCTATCATCACCATGTAGCCTCAATACTTATAATCCAGGGGGAATTTAAATGCATTATAAAATGAAGCTGAAGAAGGCTCATGACAATATAAGAAGGGCAAGTGTGACCTTGCAGGAGTCACACAACAAGAGGGAGAGAATTCTGGAGTATTAAATATCATCTTTGAATCTAGTTATTTTGTTCCAAAAAAGGATGTCTTGAAAATAGGTAAGTCACAAGGCAAAGGATGATCAAAAAAAGCATGAAATGTGTGTGAGATGTATGCTGAACAAACCCACTCAGCTTGAAAATGAGAAAACAAGGCAAGGTATGAGGTGTGTATAGTTGGGGAAAGCACAGAGAGGATGATTATGAATGATTAATTGCTAGTTTTCCTAATTTAAAAACAAAGGGAACACTGAAGTTATCACATGGCAGGGTTTGGCACCTTTTAAGTTGTAGATCATTTATGGAAGATTTGGAATATCAAAATTTAAATGGAGTCAGAAGTTTGTAATTCTGTGGGGGAGAGGTCCATGAAAAGCAGTAAAGCAGCTAAGGGAAATACTCTTTAATTAAAGCCCAGTTCTTAGACACTTTTTGTAAGCACCTGCTAGTGGTTACTGTCACCAAAGAAGGAGGGCCTGAGTGGACATCAGCAGTGACTTACCATGGCTTTTCTACTCATTTGCATTTAAAATGTTCCCATGAGGAGAATGTTGGTGCTAACTAATGTTCTGAATAAATTTCCACCGTGGGTAAAATGTGCTTGTTCTCAGTATGCTCATCTTCTTTGAATGGGTGAAATAAATAGTTGTTCCCCCAAGAGTTCTGAGGTGTTATTGATAACGATCTTGATTCTATGCAGAAAGGTAAATTGCCTTCCATCTTCAGTGTGGACAGGCTGAATGGGAGAACGATTCAGAAGGTGCTATGATGTGATGGCTACTTAGTTTACACAAGTGCAAGTTTGACATGTGAACTCGGAATGGATCTGAGCATGATACATGTATTCAGTGATGGTTGTAAAGCCCATTATTTGCCCAGAAGTGGGGATTTGTCAAATCTACATGCTATGAATTGGTAATCTTCCAAACTTAGAAGAGATTGCTGGTATTCTGTGACAGTGAAAGTGTCTATATAGTCTGTCAATGTAGATTCAGAGAAAATTACTCTTCTCAGATACAGCAACAGATCTCGTTTAAGGAGGAGTGAGTTAGTTTAATATGAGGAGGACACTTCTGCATTTATTTTTGTCTGTGTCAACTTTTGTTTCGTGTTCCAGGTGAGTCAAACATGGTTTGGTATGACTTGAGAAAACCAGTGCATACAGAGCTGCATTCTGACTACATGCAGCCCCTGGCTGAGGTAAAAGCTCGAGGCAAAAACCGCATCCAGGGCGTTCGACATCTCGTGCAAAACCTTCGGCTGATCAAATCCCCTGCAGAGATTGAGAGGATGAAGATAGCTGGCCGGGTGACAGCAGAGGTAATGGGGTTGTGTGCTCTCCAAATGAACCAGTGCATTCCATTGATGAGGTGACGTGGGTTGGAAGGAGAGCTTTGGTCTAACCTGTTACTGAACTGCTCTGTCTCAACCGCTGGCTGGGCTTGGCTCCCTCCACAGGACAAAGAGAAATGGGAGGACTGCTTGGACTACCAGATTCCCTCAATTAGCATAACTCCAGTAAAGACAAGCCAGCAGCTGTTAGACTTTGTTTAAAAGCAGTATCTATTCAGGGCTGGCCTTTTCACTGTCTTCCCAGCTTCCTCTCTGCTTTCCAAAATCATTTTCTTTCCCATCTATTCTGTTTATTTTGAGGAAACAGGATTTTTATGAAGATGTTTCCTATGTATGTGTCTGCATTCCCCCTTCTCCCTCAAATACCTTTTGAACTCATTGGCCACTTTTAAACAAATCTGACAGATACCTCAAATGCAACTGTGTTTTGGTAAATATTATTAAAATAGATAGCCAAGTGGAAAAGACAGGCACAAGTTGTCCTTCTCTGAAGGAAAAGCTGTATAAGGCAATCCTATTATACCTGAGGGAATCTGTAGGTGAGACAACTTCTAAAATGCCAAACCATGGGATCAGCCTCAATCATCTAATCCTTTTTTTGTTTTTCCAAAAACTAGAGTTAATCATCCCCTAAATACAGTTTCATAGGGAATAGAGCTTAACTGGTTCTAGTCCTGACAGCCCTTTGGTGAAACCCTCTGGTTCTGGGCCAGCTGATTTTGGGCCTTCCTGAAAAGATAACAGTTGGAAAAAAAACACTTCCCTCAAGTTCAGGCTCTTTTGCTAACTGAAAGTCCCTTCTTTTTCATAGGCTTTCACAGAGACTATGTTTGCCAGTAAATCCCCCGTGGATGAAGCCTTTCTGTATGCAAAGGTGAGTACTTTGTAGCTGGAAGTGAGGTAGAAGGGCTGGAGGTTAGTTATCTTTCCAGGAAACCAGAAATGTCAGATCTCTTTATCATGTGTCTCCCACTGTAGCACATTTCTTCACCCAGCTCTTGTGGTTCCTTGGACACGCAGAAGAGTCAGTGTGAGGAATTCTTCAGCTGTACTTCGTGTACCCTTATTTAAGGAGTGTATCTAAGTTTCTCTCTGTTGATATCTTTTTGTACAATATTGAAGTGCAAAACTTGCTAAACAATCAGAGATAAAGTTATTACATTATCCTATAATACGGGTCTGTTGTACAAAATTTAAGTAGTTATAACATCCGTTTGTAAAGCCTGCTTCTCTCACCTCTAATCTCTTACTACATCAGATTACCACAGCCATCTTGAAGCACTTTAGATGCCTCTCAGTTACAAAATAAGGACTAATAGGCCTGCACATTTGGTAAGGAACTTTGTAAGGAATTGCAGTGAGATGCCTGTTTAAGAAACATCAGCAGGATTTGACCTTCTGTTATGACATGGATGAGCCTGCGCTGACATGGCACGGAGTTGTAAAAACTACTTTAGTTAAAGTGTATTTCACAGATCAGTTTTTCACTCCAGACCAGGATCATAAAACCTTTGCTCCATGTAGGCATCCTGGGGTCTTCTGGCCCATGTGATTTTGGTAATCATAGAAAAGACATGCTATTAATATACTCAGGGTCTTTATAGATGTAAGTTTATTAATTTTCACGCTTTCATCAGCTTCATCATTCAAGAAAGGTAAAGATTTGAGGCTTATGGTGCCTTTTTCTTCTGTCCCCTCAGACATCATCATGCTTTCAAACCTTCTTAGTTCAACAGTCATGAAAATAGATACTGCTGTAAATATGCTGGTACTTCGCAATTTTAAAGGATAGCAACCAACCATGACTGTTGTCATGCTGACATATAGGATCTTTGAAAATTCACAAAGTCACATGGCAAACAAGAGCATTACTTTATATAAGAACAAATCCTCACCTGGATGTATGACAATGTAGTGAGTGTTTGAGACAGTATTGAACAGCTTGTACCAGAAAGAGCTTCCCTGAGACCCGGTACAGGCGTGAAAAACTCTTGAAAAACTGGATTGTTCTGTATTTTTTTTTCCAGAGTTCTTGGAACATTCAAGACTGCTTTCATTTAGTCAACTCACTTTGCAGTTTCACTTTGTGTTGTACAAATTAAGAAAACTATTGTAGGACATGAATTATTATGGTTCTAGGGCAGTTAATCACCTGAATCAGCACTAATGGTTTCCTCTTCTCTGAATTGTTACTCCAGTTTGAATTCGAGTGCCGGGTTCGTGGTGCTGACATCTTGGCATACCCCCCTGTTGTTGCTGGTGGCAACAGATCAAACACTTTGCACTATGTGAAGAATAATCAGCTCATCAAGGTAACCTGTGTGCTGTCCTGTAACTCGAAATGCAGTGCGGTGACACGAACACACCTTCCCTAGCTGCTGTTTGTTTTGACTGAACAGATCAAAGCACTTAAATACATATTTTTTATGTGAGCAAGGGAAAAGAATCCTGCCCTGGTTAATTTTACTGTCAGTACCAGATTCAACTTGTCTTTCTTTCCTCTCAGTGCTTGCTGCAGTATTTTCTGAACGGTGCAAGGACTTGCAAACAAGGTTGCAGATAATTTAGTGAACATGTCTGCTCTCACAGCAGCTTGCAGTGCTACGGGCCTCACAAAAAAAGAGGAGCCACTGTCACAGGCAGAGCAAAGGCACCGCGGTGGGGGATCTTCTGCTGTCACTTGCATTGCTGGGCCTTGCTTTGCAATATAAGGGGCAAAGTGCGTTCCTTCTCTGCTGAAGCTGAAAACCATTTTGGTTCCATGTAGCCCAGCAAAGCAGGGAAGGGGAACAAATAGGGAAAGGATCAGTGTTAAATGTCAAGAGGTGGAAGAGTAACATGTTTTGTCTTATTTTGAAGATTCTCATTGAACTGGACCCTCTCCAGCTGTCTTGACAATAGGCCTTTAAATTCAGATAAGTATTTTCAGGGACAGTATTCCCTCGCTGCTCTGCTCACTGTTTACTTCTCAGAGGACCATATTTTTCCTCTGTCTTAATGCAGGGTGAAACTTTCCCATTAGCATTGTCTTTTCTTGAAGCTGGCATGCTAGCAGACCTTGAAATGATCTGCAGAGACAAATGTACAAAAGATATGACAGGCTGCTTTTGGCAGAAAGAAGCCTCCTTTGTTGTTCTGTCATCCAAGGTCAGGCATGCTGATGTAACTCCAGTTGCTTTGGTTAAAGTTGTTCAGTTAAATGACTATCACTTGTTTTTTCCAAAATGATTAAGTAGGAGGTTAAACCCATAAACTTGACTCTTCCTTTGTGTGCTACTTCCTACAGATCTTGTTTCCAAACAGGCTAACAAAGTGTCTAATTCGGAAGGTATCTGAATGTTTCATTCAGTCTTTTACTTAGAGGGCTTCGCTTTAAAGAGGACAAGCGCAGCATAAGGCATTTACTGGGCAATCAAACCACAGGCTGAATTCCCTTAGTCACTAAATTGTTAACTTAGCTTGTTTAATTGCTTGGAAGATGGCAAGTATTGTAATTTCATACTTGCCTTAAAGAATTGAACCAGCTGTTCTGAAAAAGTTAAAAAGTACAATTTAGATGGATGGTTAATGGCCTGTCTATCCCTAGTGAGATCTGCTCACTGCTGGTTTGTCTGCTGTGTATCTGTTTGTGTCACTTAACTGTACACAATGATAGCAGCTTGCACTGGAAGTAGCGAAAGCAGTGAAATTCTGCTGCTTAATTCTTTCCCTTGACATGCTGCAATTATGGCTTGTCATTCCACATCATGTCTGCTGGCACACTCATGGATCTGTGGAATGAATCTCTACATGTAGTGCAAATCTGTAGAGAATTTAATCCAAACTTTTTGAACATTTTACTTCTCTATTTGTTGTTAGCCCCTTTAAGGAGGGAAAACAAGGCAGTGGTTTTGTTTCTGGCCCTTTGTGTTTCTTCTGTGTGACTTCTTGGGGGATGTGTAGTCAGTGATTTAATTGATGTGGAACAGTTTTGCTGAAGTGATTTGAGATTCACATCTCCGAAGTTTTTTCTTCATTGCCAGATGGATTCAGAAAGATATGTTAGAGCAGTCAATAAAGTCCCCGAAGAGAAAGGGGAGGTGGTACAAGCTATTCACCACTGCATTTACACCAGTGATACACTGTCAGATTTTGTGATACAAAGTGATTTTGCTGGGTCCTCATATCCTATGACAAGGGTAAATTTGGAGCTGTTAGTGATCCTGTGGGGAGCTCAGAAATCCTATGGTTTTGTTGCAAACCCCCTCTGTTTCAGTCACTATAGCTGAGACCTTCTAGTGCAAGGAGTCATAGGCGTAATTTGCTGGAGTAAGTGATCCAGGTGTGAATTGGACTCGTGTCTCAGAGAGCAGAATAGTTCAAGGCAAATGCCTTTTTTTAACTCCAAAATCTTAATCTTAAAAGTTCTAACACTAGGTAAGCATAACAGTCAGAGACTACCTGGCAGAAAAACAATCCAGCTGGAATAGCCTATTTATAAACAGTAGTACCTGGGGTATTACTCTGCAAAAGGAATTCACATTTCTGCAGCTGCGTTGTAAAAACAGAAGCATAACCTCCTTTCCTGCTCTCAGACAGAAAAATCAATTAATAGCTGGACCGACCCACAGAGCATTCTTTCCTGTTATTCTCCAGGATGGTGAACTGGTCTTGCTAGATGGTGGATGTGAATTTTCCTGCTATGTGAGTGACATCACACGTACCTGGCCTGTCAATGGAAGGTATGCTGCAATAAGTTTTTTTGAAGAATTTTGATAAGTTCTTAAGTAGTTGATGGATTGAGTAAGTGTTTAATCATAGTTTTACCATGTCCCATTCTGTGGTGCTTCAGAGTAATCAAATTATATAAAGTAATTGTTCAGCTGTATTCCCCACTGCCTCATTAATTACTGCATGAATATGTGTGATTATTGCTATTTTCAACTATTTCAGCATGCTTAAAGTGCAGAGAGGGCTTTTGTACATTCAGCTGTGGCTGACTCCAGTTGTGTGTAAGAAAACAGGAGTTTCAGTTGATGCGTACATGGCTCTACCAGTTGTGAATTTGCTGGTGTGATGTCGCTGGTTTTTTTTGATTCCTGTATGTTTTGGCTCAAGTGCATTCTTTTTCCTGCGGTAGCTTTGTCTTGCTTTGCTTGGGGGTTAGGTTCTCAGCTGAGAAACCATACACAGTGCATTGAAGGGCACATTGCAGTGATGCTTTGTGTAGCCTTTCATACAAGGAGACAGTTGCTTTGCTTTTTGATTTTCCCCTGCTCCATCCTTGAACTGAATCTATCTCCAAAATAGGTTCTGGGGACAGAACCTCTTTTTTCCTGGAAACAGATTTAGTTGTGAGATACTCTTTTTCTCAATGGTCTTCAGGTTCACCGAACCCCAAGCAGAACTATATCAAGCTGTCCTGGATATTCAGAAGTCCTGCTTGAGCCTCTGCTCCCCTGGCATGAGTCTGGAAAATATCTACAGTCTCATGCTGAGCCTTATTGGACAGAAACTGAAAGACCTGGGTGTCCTGGAGAGCAGCATCACTGACAGCCATTTCTTCAAGGTACTTCAAGGATTTTTTACTCTAGTTTACCCCTATTTACTCTAGTTTACTCCTATTAATCCTGATTGTTCAATCCTTGTGTAGTGTTAGGGCTTTAGTATGGGTCAGGAATGTGCTTTCAAGATGTCTCTTCTAACTGTTGACACACGCTGCTTTAATTCAGGTTGTGGGCTGATCTCAGCACAAGAATGAATTTCTCTGAGACAGGGCTAAACTCCAAGGTGTGATTCAACCTTTCGGTGCACAATTTGATCTGAAGTAACCCCCAGTCTCATATGCACATAGTGTGAATATTTGTTCCTTGGCTCGTCCTATTTCACTCTGCAGATCCATTCCCATTGTTCTGCAGTACTTGCCAGTGCAGAAACAGCTTTAGAGCACAGTCTGAAGGGAACTATAGGGACATGGGCACTAGCACAAGATTCTGGGTCCACAATTGGCTGCAGGCCTTATTCGTAGTTTTGTGATCTGTTTAACATCACATAAATCTGCAGTGCCACCAAAACGTGCAGCATATTCTCAGTCGTTCCACCTGCTGCCTCTTCTGCACCATTTTGTGTCAGTACTGGGATTCACAGAGCTACCTGGTGAACAAGACTGGGAAACTGGTCTGCCGCAGAGCTGAACCTGCAGATAAATAGGATTGATTTGCAGTTAAGAGAAGTTTATCCGGTCACTCTCACTGCAAAGCTGCGTGATTGCAGATGCCAATACTGCAAAGATGGCGGAAGCAGGTGACGGCAGTGCCGCTTTTGGCAGCCGGACAGGTTCCTGCCGGATTTAGCTGTGTGCGGTGCCGGTGCCATGGCAGCCCCGGCTGCCGCCGGCGGACGGAGGGTGTCGTGCCGGGTTCTCCCGGCAGGTGGCAGCACAGCCGGACGGGAGCGGCGCCTGCCGCTCAGTCCCCTGGGAGTGAGAGCTTGGGGCAGGGGGGAGTTCTCACTGATTCCTGCTCTGGAGGGAGGGAGATTAGGATGGTGCGGGGGCAGGCGGTGTCCGTGCCTTGTAGAGGTGGATTAAAATCATGCTGTAGCTACTGAGTGAAGTCGGCACAGCACTCGCTCTGCTGTGCATTGGAGACCACTTTCACAGCCCGGAGCAGCTGTATCCACTGCTGCCAGTTGTGAGGGTCTGCTGATGAGAGTCATGCAGGGTTTGGATGTTTAAGGGATGGAAAGGATTGGGGCAGCAAAGCTCAGCGAGTTGCAAATTGACATCTTGCCTGACATGCTGAGATGGTGATGGGTTTGGGCTGTTCTTTTAAGTGAGGGGGAAAGGCAATCTGCAATGTGCTGATAATAGGCACCTGGTACTGGTGGGCTTTAAGGGACATCCAGTTCTGGTAAATGGAAGGCAGCCCCTGGTGACCTAGTCATGGCAGTAAGACTTCTAGTTAAGCACATAACTATTCTGTCTCTTGTCCCTGTCTTTTGTATTGGAACAAGTTGGACTCCGTTTAACTGTCTCTGTGACACTTGTTCTGTCTTCTCTTAGGCTGTTCGAAAGTACTGCCCTCATCATGTGGGCCATTACTTGGGCATGGATGTTCACGATACCCCAGATATATCCCGATCGCTCCCGTTCCAGCCAGGCATGGTGATAACGATTGAACCAGGTAAAAGCAGTCAGTGGTGGACAAAAACATGCAACACTGAGGGTAACAGTATTACCTTTTGGTAGTTAGATGGTCCTGCAGACCAAAGCATTCAGGTCCTTTCTGGTGAAATTGGAAATTATAGCAGTATAGGAAAGCTTTAAGTTATTCCCTTCCCAAAGTCATTACAGTATAAAGAAACCCCATTTCTGTCGCAAACATAGACAAGGTAACACATAGTGGGAGTAAACTCAGGAAGAAGAGTAGTGTAGAGCTCAGGCTGTGCAGCACAGAACTGCAGTGCAGAAGAGCAGAGTCAATTCGCATGTGCAGCGTTCTGTGTTCTTACCACTGAACTTCTACCAGTCACTGGTGGTGTGTCTCAAGCATTGCAGTCTGCAATTACAAGGATTTACAACTTAGCCTTGCAAATTAGGCATACTGTGATGAATCTTTCTTTCTGCTTGTCACTAGATTTGGAGCTGTCAGCTGGAAACCTATATTTAATGCTTGCCTCCTCTCTCTCTCTTCAGAACGTTGTTAAAGTCATCATTGTGAATGTAACACTGAGAGCAAGAAGTGTGAAAAGGCCAGGTGTAACTATGGAAGTTTTTATTAATGTGCTAATATCTGTAGGCACAGAGGGACACTTTCCCTTCTTTGCCCACCAACACCCATGAGTGAGGGGAAAGAGAGTAACTTGCCGTATTAAAAATTCTCAGGATCAGACTCACATTATGTTGCTGAAAATCCAACCCTGCTCTCCTGGTGGTGCAGTAAGGGAAAGGTAATGTTTTGGAGAGTGTTGTGTGTTTTAATTCCCATTCTTCTTTCAGGCATTTATATCCCTGAGGATGATGCAAATGCTCCGGAGAGGTTTCGTGGCATTGGTGTGCGCATTGAGGATGATGTTGTGATAACAGAGGATGCACCTCTTGTCTTGTCTGCGGGCTGTCCCAAGGATATCTACCACATTGAGCAGATCTGTGGCCGTAGCTCATGATGCCCCTTCTCTGCCTCTTCCATCCTCCTTGGGAGACGAAGCCCTGCAGAGATGCAGATCCCTGTAGATGGCTGTAGTTGTCAAGTGATGGAACACGTGGACAGTTGATGGCTGTTTCTAAGACTGGGGCTGGGCAGGGGAATGCAAAAGGCTTGGGTACTGAGGGATGAAAATGCAAAGCAACATTTTCTGTGTGCATTTTTCTTCTTATTTGTGCTGATATTGAACTGTTGTAGGACATGGGAGTGGATTCATCCATCTGCTATTTGGATCCATGTGTTCTGGGGCTCTTGGGGGGTTAAATCTTGTCTGCGCCACCAGATGGATGGGTGCAATTTCTGAGACCAAGGCCCCATTTTCCCCCCTTAGCAGTAGTTTCACAACAGTCAGATTCTAAAAATGAAGCTTTTATAAACGCTAGTTTGGGGTAAGAAAGTGTCAGACAGCTTTAATTTTTATAGAACCATGTAAGGAGAGGGTTTGGTAATCAGGAAGATGGGTTTGGTGGAGAGATGGTTGTATCTGAAGCCAGTGGAGAATTCTTTTAGTATTTTAAGGCTAAGGATATATATAGGCCTTGTTCAGGCATATGCACAATAGGCCTGCAGCAGGGAAAAACACCTTGTCTGGTCTTTCAGCTTATTGGAGTGTTTGGTAATTTCAAAAAGGACAAATAGGGTTCAGAAGGTTAGACATACCTATTCTTGCTGTCTTCCACATTCCCTTCCTTTTGTCCCAAAGGTCCATTCCTTTTTCCTGCTCTGAGTCCCTCTCTGCCCTAGGAAGCAGGGCAATGTTGATCATGCTGGACTCCACTGGTGAGCTGTTGGTTGTCACCCAGATGTGAGGTGTCCAGTTCTGGGATAGTCACAGCACCCTTCTGGCTTACGCTTGCTGTGGTGCTTTAAGTGCCAGCAACTTCACTAGTGTGTTTTTGAAAAGTCTGCCCTATGGCGAGTGTCAAGGCTTTACATGGCTTTTATATAGAATTAATTAGAATTTAAAGTAATTCTTCTTTTCTGAACTCTGAGGGCATGATAAGAGCTGACTTTTGGGGTTTTCCAAGTGCTCTGGTAATATTTTTGAGGCAGCTGCAAATGTTATTGTTGCTAGGCTGGACGAGGAATAAAGAAAATAGTTTTCTACCCTGAACATCAGCCTACCATCCAGGCCGTTGTATGCTGTAGCAAATACACCTACTAGAGACAAGTACAGCATCTGTGTTTTTACTGAAAATATTTTGACGATCAGCTGTCATGCCTCTCATCAGAGCATCTCCTGTTACTTACAATTGCTGTTGCATCACCTTGTTTCCTTTCTTATGGTAGCTTTCAGTGTTCTTCATCTGTTATTCTAAATTTTCTTTCTCTTCTCTTCCTAGATTGTCTATTTTTGACCTACTATGTCGCTGCTTCCTAATCCATTTTACTTTCTTACCAACATCACTGCCTCTTCCCCAGTTTGGCCTAATTCCCCACAGTGAATATAGCCAGAAGCATGTGGGGAAGGTGGTCAGGGTTCTGGAGTTTGACCTCTGGCTCTCTTGCTGTGTAATCTCTAGCAAAATCTGCACTTTTTTCCCCCCTTCTTTTTCTTTTTGTTTTTTCTGTGTTTCATTTCACTTAGTGAAGGAAGTGGACAGTGTCTCACATCTCTCATTGCATTTAATGTGAGCTGGGTGCATGCACTGGGGTTTGAATTTTGGCACCTGACAGGCAGCCAAGATATGCCGTAATTTTATTTTCTAAATATGACAAAAATAAATGCGTTTACAGAATTTAGTGTATCAAGTTTCACCTGTTTAAGAGAATCTGCTAATCTCTGATGGCAGCACTTGTTAAATACTCTTGTGTTGCAGTGATAGCTACAGGCTAAAATATTAGAACGGAGGCTTCCAAAGTATGAGCACAGACCTGATGAATACTTTTGATGTTGTTCTGATCTGTAATACGTTTGTGGTTCCAATTACACCTGTTAGAGCCATATCAGCTGGGCCAAATCTTGGGGATTTTGGAGCTATGTAAGCAGCTTAAAATAACATTAATCTAAGAGATATATGTGTAGGCTGATCTGCACATCTGCCCATGCATCTAACAGAGTTAATAATCGTACTTACTGTAAATGAGCCTTTAAAATGCATATATAAAAAATATTTTTAAAATAAAACTATTTGTCGAAAATCATTTCTCAGGCCATCAAGTTGCATGGTGTTGAGTAGATTACGCACCTCCAAAAACAGCATTATTTTTCAGGGGGATTTATAAATTGTGTGTGACCTGTCTTGGACTTGAAATAGCATTGTCTAATGCAGGCACACACTAATTCCTACTCCTCTCAGGAAAATCCTGCAACTTGTAAACACCAGTAGATCTTAGGAATGCTGCGGATGAATGTTTCTGTCAGTAAAGAAGTGTTTGTGACTCTGCTGAGTGGAAAGTAATGGCTCTGCTAGGGCTGCTGAGTATGTCTGATTTAGGCCATGCATATTCTGTAATTCTTCCTTCTCTTCCATATTCTGTAATTCTTCCACTGTGTTCAGCCATTTTTTCAGCACAAACTGCTGCTGTTTTGAACGTCTTGTTCCATGTAAAGGGTGCATTTTGCAGAAGGTATTAAATCTGCATCCTGTGAACTTAAATTTTTGAAGGGTTTTTTTTCCCTTGTTGCAGAGATGAATAATCTGTGACCTACACACATGCTGCAGTGTCCCTTGCAAACAACCAAGTCCTTAAACATTTTACACTACCTTCATCAAGGAACTCTAAAGAGTTTGGTTCTCTTGTTGCAGGTATGGCACATACCTGTGGTGTATGTATCTTCCCTGTCGCTGATCCCATGCTGCCAGACTCTCTGCCTCTGCCACACGAGAGATTCCTCGCTCCAGCCAGTTGGGTGCAGGAGCAGCTCTCGGTGGCACAAGTTGACAGCTGCTTGATGAGGGCATTGGTGGGATCACAGGGAGTGAAAGAGAAATTGAGGTATACACAAGTTCACGTGGGGGGAGATTTTATTTCATATGGCACAGGTCTTAAGGGCATCGGAGTATGAGAGAAAATGAGAGCCAGCCATCCCTGTGGAGAAGCTGCTTTGCTTCCAGAGGAACCCTGAGAGGCTTTTGGCTTTCCCATTTCGCCTTCTACCAGGGGACTGCTTTGCCTTGCAGAGAACTAGTGAAGTCTTGTTGTTAAATAGAGTCTGAGCAGAGGTACCAATTTGTAGATTTGCCTCTGTCATCGAAGTGGAACGAAATTTGACATTTAACACAATTTGGCATTCTACCTCTATGTGGAAAAATACAGTATGTCTTTCCTAAAATTGCATTCATTATTTTGCCAAAGGAACGCGGTGTAGGAAGTGGCAAACTGAGGCAGCACAGTAAAGAGAATGAAGATGGAGGTTTTTGGGACTGTACAATGCAGTAAGAGAAGAATCAGGAGAAGGTTGTGATTTGGAGCTGCGGGGATGTGTGCAGGGGGATGGGAGAGCAAGGAGAGAACAACGGGGCATAAACTGGCTGTTCAGTATGTTGTCAGAATGGTGCAATAGCTCCAGAAAACTGGTTATGCTGTTTCATAACCCTGATTGATTTGTCCTACTCAGTACGGAGGAACAAAAGAGATTGTATTGATGAACTTGGTCTTAACAGTTAGTTTAATTATTTATTTTAAAAATCAATAGAATTATCATATGAGAAAGTTTTATGCAGTTTCATGCATTGATTATGTGTCATGTTTTACATAATGCAAAGGGAAAAAAGTATGTTTCAAGACAAAATCTTCATTATGATGGAGGGAGCAAGGCTGAGGTTACATGCTCTTGTGCTATCCAAATTACTGCTGTGGAAATTGAGTAATTACTCCCAGGAGAATTAGCATAAGGTGAAAAGAGTTGGGGTTAAACTTACCAAAAAAATCTGTATGAGCTAAATGACAAAAATATTTTAATGATGATATTTAATACTTTATGTAATTGGATAACAAAACTCTGCACTGGCATAAATTGATGGTTTTAAATTTCTTTTAAACTGAGCTGTCCAGAAGCCTGCACAGGCATCTCTTTATTAGTACGCAGATCTAAAGAGCATTTAAGTTTATAATTCTGACATCATTACAGCACATCTGTTAAATATGCTCCCTACATGTGTGCACAGTCTCCACTTAATTAAAAATCATCGTTTGGACACTGTCACAGTGCTGGGTCTAGGAGTCGGTCTATAAAATTCACTGTATTTAAGAGATATAACAATGAATTATATTTTAAAGCAAAATTTATAATTGAAATGGACAGTGACACACCATGGACTCGATGACATTCAATTTCAGCTCCTTTCTCCTTCTCAGCTCCTTTCTCTTTCTCAGTTTGTCTTGCTGCCTTAACTGCCTGGCAGCCCTGAGCCTTCTTCCCTAGCAGCAATTGGAGCAATGAACCCCTGTTTTCCTGGGACAGCTTATACCTCAGCCTACTTGGTTGTTTCTCTTAAGCACCACCCACTATCTGGCTAACCAAAACCAGGCTTTTCAGAAGACAGGCAGAAAGGAACAAGGAGGAATTTCCAGCTCTTCCATGTGTGTGTTACCTTCACTTGCTGACTCATACCACGTATGCCTTTTTAACAATCACGACAGTTATCCATTAACAATGCCAAAGGAAAAAAAAAATCCTGTCTGGGTAAGCCAGATGAGATTTTTTAACAAAGAAAAAGTTAACAAGCAAGTTGGTTCTAGACCCAAAAGTGAGACTGTCTATTATTGGCTTCAACATGTTCCTTCCATGGGGATGCTGGGAAACAGGTAGCACTGCAGGAGCAATCTGCAGTCTTTGGGTGCTTTTTGCAAATGCTGGTCTCAGACATGCTGTGGTGGGGCAGAACTGACAGTGGTTAAAGCTCTGTATTGAGTTTTTTCCTCTCAAGACCATAAAGAGCCTGTGGCTTTTTAAAGAACTCTCAGTTTTTCGTAATTCAGGCAGAAATATCATGGCAGCACAGGCTGAGAACTCTCAGCCTGTGGTTCACCTGGAAGTTGTTGGCATTCCAGTGACGACTTTTAGAAACGCAGTTCTTTCCAGGGAAACAGCTCACTGTGGTTTTTTGTGACTAAATCAGGCTAGTATGAACAATATTGTGTGAGAGGGAGAGAGGCTCAGCTTCTTTTTATTCCCAGCAGAGCAAGGCCTCTGCCTCTGTGTGCCTTTGGGATATTAATGCAAAATGGGATTGGCCACTGATCCAAGTTAAGATTATGTGGTCTGATTCTTGTACTGGGAAATAGTTAGCAGATGTCAGGTAATCTCTTACCATGTGAATATTTTACTCAGGTACTGCTTTAAGTTTGGGGATAATATACTTTGCTCTTTCAGTCTAATGTGCACAGAGATTGTAACATACAACGTCTGTTTTGCCTGTGGGAGCTACGACCAGCACCTCTGTAATTAATAGTATCACATCTCCATCATGAACATGCAGCAAATTATTAGAGTCATTCAGAGAAAGCACAGCTGTTAATGGCACAGCAGGGGGTTGGGTTTGAGCTTTCTCTGCAGGCCTTGTTCCAGGCTACAAAACCTGGTGTTCCTGGTACGGCCTATGAACAACCTTCCTTGGCAGAATGACCATTTCTTTTGGGTGGCCTCTGTGAAGTTTGTGTTGGCATTTCTGTGCTGTAGTCCTAATGTGTCATCAGGATCTGCTTAACAATTTTAACATTGCTTCTTGGATAGAAAAGGTTTGATAGGGCATCAGGGATTAGGAGAGTTCTGCTGTGGAGCCAGGTCTGGCTGGCTCCTTGTACACTGTGCCCTTGGTCCATCAGCCCAGTTGCTTGTCCTCAGTGGGACAGAGAGGCACGGCCCTACTGACAGCTCAGGAATCTCCAGTCCTCACATCCCCATGCAGCTGCTCCTGTCACAGAGGCCTTAATCTCCAACTGTCCTTCCAACTTTTCCCGCTCTGGGCTTGCAGAGGTACCAGTCGAGCCAAAAGCTGTAGCCTCTGGTGTGCTTGTTGCACTGACCAATTGTCAGATTCCATATGGTGCTGCTGAGGCTTCTGTGATGCATTGCAGTATCTGGTATGTATACTGCTTTCTAATTTATGCTTTATCCTCTTTTTTTTTCCAGAAGATGAGCTGTTTAACAGCTACATGGGTGTTACTGTGGTGACTGTAACCAGGCAAAACCATGCAGTTTGTACTGAGATAGTTCTACATTTGTGAACTTGGAGATAATTAAGAAATTTTTAAGGGCTTGTATTTTTTTGCTCTTCCCTACAGAACAGAGAGAGGTTTCTCATGAACTTTCTGTTACACAGCATGAAGTGGAAAGGTATCATTTATCTTCAAAAGTGCAAGTGTATTAATATCTATACACAAACATCACATACTAGGCAAACAAACATTGTGACTTCTAGCTAGTTAGAGATTTAAAAGAAGTTTTCTTCAACTGTAATTGTTTAGATATTTGACTCTTCATTTCTTTGTGTTTTGTTTGGATTTCTTGTTACATTTAATTTTACCCTAGAAGTTCCAGGGTTTATTATTTCTGGGGTTTGAATAATTGCATTATCTCTGTATTTTATTGTAAGTCACTCCCATGTAGTCTTAACTTTGCCTCCATCCTCAGAGGTTTTTTTCACTTTTATAATATAATTTCCCTGCAGTATGAGGCTTTTTCAGGAGACAGCATTCCGTGATTCTCACCTGAGGTGTGCCTTCGCAAAAAACGGTAAGAATGTGCTATCTGAAAGGTGTAATTATTGCTCTTCAAGCTTGAAACTGTAAATGCGAGTTTTAAACCCAAATATACCATTCTAACTTAGGTTTTTAGAGATGTAAAATTGAACAAGTAGAGCAATTAATGGAAAGAAGGATTGTAGAACAAACTTAAATTCCTAACAAATTGATAACTGTGAATTAATCTCAGCAATTAGTTATAAAAGCTATTTTCCTCTAGTGTGCAACTCTTTGAAATTTTAGTGAACTTTAATAATAAATTAGAAGACTGATAAACTGTTTCTCTAAGCTTGTTTGAGACAAGAATTGCACCAAGTGGCACATTTCTGAAGGATTCCATTTTTAATGATTCGCAAGCTAATAGAGGACTGAGTTGAAATACTCCACAATATTGCCTATATTCTGTTAATAGAGTCACTGAATGAAAGGGTAGGAGGGTGGACCCCTTTGATCAAGTAGTTTGAGCACTTTTGTATTACAGCCACTGCATTTCACCTCCTCAATTTAGTGCTGAGCCTGGTAGTTTGTGTGACAGCAACAGATCCCTCAGTAAGGCATCAAGCCTTGATCAGAAGGCTGGTGGAGGGAGAAGGTTAAGGTGGAGAATGGCTTCTTTCAGTCATCTGCTGCAACTGTTAACCACCCCATCATCAAAAATCTATGCACTTTTTTTTCCCACCCCCTACCCCTGAACAGGCATTATAGGGAGGATAAGGAGCAGCTTTATATGTTTAATGAACCTGCTCTGGGTTCAGTGTAGCCTTGACATTGGAACTGTGATTGTACTTCTGTAAAAACGTCTACAACTGTGAAATTCATTCGCATTTCTCAGAGTCCCCAGGGCTGCACAACAGGGCCATTCACAGTTTAGCAAGAAGGACAAAGAACCAGAGAGGAAAGAAAGAAAATGAGCAATGAAGAGACATATGTGTTGTATGACTCTCCTCTGGTAGAAGAGATCTTGGATGCGTACAAACACAAAAAAGAAAATCAAGTCTTCTGGAAAATAGTGCCATCTCCTTTTTATTCTTTTTCCCCCTAGTACTTAACATAATCTTGGTGTGTTTAAAAAATTAAATGTAATGATACAAAAGGGGCTGCAAAGTGACTCCTCTGGACCTGGATCCATACTACACTGGGACCTGCCCTGCCTGCCCTTCTTTTTGCCATCATATTTGTTCCCTTAAAATAAGCAACTGTATGGGACACAAGCATTGTCCAGACATTATCTAAGTCTTCCCTTTATTCCCTGAATCATCTGGCTTTGATTGCAGACTATTCATGCCAACACAAAGTGAAAGAAAAATCCAAACCTGAAGAGTAAGTACAAAGGAGAGAACCAAGTAATCCTGTGAATAGGTGTTGCCTTTTGGGTGACATTCTGCATTCAGGATCTGGTGTTTCAGGAAAGGCCCATCCTTGTCTGTATTCTGTTACATTTGATCACTTTAACCACCTCAGTAACAAAGGTCTTTCCTTAAAATCCTCATCGTCTGTTTGTTGCTCTTGCTTTACATTTGAAACTTAACAGGCACAATACAAATTTTGTGTACCTCCAACTTTTTCCCATGCCACTTGGTATATTTGCATTGATCCAGATACACTGTATTTAACAGATAAGAAATATACTGTGGCAGAGATGTTTTCATCCTGTCATCTGGTATTTTCAGAACATTTCCATCGGAAAGCTTGCTCCAGATTGTATGCTGGAAGATAAGAATGCCACTGAGTGTAGTTAAAAGGAGGGGCGACATTTTACAGGACCCATAACTTGGATTAGCCCAGGAAAAAATTTTGGGGAAGGTCTGATGCAGGCAGCTTGTCCCAACCCCAAACAATGACCAGGAGGATGTCTCTGTGAAACATTATTCCACACCTGGAGAAGAAGGGTTGTGAGCCTATGCACACACACCACGTTGCTTTTATGCACATTTCCCTTTTCAATTCAAACGGGGAGAATCAGATACACACTTACATTCCTTTCTTCAGAAATTAATTCAAGAGAAGTGCCTAAATCACAGAGCAATTGCAAACTGAGCACACAGTGATAGATAATCTCTATTGCTTGTTTTGAATTCATTATTTCCTCTATCTTCTCAAGCCAGTCATGTCATTATTTTGCTCTCTTTTCAGGCTCTTCCATTCAGTCTCTTGTAACCTGCTTGCACACAAATCATTATTTCATTTTATCTGGAGGTGCTGGACTGATGATAATATTTAGTCCATTTCAGGAAGTTTTAGAGGTCACCAGGGTCAAGGAACAACAATTTGCCGTAGCTTCTTCACTAAGTGTATTATTTTTTCAATAGAGTATTATTTCATGGCAAAATAGAAGCATTCTTGAAATTTATACTTGTTGCAGATATCATATCCTCTGCCACCAAATTTGAAATAGTTACATAAACCAGAAGATTAAAAACATTTTTATGATAAAAATCTGAGCAAAGAAGAAGTTGATTTTTTATTTCTAGCTTATGCAATAAACACATTTTTTAAAAAGAGTAACATTTTAGGCAGAAGATGAACTGATTAACAAAAGTTAACAATATAAATTTGAATTAATTTTGTAACTGTCTAATATATCAAATTTTTAAAGCATCCTTTTCACTGCTCCCAGGTGTAAAATCTCCCAAGTAAATAGTTGAGATTAGACTAGTCTTGAACTGGAGTGTTCCAGTCTCTGATTGGAAGTGTGATTTCTGTACAGGCTGCTATTACATATTATACCCTCAGCTGGTCTTTATAAAAAGACCATCTGAAGTATTGCTGAGCCTGTGGAAATAGGAACAAATGTTTCCAGTGTTATCCCAGCAATGTTTTAGTTGTTAGTAAAGGACTTTTGCTCCCTTGAATTCCAGTCTTTGATGGAAGTGACTGATGTTCTCTGTCATACTCTAACAAGTATTTGAAACATTAAGTATTAATGATGCATTCAAATAATGGAAAAAATTTCCATTTCCAGCTGATCTGGCTGCTCCTTTACTGGAAGGATCACTCTCCATGTGAGACTGGCTGTGGCTGTGCTGATTGGGTGTAACAGGGCAACAGGCTCCCTATGAGCTTTTGCATGTGAGGCAGAAGGAAATGTCCATTTTGTAAGAATGCAAGGTCTGTCTTGCATGTCTCTATGAATGTGCTAGCACTAATGGCAGAAGCCACAAATGCTCAGTGTTACAATAAAAACATGCTTTCTTCATTTATTCTGCAATTTTAGTTAAAATTAACTAGTGTGATGGGTTTAGCCTAATGCATGCAGTGTTCAAGGAGAAACACTTCATCCCTTTGTTACATGGGCAGTTTGTATCTTCTTGGGAAAAAAGAGAATATTTGACCCTTGATGGCTTTCCATCTGTTTTCTGTGCCTGATGCTAAATTTAAAAAAAAAAAAGTTGCTTTTTTTAATACACTCTTTCCCTGACTATTCAGAAGGTGAAATGTCCCCAATGTAAATTCAAAGCCAGCACACAGATACATACTCTGCCTTGCACACCTACTCTTTTCCATGTATTATGAACAAAGCATGTAAAATACTGCTACAATCTTCTGTTAAAAAATAATACTGTTCACAGCCATTCTATAGAAGTCCTTCAGATGTGTGAGCAGTCCACTGCATAGCCACAATGTTTACAGGATGGAATGACATTTGTACTACTCATGTTCACGTTCCCTGAACTTAAACTCAGAGGCAGTTTTTATCAGGTGGGACAGAGGACTCACTTCCATCTCAGAGAAACATATCCTTGAAAATTAAATGTATCTCTTGGTGGCATATGCCTGTGAATCACGAAGAGAGAAAAAAAATTAACGTTGCAAATTTGTATACAGGTATTATTTCTCATCCTGGAAATAATTTGATTTTTTAAAATATACTTTTGAATTTGCAGAGGGATGGTTTCTACAGAGTTTCCTGGTGTTAGTTACATTAGCATTTTATAGGTTGCTCATGTAAACTCTTGAGCTTTCATAGCTCTCAGTATTAGCTTTTTAATATAGCACAGTTCATACTGGCTCTTACTGCTGTCTGATTTTGGTTGGGTTTTTTATGTGGCTCCCAGCTGCAATGAACATGGCCCACACTTGTTGTGTAAGCCTGCTATTGATGTCCTTTTTTTTCCTTGCATATTGTAGCACTCTTAAGAGCTTAACTTGCATGTATTTGTTATGAAGATCAATTACTCTAGATAACAAACCCAGATCTCATATTACAGGTGGGAACCCAGAACTTTTAGATAACAAATGGAAGTCTCTCCTACCTTTGTACTATTATTTTGGTTGTTCCACAGATACAGAAATCCATAGCTGAATTGTCTAAATAAATTATTTTAGTAAACAGGGCTCCTTATTCAAAGNTCTCTAAAGGTTATATAGTCTGGGGGCTTCTCTAGCCAGGAAGGGGGGATTCTGGGATAGCTAGGATGAGTCAGGGGTGGAAAACTACTGGGGTTAGTAAAACTACATTCCTAAGGTAATGCTTATCAGTGGGATAGGGGGAGGAGGATTCCATACTGTCCCTGCTTCTCGTTACATCCCGTAATCTTCCGTCCGCTTGTCCCTAACAACAGGGCTCCTTATTCAAAGAACACATGCAAGTAATTCCCAGCCAAATGCTAGTTATTGACTTCTAAGTTAATGCACTTTTTGAAGTGATCGCAGTATCACTCTTCTCTTTGGGGCATCTGAAATTGTTTAAAGCAACATGTGGTTTCTCACCTTTCTGTAAGAAAAAGGAAATTTCTACATAGGGTGAAGAAAAATGTAATTAAAATAAAAGTGTGGTTTATTTTGGATATTAATGTCTATAACAGCAGCTTCCCTGAACAGAAAGAAAACATTTTCTATCTAAAAAGACTTTCTTAATAGTTATTCTAGATACATTTCTATGGACAACTCAGATAGTTTTTTAAAAGTCTGTATAAGATACTGAGAGGAGCAAAGCTTATGATTTCACAAGTCTTATGAGGAAAGGATGTTCTCTCTTGTGCATTAATGTGTTTCATCAGAATTCCTGGGTATCTGTCCAGCTATACATAGTAAATATTTCACATACCAATAAAGTGATTCCTCAGCAATTCAACCACTCAGCAGAAATGAGGCTTAATTTATAATGGATATCTGCACCTGTTAAACAGTGAAATAGGCTCCTGACATAAGCGATTCTTTCATGCTTTTATTTCTCTAAATTTTTTCTAGGTCCTATCTTCCTAGATTCTAATCTTTTAAAGATGATGATTTCAAAAACATTCCTGAATTTTGAAATTTCATATTGAAGAAGGAATATATGTGATTTTGAACTAAAGTGTATATATGTAGTGTTTAGATCAACACCATTAAAGGAAGGCATAAAATGTGCCTATTACTGACTTAGGCATTTGTTTTGTATATCTAATGATAAAATCAATATGAGGCTCCATCAGAGGAGAGATCCATCAGCCTCTTTCTTACTAGCATTCAATCAAGAGATTGAATTTGCAAGCTTTAAGGGGGAGAGATGTTTCTCCATTTTTTGACAATCCATATTACACTAATTCGGACAGCTTTTACACAGAGCTGCACCAGTTTACTCAAGCATTGCTTTCAATATCATTTCATTAAATCAATGTAAAAGGTTGTGTTGACCTTTTAAGTATATATTTAAATCTGATCAGTGGAGCTTAAATCGGTTAGGAACTGATTCTGGACAACTCTTAAGGCAAATAAGCGTGTCCACACAGGGTTCCTCAGCTGTTCAACAAATTGATGTGAAATCCAATTTAAATTAAGCCACTGCAAACAAACCACTGTTGTGTTGTCACGAGTCCCAAATGTGCCCTCCAAGTTCTTTGAGAACTTTCTTTCTAACTTGAACAGAGAAGCCAAGGGAGATACAGTTAATGGAGTGAAAGCTGTTCATCCCTGTCAGGAAAGGAGGAATGACTATAAAACATAGTAAAAAGCTTCCAAACAAACATCCAAGGTTCAGCCAAAAGCTGTGTTTATAAACCTGTTCACTGTCAAATGATGGTTGTTTTTTACTCTTTTCTCTTGGCAGCTGTAACTGTAGCGAACAAGCCAGAAATGCCACCACTCACCAGATTCTGGTAGGAGGAAGCCTCCTCCATATCTCACAGGTTTAAAATATCCAAAGTGAGTTTAAAGGAAATCCCCTCTAGTTCACGTTTGCTAGGGATTAGGATACCCAAGGTTTTCAACCTTCAGTTTGCCTTCACAGGAGCTTTGGGGTTTTCATGGTGTAGATTATTCCTCTCTCCTGAAACATCACTGCAGACCTTTGCTGGACTGCAGAGGAGCCCCTTGATCTTCACAACCCTTAAGTCTACAGGGGGATTTCAAAGATTTTGCTCTCAGAGCAAAGAAATGGAAAATGCAAAATGAACTTCACTCCATATTGATTGGTAATGCAAATAAAATAGAATAAGATGGGTATTTGAAGAAGGGAGAGATTAGCCGGTAATTTCTACATTTCAACAAACCTGTAACCTGGGTTTTAATGACTGAGTTTAAAAACACTGACAATCATACAATCATACAATAAAATAGGCTGTGAGAAAAAGCAGGGGTGAAAGCAATATATAGAAGGAAATAGTACAGTAAATTGAGGGAAAACTGGTTTAGTATAAGCAACTACTTTAATTATTAATCCAATAACATGGGAATGCAAGTTGTGCTCCTGAACTTCTGGAGGCTATTGGTCCCTCAACCTCTCCCACCCATTCTTACCCAGATAAATTGTCATTTGCTCCATTTTCCCCTGTCCCAGAACTGAGGAAAATAAGTGAACAATTTTCCTTATACTCTCCAAAATGTTTTAATTATTTGACAGTTTTGCTGTATGAAAGAAGAGTTTTAAGGGCTCTTCCTCAGTTTCACACCCCTTTCTAACCAAAGGTTGCTGTTTGATGGGCATTTTGGAGCTCTCTTTGCCAGTCCAAACCCCAGCAGCAGAGAAGTATCTAAGTGCAAAGGCAGGTTCTCCTACGAAGAAAGAGAGGTAAGAGAATGGGCCTTTGTTTTTCTGCTCCAGGGATTCAAAAGGGTCTGGTGGTGACTGCTGATGATTTGGTTATGTGTGGTACTGGTAGATTTCTGGCCTATTTCCAGCTTTCCTGGTTCCTCAAAATGACTTAAAATATTCCCATTCAAACCTGTGCAAGTGATTATCTTGAGTGGTTGCAGACTGGCAAAAGGTTACAGCATGTGAGTGAACTCAAACATAAGGGTCTTCCATTATAAACTCATGAGTATTTTTATATATTGAGGTAAAGGAATTAACTCCTTGGTACCAAGTGGAGTAAACTCACAGAACTTTCTATGTGTCTTCCTGATACCTCCCCAAAGCTGTTGCATCTTGTTCTATTCTTTCATTTTTTAAAGTCTTGTTGACTGCAGGTGAGTGGGAGTGTATTCCTAGTGTTGGATATGGCTCTTCCCTCTTTCTCCTAGCACAGATCAGTGAATCCTTAAACTGGGTTGAGAAATAAGATTTATGAATGTGGTGAGCAGAAGGAGAAAGAAAAAACCAAAAAACCCCCACCATGACTGGAGGGGAGAGAAGAAGGGACTATGTCACTTTGCACTGGTAAATTACCAAAAGCAAAAATTACCAAAGCAGTAGGCTCTGCATTTACACTTGCTTCTCTGCTTGCTCCTATTTTCTGCATTTCCTGCAGCTGTCAGAACTGGGGAGCTTCTGTGTTCTGATCAGTGGAAGCTCACTGTCACAAATTGCCCTTCTTTCCACTGATGTTCTGGAGATCCAGTTGTGCTGAGTTTGGAAGTTAAAGGAAATGATGTTTAACACAGCAAGATACATTCAAGGTATGTTCAGTATAGAACTGGCAGAGAGACCATCTCTTGTGGGATTTGCTGACCTAGATGCTGTAATGAACTTTCCAGTGAAGTCCAAAGCAAGGCTAACCTCAGTATATTGTCTTATCTGGGCATTCACAACAGAGAGTGGTTAAATGCCAGAAATACTTTAAATCCTGCCTTCTGAAGACTATCTGAGGTAGGTACCACAACTTTTTGTTCCTGCTGGTATGGGAGGCAGAGACTGTACTAGAAATTGCCATGACTGTGGGCCAGCTATTTTTTCCCCATTCCTTTGTGTCTTTCTAAAAAGAAATGGTATAAAATTAGTTCCTTTTTTTTTGCCCTGAAATCACATCTGAACTCCCTTCAAATCCCTCCACCTAAAACCAAACCAAACCAACAGTAACAACAAAACCCACCCAAAAAGTGACAGAAGAACTTGGATCTTTACAGTTTTCAATTGTCAAATGGTGCCTTTGCTACGACTGCCAGGGACTACAAGAAGATGCTTTTATCGACAGCAGCATCTTTTCTATTGTGACAAAGAAGGATGGCAAAAGCTAATGAACTGTGTCTTATTGAGCAGGGCCTGCAGCTAGGAACTTGATTCCATCAAGAGATCTTTGGAGGAATTTTGGGATGCTATATTTCTTGGGAAAAGAATAAAGAATTAATATGGTAAGTCAAATGCAAAACTACAGCTCAATGGTTGTCACCTTCTTTTCAAAAATCATCAAAATCTTTGATTCAGTAGAAGTAGCTTCCAGACCTCTCTTTTCTGAATTATTTTTGTGTCTGATTTTAGTGCTTATTTCCTCTGTATGACTCTCTCCCCATATTCAAGACTGTCAGGGAAAAACTGTAGATAAGAATATCTGTAAACAGTGTTTTAATGTCTCCCACGCAGCAGTCTGGAACTGCCTCCCCTCATGTTTCTGAAGGTTCATGGATTTCCCAAATAAGTAGGAGTTTATTGATTTACATGCAGGCAAGCTTGTGTTACTACTTTGGTTACTCTCGTGGTTTTTCCTGGCTACTGCTAATTAGCTTGGCAGATCTTCCAGTGTTACTTACATGCAGTAGTAAACGAATGTAACTACTTGTATTGAGTTATCATAACGTTCGCCTTTTTTTTTTTCCCCTATCCTTCTTAAAAGGATAAAAGGCACTTGAAAACTCTTGTCTGAGCAATGAAATTGATCCAGAGTGTGAACTGATACTCAAATGGTGCGGTCTCCTGCACTTGGACTATCCCAGAGACTCTTGTCACTTCATGCAGTTCTTCTGGGATATTCAGGTTAACAATCATCACACCTTTGCTACTGCTTTCCTGTTAGTTACCCTCTGAAAGGCTTGTCATCCCTTTGAATTACAATCCTAGCCTGTCTCTCACATCTCATTGGGATCCCAGCTCAGGTTAAAGATTCTTTCTCTCTTCCAAGCCATCACTCTTCACTGTGTATGCATTTTTTTCCTCAGTTGCTATAGGCAGTCTCACCCTCCTGCTTCTTCAGCCTTGTGAGTAACAGAGATGCCCAGGCTGCAGCTGACCTAGAGATGTGGCGATTCTTGGGCCCACGTCTTGCTTCCCCAGGCTGCAGGCGGCGTGGAGAGTCCTGGCTTCCCCGAGGCCCTCCGTGCAGGCTGGGAGCCTGGCTGTGGAACGTTTCCTCTCCTCTGAGCAGAAGCCGGGATGCTGCTTTCTCTCGGGAGGTGGCAGCACAGCCAGATGCGATCAGCGTATGCAGACTGACGCCCAGAACTACCAAGGGGTGGCAGGGAGGAGGTGGGGTTGGTGTTGGATTCCTTCCGAGGGGAGCACAGGGGTGCTCATGCGCAGGAGGGATAGCTTCAAGCCCTTTCTTGAAGGGGAATGGAATCAGCCCAACATCCTCACGGTAACGCTAACCTCTGTCCCGACCATGTTTCTCCGTATCAGCTGCAGCTGATTGTCAGGCGTGGTGTGGGGCCCGCGATGCCCACTGTGGGGACGGTGTCATTCGCTGAGTCTACAGCTACAGCCCCAGTTGCTTGTTTATTCATGTGTGGGGAAAGGCTTTCTGCAGGAGATTGGGCAGAGTCAGTATGTACCGTGGGTTTTGCAAGCATCCACTGTCCTGCAGGCTGCCACAATGGTTGCATATTATTTTACCTATCAAGCAGCTTAATGTAAAATGCCAGGAAAAAGGAAAAGCGACAACTAGTCGCCATCCCATTAAATGCTACAACCTGCTCCTCTCTCAGAACCTCATCTGTTCTTTTTAGCCAGTTTGGAGGCTGCCATTCTCTCCTGAGGTTTTAGTAATGGATTACAAAGACAGGGGTACTATATAGGGTTTAATGTGACGATCATCTGGAAAACATACACAGAGGTGGGGGGTTTGGGTTCCTGCAGAAAGCAAGCACAGTCTGGTCTAAAAATCTATGGGATATATTGCTTAATCTACCCCTCTGGCTCTGAATTCAATTTCCCTATACCAAGCACACTGAATCAGCTGGAGATGCTACAGAGCCTTGTACCGAGCCTTGGTGGGAGGTTGTTTGCCTACTTCATGAACACTTTGAGAAAGTTTTGGGGCAACACAGAATAATTGTAGATTCAGTTTTGCCCCAACAGTAATTTGTGAATGCTTACGCATCCAAAAGCAAAGGGTGCTAGAAATCCCAACTTAGCTAACTCAAATTGTTTTACTAGCATCAGCAACTGGAGGGCAGCCAGCCAGTCAGCCCTACAGTTCCTTAAAAAGTAATAACGTGCACCTGATTTTTGCTGCCTGGATGGCAACCACTGACTAGCAACTAGTGCCATATACCAGGTAATTCCTGCTTGACGCTGCTTAGGGCACCATTGAAACCACACCTTTAAGCAGGCAGCACCAAGAGGGTGAAGCGGAGAAAGGCAAGAAAAAACTTGAGGTTTGTAAGCACTTAAAAAAGGGCCAGCTCCTCTTTTTTCCCTCCTCTTTGCTCCTGGCAGTCTTGGAAGGCCCATTCTTACTCTCATGACTTGCTCTGAAGAGTGTTTGAAAGTGCTACAATTCTCTTTCAGAACAGTTTCTTTCCTAAGTGACCCAAGTGCCCCAGAAAGACCCTGTCACACTGAAGGATTAGTCATGATAACTGTTCATCTTCTCTGGGGCTGGGAAGCAGAATGCAAACAGTTCAGGCAGTGAGGACTAAGCAAATTCACCTTTCCTGTCTGCATTTTCCTTCTAACTCAGTTCTGGGGGATCCTCCCACTGCCATATGGATCCCTCTGCTCTGGAGGGAAAAGTTGTGTCAGTATGACCACCACCAGGCCTTCTGCCTGGTCCCTGTGCAGATGCAGAGCTGGGGCTGCAAGCAGCCACCCCTCCAGGAGCAGTTCCACAGCAGTCCAGTCAGGCACACTCATTCAAAGAGTGCACGTATGGAGGAGGGAAGCATTTGAGGGATAAATCCCTCATAGGATAATGTTAGTGACTGCAGAAAAATAAACAACAAACTACCAACAGAATGAATGTAAAGGAGAAGGGCAGTGACCAAAATCCAAGACACTGGTTTTGAAAGGTTGTTGGTACCTTGCCTTTTGGAACAATCTTTGAAAATTGGGAGAGAGAGTTTCTCTCATTTTAATTGGGACTAACCATATTCACAGCAGTTGTCACGTGTCACCTAGTCTGTCTGTCTCCCTGCCTTTTCAATTTGGCAGCCTTCTCTTCTTCCCCTGCATGTCCCAAGATTTGAAAAATGATCCATTCTTCAAAGCATCCCTGGTAATTTGGACCACAGTGTTATACTTCTTTTGAGACTGAAGCCTTTCAAAGCTGCAGCCTTTCTTCCTGCAGCAACTTCTGACAACCCTCTATAACATATAGCCTTAAGAGGGGAAAACAGGTCTGAGGAGATGCACTTTTCCTAGGAGGAAAGAGATTAGAGATGGCACTAAAACCAACAGAAAACAGATTATTTCATGTATAGAAAAGAAGGTAGCTTAGCCCTTTTTATGAAGTGCAGGACTATACTGTCACTAATATCACATTGCAAAGTGTACTGGAGATCTCTTAATGGACTTGTTGGTAAAATGCATCTGCATACACAGATCAGTAAATATTAATTCATTAAACATGTAGATATGTGTTCTGTCCTGCACCATGTTTGCTATCTTTTTGGTTTTCCTAAGAACACCACCACCTTTCCAGCAAGACTTAACTCGAGATCTGCGTTGCTACATTGTTTTTGCTGCCAGGTAAGGAAAGATAAATGCAGACCACATGATTGCTGGCTGCATGGCTTTTACCCATTGGCAACCACCTCCCCCGGTGACATCAGCTGAGGAGGGGAGAGTAGAATTTTATATTACAGTAGTCACTTAAAGTGAAAATGAATGTTAACATTTCTCTGGAATATATATGCCCTAGTCTACGTGTTTGCTCAATTGGTTTGGTTAAGAAACCTCGTGGTTTCTTACTGAGGAATGTCCTACTGGGGACATTGCCATACACATTTAGGAATTAGGGTTAGAATTGATGCTTCTATTAATAAGAAATCTTCCAAATTCTGCTTTGAAAAGAGCTATTTTCTTGAAGGTGAAAAATACATTTTCTCAAGCACTCATTTTCAAAATACTCCTTTGCAATAGTCCTGAATACAGAGCAATAGGACGGAAACCTGAATTTGTTTCCGTTCAGTGAAATGGAAGCTTTCCATATAGGTAATGAGAGGTGTTAAAGGATGTTTACATGAAGGAGGGCATTTTTCTTCTTCAAACTTACCTTTATTGTCTGTGCAACTTTCAAGCTCAGCCTGACCCTGCAAATATTTAGGCATGTGAGTAAGGCAAGGCACAAGCGTTACATGTTTTTCAAATATGAATCCCAATCCAAACATTAAAATTATCCCAACACATCCAATGACAGCGTCATCTCGTTCTTACTGCACGTCCCTACTTTAGGTTTAAGTTTATCTGGAGACTGCCAGTCACCCCACCCCAGCAAGCACTGGGTCTCAGGAAAAATCTGTATGCACACAGCAAGATGGGTACAATGGAGCCAGACCAGAACAGCGCTGTTGGGCCCAAGTACTTATGAGACGTAGAGTACATATATTGCTTGCCTGTATCTATGCAAGAGAATGGCCTTTTAGTGCTTCTCCAACCTCCTGTTTCCCACATCTATGGAGCGGCTCAGTGTACAAACGGATTTAGAAGGCGTGATTCTGCAGGGAAATCGCATCTCCAGGGACCTGCAAAGCTGGGTGAAATTTCAAGACCTGCGGTTGTCCTGCTGGGGAGCGTACTGCCCTCAGTTTCCATATCATGGGGAATACTACCAATGACCTTCTCGGGAAGGTACTGACGGAGGGAGCTCCCAGAACAAGCTCCCGTGCCTGTTGTCTCCATACTTACAACAGAACAGGCAAGGCTTGGGCGTCTCTGGCAGCACCTTTAAATCCATGTTGACTGTAACTATCGTAAGCCCAAATTGCACGCCGTAAGTGTAAGCTGGACGCTGCGCGTCCTGTCTCCAGCAATTCCATGTTCCTCTTAAAAAAACCTGGATTGAGGGAGAACAAAAGGGCTACAGCAGCAACACCACCGGCCCCACCTCGTCCTGCATCGATTACGGTGGGCGAAAACAAGCTAGAAATTTATTGAGGGCTAAAGCCCCTCATGTGATGAGGGCAGGGAGGCAAGTCCTAAGGGATTTTAGTGAGGTGCTGCACCGAGAGCCCGAATACCGATGGCGGAGTGATGAGGTAACTTCGCGCGGCCCCGCCCTGGCTGCCGCCCTCAGGAGCGCGCTCACGTGACCGCGCCCTCAGCCCTCGGCACCTGCCGGGGAGGGGGCGCGGCGCCAGAGGGTGCGGCTATAAAATGACCCCTCCCGCCGCCTCCCGCTCGTCCGTCCCCCCTGCCCCGCCCCGCCGCGCACGCGCGCCGAGCGGGACGGGCCGACTCACGCACCCAAAATGGCGGCCGCAATGGATGTGGACACCCCCAGCGGAACCAACAGCGGCGCCGGCAAGAAGCGCTTCGAAGTGAAGAAAGTGAGGCCCCACCGGCGCGCTCCTCCGGCTGCTCCCGGAGGGACGGGGGGGCTGGGGTCGGCTTGATGCTGGCGAGCGGGACGGAGGAGGGGGCGGCTTCCCGCTCCCCTCACGGAGACGGGCGCCCGGTTCCGCACCGGGGCGGTGGGGG
>VZRO01000882.1:593115-623628 GCA_013397915.1 Daphoenositta chrysoptera | reverse complement strand
GGGATGGCTCGCTCGCTCGGGGCTCCGCCGCTCGCTTGGCTCGGGCGCTGCGGCTCCGACGGGCCTCGGCTACTCCGTACCCAGAGCCTCTGGACAGCTCTGGCCGGGAAGCAGCACTGCAGTGCTTCCGCCTCTCCATGACCTCGGCCGCTGTGGTCCAGCCGCCCGGGCTGCCCCATATGCTGCGTAAAATCCTTCTTACAAGTGTCTATGGCTGACGTTTTTTCTCCTTCCTATTTAAATTGAGCCATAGCAACGTGTTAGTCAGCAAATGTTCTCATGCCATCCTGGCTTGCCTCCTCGCTCAGAGCAGCCATAATACCGCTCTCCTATCCAGTGCCACCAGTTTGTCGGCTGGGTCACGGTGATAGTTCAAGGCTCTTCACGAGGGTATAGACAAGCAGGGATAGATTGTGTGGGCTTGTACTAAGGTATAATTTGAGGAAAAGTGACCCCTAGAGTGGATATCAATAAACGTTTCCAGTGATTCCTGCTTGTAGATGAGTTTGTTTGAAATGCAGCTGCCATCAGTGATGGTGGAAACCCCTGGATCTGTGCAGAAGGAAGTGTTCGGGTGACATAATTGCTTGTCCTTTGGAAATAGGGACAGATGTAATGAGAGGTATAAGAAGTGGCACCGTTTATGTGTCAGTGGCATTCCTCCTCCCCAGGAAAGTAGCAAGACTTTTGTTGCATGTGTAGCTCAGTACAGTTGTGTGGGTCATCAGTGTAGACCATGATGGGACAAGAAATTAAGTACTGGAGCGTGTGGGAGAGGTAAGGTCAGTTATGTCAGCTGCCTTGAAGTATGGATGAAGTCCATGAGAGATGAGTACCTCAGCCAGAAGGCCAGCTAGACTTGAAGCTGGAAGATGGGGGAAAAAAATGAGATCACTACTGGTGCATGTCCTAAAAGATCTAGTAGTATTGTGAATACTTTTTATATTGGTACTAATGAAAAATTGAAGAGCTTATCAAAGTCCAATACTGCTCATCAACACTTGGAAGTCTGCATTCCTCCTTCAGAGTCCCAAACCGAGGGAAAGCAATGAAAACACTGAGATGGAAATAGAACAGAGTAGAGAAGATTTACTATAGAGAAGATTTACTATAGTACAATCAGTACAATTATATACTGAAACAAGTTAAGGGGGAAAAAAAGTCTATACTGCTTAACTAGTAAATAAAGATTATCCCGATTACCAGTACAATATTTTGGATTGCTTTGGATGTTGAAGGCAGGCCCATTTATTTAATGAGTTTACAAAAGACCTGATTATGGGTTTTGTCAGGAGGAATGAAAAGGTACCATGTTTTTCTGCATAGCTTGCCCTAAAGTCCTCAAACCATTCCCCTGAAGTATCATAGGACAGTGCTATTACTTTTTTGTATGTATAAAGGAAGTCTTTGAAAGGTTAATTTGGTAGTACTTTGAAATTTTTTTATCCAGCCTTGCTGATAGGTTGTTGCTTATTAACCTTCTGTAGGGGAGATTATTCAGGAGTTGGTGGAGAGTAGCATTAGAGATTTAGTTCTTAACCCCAACTGCTCTGAAGGGTGATTACTAGCAGAACTGCTGCAAATAATGGGAATTCCTCGTAACAAAAATGGCGTCTGAATTGGCCTTTCTCCAAGGGACTGTCCTTTCCTTCAGAATTGAGGATTTGGCATGACCTGCATCCTTGCCATTGGATCTTGAATAGAAATCCAGATGTTTGCATTTGTTTCACAAAAAAAAAGGGGGGTCTGTGGGAGTTACCTTGTTTTGAAGTGGGGAAGAGACATTGGGTCTGGGAGGTTTGTGAGAGGAATGTACCACTGCTTCCTAGTAACCTGAACTCATAAAGAAGAATTATTCTGGACTTCTACGATTATTTTTTTAAATATCCCAGTTTTTCTATTTCAAGTAGTACATGGGATCTTGAAGAATAACGAGAACTTCTGTCCACTGTAAATTGAGTCAAAACTATGTTTTTCTTTTTTTCCCCCATCTCTCCAGTGGAACGCCGTAGCTCTGTGGGCATGGGACATTGTGGTTGATAACTGTGCCATTTGCAGAAACCACATTATGGATCTATGTAAGTAAATGGGGGGGACACAGTTGACAGTTTGGACGTGTATGTGATGAACAGCTGAAATTACCCCAGCTGAGGATATAATTCAGCAAAGCTTTCAGTTAGTAACTAACTCTTCTGCTATGTAATAACAAAGTCTCATAATCTTTGTGACCTCTGTTACCATACTGCTTTTCCCTCACCCTTTTCTTGTAAAGAGTAGGATTACTTGATGCCATATCAACAGACATGATGCTGCTGAGTGTATTTTGAATGCAACAAAGAGGAAAAGGAGTAATAATAAAGAGGAACTGAAATTATTCAGGGTTGACAGGCTTTGCTTACAAAGAGAGGTATTATATTTCAGAGTTGGGGAGGTTGCTATATCAACTTCTTGATGACACTCATTAAGATGAAGTCTTATAGCACTCTCTGTGTCTGGCAAGGAAAGGCATGGACCAGCAAATTAATTTGACTCCTCATTATGTAAAACCTACCTTGCCTAACTAACTTAGTACATGTTATAGTAGGGGGAATTTTGTAACCACTTAGAGAATTATTTGTTCACTTACAAAGGAGAGTAATCTAATGCCAAAGTTAAAAGCAATACATTGTTAGTATTGGTTTGATTTTTTTTTTTTCTGTATGATCTTGATGGTTCATTTCTGCCATGAAATAGGTGTGTATACATAAAGTTACTGATTTCATACACTTAGAGTATTGGTAATGAGTACAAACCCTTTTTTTTTTCTCCTCAAAAATGACAAAGTACTGTTGGCACCATAGCTGTTTATCTTGTTTCAATCATGAGAGACAGAAGACCTTTTAACATACCCCAGATAGAAATTTGCCTATATTTCTAAAATGTGAGGCTGGTGGAACCCCCCAAAACAAGCCCAGGTGCAACAACAGTGCCTGGGAATGGCCTGTCCTGATCCCTTTGGAATAGTTTTGTTGCACTTTGTTTTTATGCAGTCGCCTTTGGAACGAACGCTATTGGCAACTTCCTGTCAATAAGACTGTATGAAAATAAAACACTTCAGAAAAATGAGACTTCAAGTTTATAATAACAGATACTGAAGGATGCACCTGATTTTACTTCATATTTAATAATAATTACAAAATTACTTTCAGTAGCTTTGTTTGGGTGGTTTTTTGCTTTTTTTCTAATAAAGAGAAAACATACTGTAACACACTGGTCTGAAAATGGGTTAGGCAGGTTCACTTCCTGGGGACAGATGTGTTTGTATTTTGAGCCAGCTACTGCCTATCCATGCTTCAGTTTATTCTTGGTTATTTACAGGGAATGATAACACTAAAAAGAACAGGGATTATTAAATAAATTGAGGTCCTGTAATGTGAAGATTTCAAGGGTCTCTAACCTGTACCATCTTGGAAAGAAGTTTCAAAAGAAGGTGGACACTGGGCTACTACTTAATCTCTTTTAGTTTATGATATATTACTTAGTTATTACATACTTCGTTTATGATATATTAGAGAGGAAAGCATGTTGCTGACAGGCAAATGGAATTTCAAAGATTTATTAGAACATAAGTTACATTTATAGAATTTACAAATGTATAGAATAAATATATAAAATCCTGTAATTCAAGATAATTATTCATGATAAGAGGGATGTATTTTAAGATAGGAGATGCTGGTGTGTTTCATTCTATCACTCTGCCTCAAAATTAATTGTACCTTCCATGACAGACCGAATACAGTCTCATATATTTGCAGGGTTTTTTATAAATAGCAAATAGGACATATGGGATGAAGGAGAGGTGTAGAGGAGCTGGAAGGAGAATGGACAGATGCTATTTTTCAGTAGTAATTTTTTTTTGTCAGTTGTTAAAAAAAAAAAGAAGTCCGACCAATATGTGGGCGATGTTGAGAGTATATAGGTAGATTAGGCAAAACAGTAAAGGGAAAAGGCATAGGTAATTTTTTTTCATTTTTGAGTTGCTCAAGCATAACATGTTATTAATTTGTATGAGCAATGTTACGAGGAGCCTGGTCTGCAAATGACAGACTAAAATTGACAGCATACAGAGGAGAAGGGATATCTAAATTGGTATTCCAAGATCAGTGTTGGCTCTGGATTTGCTTACTTCCTTGTTACAGATCATTAATGTTGTTAAACAACCCTTTAATTACATTTTCAAACATAAGATGTGAAGTGATGGTAAATTGAGAAAAAATTAATAGAATGTGCAGGAAAGAACAACGTAAGATTCGATTTGATAAAATACAGGATACAAATGTCTCCCACTCCTAGCAACGTAGAGAAACCTTGAATAGGAAGATGTTAGACGAGTGATAAATAATGCCAGTCATGGTAATGAAAGTTTGCTAATGTTGTAAAGTCAGGCATCGATGTTAAGGTGTCATGCAGTTCTCCCCATGCATGTGCCTTATGACTCAGTAATAATGTGATTCAAAGGATCCCCCCTGCCCTCAGTTTGGTTTGTATTCAGTGTACAGAAGGAATGAGTAGATTTTCAGTGTTTTGGTTTCATTCTGCTCTGTAAAGACCCAGGTTCTGTTTAGATTTTACTTTAGTATTTCTTCAAAGGCTTGCTCTCTGCAACATGGTAAGCTGGGGAGTGTTAGCAGTGTGTTTAGTATATTGGATTATCTTCTGGTTTAAAATGTGTAATGTATTTTTGTAGTAAGATGACCAGTATAGGTTTGAACTGTGTAAAATGTGCCATCAAAATACTGTCCCCTTGCTTTGATGGTAGCATGCTAAGTACCATGAATCCAGCTTCACAAAGATAGATATGTTGCATAGAATCCAAAGAAGAATCTCAGGATGTTTATTAGATGGAATGGGTTTGTATTTATTTCTTGAAGTGTAAATATACAGGTGATTTCTGCAATAGAAAATGTATAGGAAGTGGGCTAGTTCTTAAGATGCCAAGATTCACAAGCTGCCATTATATAAGATGCATTTCCACAACTCCCTGAGTTGAAATGCTTCCATTGCATCTTTCACAATTATTTACAGGTATTTCAGGTTTTAGTTGGATCTTTCTGCCCTCACCTGCAGATACTCTGTCAAAAGCAAGGCAACAGAAGAGTCACTTAGTATTCCTGCAGTTACTGACTCTTGCTGCTTCTTTTGGGTCAGCAGATGGTAAATAGCTTCTCTTCCTTTCAAGAGCCAGAATTATCAGCTTTCATTCTAGGATGGAGATTGTCCATGTGGGTTTTTTTTTTTTTGGTTGGTTTTTTTTTTTTTGGGTTTTTTTTTTTTGTTTGTTTGTTTTTTTTTTTTATTTATTTTTTTTTTTTATTTGTTAATATGTTGTCCTTTTCTGAAATGAAGCAAGTAGGAGACCAAAAAGTGCTTCAGCTTTTGGGAGGCCCTTTTTTGGTAGCCAAAGGTAGCAGTGCTAGCAGTAGTCTCCAGTGTGTTTGACGAGGGAGCTAAATCTGGGTGTCTTGTTGGAAGGGCTTTACATCACCACCAGAGAACTCCTCAGCCACTTCACAAAGTTCATCTGTCCTCTTAAACTTTTGGGACTGTCATGCTTTAGACTGTCAGTGAAAGTTTAGGTTTCTCAGTGAAAGTTTGAGTAACACTGAAATGAATGTCAGTTCCGCTTCTTTGCCTTCTTTTCCTGCCTAAACCATCTTTCTTCTGTTTCTTTCTCAGACAAAATACAGAGTCCTTTAAACCCTGAAAACTTAAAAATTGTATTCATGCAGCTCTCAGGTTAGGGCCCCTTAGAGAAGAAAAAAACAAAACCAAGAGTCAAAATTACATAAAATGGCCTAGATGGACTTCATGTCTAATATGCCCAGTATTTTCCTTCCAGCAGGGAAAGAGAAGAAACAAGATAAGTATATTGTGTGTTAGAGTATTTTCCTTGCTTTCATCAGAGGCTTTCTGACTTAAACTTTGCTTGCTCTTTAACTTTGCTCCCTTCAGAAGAATTTCCTCATCTTTTCCTGCTACTCATCTTCTCACCATTATCTGTTACTGTACAGACTCTGGCCAGATCTATAAAGGTTAATATCTCATGCCCCATGACTATGAGTCTATACTGCAGTAACAGTAAAATTGTTTCAATAATCTCAGGTGTAGAATTTTATACAAGTATTCAAAGTAATTGAAGTTCTTCAGGGGTCTTGAGCATCTTCCCTATTCTTAATCAGATTTAGTTTTATTGCTGTATGTATTGAGAGATTCAGGAATTTAGACATCAGACCTTTCAGAAGTAAGGGATTTTGTTTTCATCTATAGGCAGGCAAGGGACTGAGCTTTGGACTTCCTTCTGTGGTTTATCATATCTTTGATGTAAACCATATGAGAAATACAGGTTTACTCAGATCTTGCAGAACAGCTGTTGCTACTGAGCTTCTTTAGACATCAGTCTTGTTTAGAGTAGTTCCTCATGACCAAGGTTAACTGACATCTCTTGCATCTCAGAAAAAATGGGCTTTTATTTTGTGTACCTCCACACCTGAAAAATGGAGAATGGGATGAATAGGACAGAACAAATAGAGATTACACTTTTCTGCCAAACCTGTAGGATTTGAAAGTTTTTGAATCTTTAATTGGTGAATCAAATTCCTTTTCCTCTAAGCATATTCAAGCACATGAAGAATGAACAGAGAACTGGAATTCATTCAGACATATTCTTTGCCAGGAAAAAAAAATCTGCAAAACAAGAAAGCAGCAAGTCCATGTATTGACTTCTAAGCTGATCATCTATCAGCAGATCTTTTTAAATCATTTGGGCTTGACTCTTAAAGAAGGCATCCTTTATCAAGGAGTAAAATGTTAGTTTCATAGGTGTGTGCTGCTGACAGTGGAGGAGTTGGAAATATCTTTTTTCTTCTCAAGTTTCTTCTTGAGCTGGAGCAGAAGTGAATTGTTCAGGTTTTAGAATGGAGAACCAGTTTGCAGGATTTATTTTCTCAGTGTTGTTCTTCCTTCTTTCCTCACTCTTTTTCATCTCCTTCATCCACGCCGTCTGACACAAAAGCCCAAAACATAACCCAAATTCATAAATAGGTGGGGTTTGGGGGGTGGACTTTGGGGGGTGGGGCTTGGGGATCCTTCTGAGTACTCAGCTCCAGGGTATAAAAAGTCCAAACCATACTGTATTTCCTATTGTGGATTTTTGGGATGTACTTACCTATCAGAAGACTATAAAATAAAGACAGGCAAACTCCAGCATTACATGAGCAAATTAACTTGCAAATAAAGCATATAATGTCTAACAAGAACATACAATAATTTGTATTGAGAAAAACCTGGGTAAGAAGTTTAAATAAATGTACTGTCAACTGATTGCCAAAAGACATCTCTTTGAACACAAGAGAAAAAAATGAAAATATTTATTCTTGAAATTTGGGATGCAGACACATGTTGCCAGCAGATGAGCTATGTACTCCTGCCCTCTGGAACTCTGGAATACTAAAAAAGTAGAGGAAGGAGGAAATCAGGATTAAGTATATTTTGATATGATACTTTTGGAAAAACAGTACACATTAAACCATAGCTCTTGATACTTTCTGGTGTGTTAAATACCACAAAATACCTCTTCCTGCCCTGCCACCACTTGCTATTTTGAAGAAATCTACCAGTTAGTGTTGCATGTACGTTTTCAACTCCTGTGTATATTTGTTCAATCTTTATTTTCGTAGGCATAGAATGTCAAGCAAACCAAGCATCGGCTACCTCTGAAGAGTGCACAGTTGCATGGGGCGTCTGCAATGTAAGGAAAACTGTTTTATTGTGAAGCTTATGTGGGGTGATCCTCCTTTTTTGACGACTTGGGACAGAATGAGTTCTGTAGCATGTTTCACACAACCTACCAGAAATAAGAACTTTAAAGTCCTTACGTTTACTAGAATGTACAAAGGAGAGAGAGAAGAAAATAAAAGAAAGTGAAAGATGGAGAGATGTAATAAGACACAGAAGCAAAGTGAGGAAGATAAGCCTTAATTTTTTTTTTAAGGAATAATAGATCTTTCATTCTGAGCATGTGTTTCCTGATCATGGTTTGCCTGGGAGTTATACCTTTTTCTTTCCCCCTGGTAATAGGATCACTTAGATATCAACCTGCTTGATTTGTCTTTGTGCAGGCTAATTCAAAGAGTCAATCTGGGGTAACCAGGTGATTTGCTTCCAGTTTTGGGGAAGATCAAATCAGTTGGTCCCACTAGCATATGAACTCCAAGCTTGAATACCTCTTAGCTAGTCTGGGCCTGAGTTGGAAGATAAACTATTCCATAGTGGAATAACTTCCTCATCCTCAGTCCCATCTTCACTCTGCTGTGGGATCGAGTTACAACGTGATAATGCTGGAGCAGGACTATAAATGTTGCAATTCTGTTTGCAGAGGACAAGAGCAAAATTTCTAACCATGTCAGGATATTCCAGTGTCAAAATTATGTTGTTGTGTGTGGAACCAAGTGGAACCTTAGTTTTAAGTAGCTGTATGGGGTAAGGAAAAGGGTGTCCTTATTAAACACATAAAAGAGATGTAGTTTTTTCTTTCTAATTTTGCAAATTCCTTTTTATTCAGCCTCTGGTATCTCCTGCAAACTGACAGAAAGCTTCCTTCAGCATGTATACATTCATGTCATCCCTGCTACTCACTCTGAAATCCTCTCTTCTTTTTGATTATGCTTGTTATCAGCATCTGTTCTGCCAATTTTAGCAGCTGCTAAACTCTGCACTCTTTTATCAGAAGTCAGTCAGTTGCCACTGCATGCACTGTGGAACAGGCTCCCTGCTGCCATTTCACTAATGTTTCCTCCTCTCTGAAAATGTGGATCAATTCCTTGGTGTTTACCAGCTAATTGACTGATCAGTTGTCCTCACCTTTGCCTGCAAACTCTTGCTACTCTCTTCTTACTCTGATGCTTTCTGTGGTAGTTTTCACAGTGAGATGCATTCGTACATTCTGAAATGATGTGATCTGAACTTTGTCTTCCAGCACGCTTTCCACTTCCACTGCATCTCTCGCTGGCTCAAAACTCGCCAAGTATGTCCGCTGGACAACAGGGAATGGGAGTTCCAAAAGTACGTATCCTGTGCAGGTTTCAAGATGAAAAGTCCAATTGTCCTGTAAATATAAATCATCAATGTCAGATTGGTGTGTCTGAGGGCATAGTTGCTGTTCAGAGAGGTTTTTTCTCCACCTTGCTCTATATGGACTTCTCCTTAGTCACCTGGTTCTACGTGAGCTCTGAAGGAAGTCCAAATAGCTGTGGGGTATGTGGGAGCTGTCAAAAAGTCGTGATTTCTATTAACATTCTCTCTAAAGAATGGATAGCAGGAGAGAAATGGAATTAGCTAGATGTGGAGTCTCAGGTGAATACTGTGCCCACTGCATGAGCAATTTGGGTTTAGAGAATGACCTGAATTCAGCTGCTTGGGTTCCAAAGTGTTTCTGCTGAGGTGCCAGACATCTTATTGTGTCCCTCTGTTATCCTGATGATTTGTTTTATAACTCTGATAGCCTCAGAGATTAATACAGGTGATTTCCTAGCATCTGGAAATCAAGCATCCATGTAGCCATTCCTGTGGCTTTGGCCCATTCATTCATAATTTCTGTATTGTTTGTTTTGTTTAATGTTTTTTAAAGGTTTCATGTTAAGAATAGTAGTAGGAGATCCAAGAATGGGTTTTTGAGGGGTAATCATATTTTGAGAGGTAATCGTACATTGCTAATAGTTAGGAAGTTTGCCTATCACTTACTTAATTCTGCACCATCTATCCATTAATCTTAACTTTTTAAAAAAATAAATTAGTTCTAATCAGAGTCCAGACTGAAACAAAGCAAAACAGGTATTATGACTGCTGAGGATTGTCTTTGGGCTCTGGTACACGGTCAGTTGTGCAAATTATCATTGACGTGACAACTGAAGTACCATAGTTTTGATATTAAGACTTTTTCCTGAACACACAATGAAAACTGAGTCCATGTTGCCTGGCTAATCGCTTCATATTGCATGGGCAGCATGGTGAGAAACGGAGACATGAATTAATATCTTCTGATGTGTGCTCAGTGTTACTTCCGGGGCTGTGACAAGCATTGGCCTTGTTTCATGCTGGATATATTTGAAGTGGGATTCAGGGCAAAAGATAACTGGTACTGAGATCTCTTGCACATGATGTTGTGAATTGCTCAGGCTCTCCTCTGACTGGTGTCTGGGTAGACTTTTAGGGGAAGTGAAATGTGGAGAACTTCCTAAGATTTCCTTAACAGCATCTCACCTTCATCCCATTTGCATCTTAATTATGCTGCAGTAGAATGAAAATAAATCCACCCAAACCAGCACTACTGTGAACTGTAAATTTTAAAAAAGCATTAACGTATTATCTATTTGCAGGTATGGACACTAGAGAGATGGTCACACACTTCTTGTTATGTCATCGAACTCAGTTGTTCTTGTCACTATGGGTTTGTTTCAGTGACTTGGAAAGTCAGTAATGGACATGATTCTTCTTTCATGCTAATTTCTTCCTATTGTATACCATTGAATAAAGTTTTGCTGGAGCTTCCTGTCAATGTTTTTTGTCTTGTGTTCAGGAGCGGGCAGTTGGAGCGTAAGGGAGGAGAATTATCTGCAGACCAGGGACTTAAGCTAAGCTTAATTCTTTAGCTGGACAGTGCTGCTTTTTTGCTGCACCAGGCTTTTGACTGTGAGTTTGGTCCTACTCCCACACAACTGAGAACCACACCTTTGGCTCACTGAGGTCGATATTAAGCTCCGTTGTGTAGTGCAGTGGGTGCAAGACTTGGCCTGGCTAAGAGTAGTTAATGCAAATAGCTTTTTGTGTGGACATGCTTTATTACAGCTGAGTTGAAATGATGAGCTGTACAATTAGGGGTTGTGTCATCATTAGAAACTAGTCTCTCACTTCTGCTCTTGAGTTTGGCTAGACCAGCTTCCCTGCAGAGGAAATTTTCACTAACTTCCCAGTTCCAGCTGTTTGGCTCTGGGGAACAGAAATGGGATGTCACTTTTTGTCAGTGTTCACAAAGCACTTTCATGTGTTGAGTGAAAGTAAACTCAGGAAATCCATGTGCTAGATTGGCTGGAAAGCTAAAAGTAAGCAGTATATAAGCAAACCAATTCTTGGTTGACTTTCTAGTGGTATTTTTCCTAGTTCAAGTCCAACTGGCCAGAAATCCTTCCTTTGAAAACTACATAATATTCTGTTTGGTGTCTCCTCTGCCAAATGGCCTGGTATCCTGCTCACTGCATCAATTTTGCCCTCTATGTCAACAGCCTCAGCAGATGCTGGGAAGTGAAACAGTGTCCAAGAAATTCTTCTTGCTAAAAAACGCTGCCTCTTTATGTCAGTGATGGTAGACATGGTAGATTTCTGTCCATGGCTGTTCATGATGCCGTCTTTGGATGTCATTTTTTTTTACTAGTTACTGAGGATGTGAAATTTGATAGCTGATATTAAACATTAGTGTACTGTAGTGATAGGGGATAAAGATGGCCCTTGACAGAACCAAAACTTGCAAGTTTTTCAGTAATTGTTGGGGCTTTCTCTAATCTGCAGCAAGCAAATGTCAAGATTATTTTATCAGTTGGTGTCATTGCTCTGAAATGTTATGGTTTGCTGTTTTCCACCCTTAAGAAGAGAACAGAAATAAGTAGGACTAGGAGAGTTTATAGCTAGACAGTTTATTTACCATATTTCTTGGTAGAAAGCTCATCACAGGCAGCACCAAGTGCAGCTACGAGGGATGGGATCTCTTTTATCCAAGGGCACAAAGTGCCCCATTTCCCCAGGGAATGCTTGCTTGCTCAGGCTGGTATCACTCTGTCCTTTTACTGTTCAGCTCTCCACCTCTGCTAGATGTGGGAGAAAGCCCATTTCTTTCTGCTGCCTCTTTTCCTGAAGCAACAATCATTTTTGACTACAGCTTCCCCTCTTTGCAAAATACAGAGAGCTTCTTGGGGAGGAAGGAGGAATAGGGCACATTTCTAACCATCCTGTGGGGAAGATGGGTGCACAGGGGGGAAAAGACCATGTCAGTGCTCTATAAATGGAGAATGCATTTGAACTGTGGATTTGAAAATAAAATCAGGAGGGAATGACAGTTAAAACTGCAGAGAGCAGTGTATTCTGCAGCTGCCTGCCTTAGAGAAAAACAAATCACTAGTAGACCTGCTGTGGAACAGAAGGTAATTTTGACATTTCTGATTCTTTCTACAAGTCTGTCAGCCAAAGCAGGCTGCATCACTGAGCAGGCCATGGCAGAGAGCAGCCAAAATGACCAGACAGTGACTTCCTTCTCTCCCTTTTGCAAAGGAGACAATGAACTCCAGGTGCTGCATGGCATCAGCTGTGCCTCATGCACCAAATCCCTCTATGGTCTTGCATTAAAACGCCAGAATCAGGACAATGTGACACCAAGATAACACGGCACATTGGGCTGCGTGGAAGTAGGATGGGATGGACGGGAATTTTCCTGTCAAAATCACTACAGACCACACATTAAAAAAATGCCAGGCTGGCAGGAGTCTGCTGTTTGAAAAATGGCTGATGTCTGAGAAAAATGGCTGAAGCCTCAACCAATTTTCCAGGTTGTAGTGATACACTATGGAGTGAACTTTGTGATCATGTCCTCCTGTCTCAGTCAAATAGGGAAGGAGTATCTGTGGAGAAGCAGCTGTTTGGGCTGGGATGAGGAAGCTTTGCAATTGCTTTGGGTAGCCCTGTGCAAATATCACTTGCAGGGGAGCCCCAGGAGCTGCTCCCACTTCTGTTTGGTCAGGTGTGGTGATGAAACCCCAATCACACATGTGAAAATACACCTTTGGGTGTGGAGTTTGTGTGCAGGCAAGAAGAGGGCCTGCAGCTGCCAGCCCTCTCCCACTATCTCCCAATAAAGAAGCTAATGACATCCCCAAGTGGTCTGGGACCAGCAGAGCTGATGTGAAGATGAGCCAAAGCAGCCCTGGTGGTGTGTGAGCTGCAGCAAAGCCTGTGCAGGCAGAAAGCTGAGCTTCCAGGAAGGGACCACCCACTTGGGAAGATCTGCACTGTTTCTGGAAAACTGCCTCCTCCAAAGGCATCAGGGCAGAGAATGGCAGTAACACTACTTCCCTGACTGTCTCTGCCATGAATTTCATTCCTTGAGCTAAAAAGGAGCAGCCAAGAATGAGGGGGAAGATAATGCAGAGATGGGCAGAGACCAAGACTAAGTCTCTGAGCTTGCTCCCATTGTCAGGCAGGCAAGGAGATGTTCTGAAGAATGGGGCCTACCCTTGGTGAAGAACACAAGCTCTTCCCTTTGTCAGTGTGGGAGTGATCCCACGTGGTACTTGGGCAGCAGGAATGTGCTGCTGTCATGGGACAGCAGAGAGGCACTTGCAAGGTGCAGAGCAGATGCCTGGGAAGCATTGCTTGGCCAGCACGCTGCAACCCTTTCCTGGACCACCATGAACTTCCATTCTTCTGCCCTATGGCAGCTGCTTTGCCATCCAACAAAGGGATGAATCCCTCAGCGGTGTAAGAGGAGGCTTTGGGTGGGCTAAGTGGGCACTGGCACCCCAGGTTGCTCACCCCAGCCTAGGTGACAGCCATCACTGCCTGGAGAGCCCCAGGCCACGGCTGGAGAAGAAGAGGAGGAGGTGACACTGCTGAGGGTATTTGCCTAATGCAGGTTCCTCTGGGGGCTGGAGGGGAAGAGGAGGACGGGTGTAGAGAAGCATCCTTTGTCTTCCTGCTTTGCTCACCGTGTTCTCCCACAAGACCTGTAGGAAGAGCAAGCTCTTCTTGCCTCCTTTTGCTTTTCCTCACAAGCTCCCTCTGCCAATATTGCTGCCGGTTTAATCTGCTGTGAAGAAACACACCATTCCCCCACCACAGGCTCCATACATTGCTTAGTTTTCCTCCCCAGCGCAGCAGGCTTTGCAGTAAGCCTGTTACTGCTCACTGCAGGGCACTGTGGCGCATGCACAGCTTCCACATGCCCCTCACCCCACTACCGCCCTCTCCCCATTCCCTGCTGCTCACTCTGGTCTTTCTCTGCTCTCCTCTTTCATCTCCCCTCTCTCTGATATGGTTCCCATGGAGATCCATGGTACCAGTGGTGCCCTTCCTCCGCAGCCTGAGGGAGGAGTTTAGTGGGATGATTTTGGGCTCACCTGGGCTGATGTTGCATTCAATCCCAGAAGTCAAGCTACAAGGTGCTGGAAGTTCTGTTTTGTCTGTCTGCTACTTGACTCCTTCACAACAACAGGACATTGGCCTGTTCTTTCCCTATTTTAGCAGCTTTCCAGCCTCTCTCCAATGGACACAGAAGGGGTAGCTCGCCAGGTCTTTGCATCCTGCCGTACCCAGCAATGGTCCTGGCTGTAAAAGGAAAAAAAAAAGGGCATTTGAGGTTTGATTTGAAAATCTGTTGGAAATTAGCACCTACTGATTTTGGAAAGGCCATATCTGAGTGCAGGGATGCACCACTGCCTGCTTCCTTGATGAATTTACCCACTCCACTGCAGAAGCCTAGAGTTTGCCTGTTTGCTGCCTTTTCTTTACATGTGACTGTGAATATGGCTCAGTCACCTGATTTCTTGGTCCTTGCATGAAAGGTGAGTCCTGACCTCACTGCTCCAACACATAAACCAGGAACACAGCAGAGCAGTTTCCTGTGGAGAGGAACTAGAGGTACCAGCATGGTAGGTATCAAAATTCAAGATGGGAATGCAAAGTGCCAGTGTTCTGATGGTGCCCTTGAGAACATGTTCTTTTCTTCTGGTTGTGCTGTTCTTCCTCTCATGTCCTCTTTATCTTCCTGTGCTAGATCTCAAATGGATGCTTATGAGCTGGGAAGGGGATTAAAGGGGTTTTTCTTCTCTCAAGATGCAGCCTGCTTAATATCCTTTTCATCCCACTTCCTCTCCCATGTCCTAGAAGACACCATTTTCAATGCAGATCAAAAAGGGCATTCATCTCCTGTCCAGTCACTGAGAGAAGTGGTGTGCTGTTGGAGCAGTCTCTTCATTGCAGTTGTATTGGATGCATTGAAATGATTCACTTTGATATTTTAGACATGAAACTTTATGATTTTTTAATCAAAAACATGGGCTTGGATATTTTGTGCACTCCTCCCCCTCCCACCCTTCACCAAATGTCAGTATTGTGGCTTTTTGAAGGGTGTGTGTTTGCCAAAATTCATCCCAGAACTGCAGCCTTTTCTGTAAAACATGAGTTCAGTTTTGCATGGTTTCAGTGTGCAAGTCATTATGCTTGTCACAAAACCCTTTTACTCATGTTCAGTTTTGGGAATGAGAGATGGCTCCAGGTGCCAAGGCTCTCACATCCCGCTGCTCCGCAGAGTGAGTGGCCATCCATCTCCCTGCTTAGCAAAGTGGTGACCAAACATTCAAATACTCATAAATCACTGATCTATGTAATGTTCAGAGATGAAAGTCTACAAAGAAAGACAGCAGCTCTGTGAGGATTGTCCTGAGCCTCTGGTTTCTACAGAAACCGTCCAAGACTCCTTAAAGGGACTTGTGTGAGAAGCAACACAAACTTGTCCTCACAGCGGATATTTTGGGTGTCTCTTGGTGCCATTGTGTGCCTTTCTAGTGGGTCAGTAAGATGGCAAAGAAGTGTTGCTCCCAGGTAGGAGGCAAAATGAGATACCCCTTCATTTTTGAGCCATTTTAGGATAGATTTCATTTTATCCATGTGGAATCTTCTTGAGATGTTTCAGGTAAACATGAATCCCAGTGAGTCTATTGGAATCCCCTTCCAGGAGGGTAAAATTCAGAAAGCAGAAAGGTCTATGCTGGATTTGCTTCAGGGGATTTTTACTTACTTCCCATACCTTGTTCCTGTGCTCCCTGATGTCACCCATGAGCTTCAGCTTCATTTCAGACAATAGTCAGCTGATGATAAACCCAAACCACAGTCCCTTTTTGGTCCAGTCACTACCCCTCTTTAAAATCTGAGACCAGCACCCAGAGATGCTCCTTCTGCTCCCATATTACATATGACATCTCTCTCAAAATTTGTTTTTACTGTTTCTGCAACCACTGTGCTCCCGCAGTATTTCTGTCCTGAGTTCTGACCGCCTCCACCACCTCACTGACATGGCTTATCCTGCTTACAGCTGGAGACCTCCAAGGGGCAGGATGGCATCCATGGGAGAGGGACACAACAAATCCTCAAAATCACAAGCAGCTGCAGCATTTGTGCTGTAAATCACTGTTAGAACCCTGGCTGTTACTTGTTTTGTGGCTGTTTCCTCACCTGTGCTGTAGGTTGCTTTGGCAGAATGGAGTCACAGGTGATCACAGCGGCCCTGGATTTGAGGCTACCGTTGATCAACCATCTACTGAAGCACTAAAAGCAGCTCCTGGAAGATGAGGCAGCCTCATTTACTTTCTCCTTTCCCACTTCTCTTCTGAGATCAGAATACCAGTTTGGGCTCTTTCCCTTGAGTGCGTTGTCACACTCTTTGAGCTGTCTATAACTGTAGTACCTTCATTAGTGTTTAATAATCCCTGGTCATCGCTGAGCAGCAGCCCGTGAAGGTGTCGTGCTTCTGACAGGAGGTACCTGTGGCCACTCCTATCTATTGAGGCACCACGGGCTCATCAGAACTTTGCACACAGAGCAGATGTGCCTGAGGTGAGGATGATGAGCTCAACCCAGCTTCTTTCTGCTGCCCATTATACATTAGAGTACATCAAAGCATTGAGCTATCAGCGCTACCTAGATGTAAATACCGTAATTATCCTAAATAAAATTAACAGTTTATCAGACTTCCTGTGTTGAATCTTTTTATTACAGGGGTTGTTTTTTTTTATCACAGATTTGATTTGCCATAGAGTTTATGTGACTCTGGATTATAAATCTCTGCCTTTCAAACACTACTGTATCACAGAGCTGTTACAGCAGCTAATTGGCAGCCGCTCAGAAGCTTGTTTTGCTGAGGAAAAGGCTCCTCTCCTCACTGCCCTGAAATTTTCTGGTCCCTTTCAAAAAAAAGGTTTTCCCATGCAATGAGTGATGTTGGATCCATGCCAAGGTCCTATGGGATTCAGGCATGGATGTAACCCTACACAAGTAAAGCAATAAGCCTGTGCCAAGGAGCACATGGGGTGATGAGCGTGGGGAGAGGAAAAGGCTTGAGCCTTCCTCGTGTGCAGCAAAGCAGAAGGCGGCAGCATCACACAGGGAGCACGAGGATGGTCTCTTCAGCCCACCATCCCCACCAGTGACTGCCATCATGGACTGCCTCCACGTTAGGGGAGCCTGCTGACAGCAGCTGCCAAGGTAGGAGCTTCAGAGAGGCGCCTGCACAAAGCTGTGCTAGCATCACAAGTTATTTATAACACAGCCAAAGCCTCCTAATGATTGTATCAGGCTGCACAAGTCATTTCAAGTCATATGAAATAACCTTTTTTTCACCCTATCAGAACAGCCACTGAGCAAAATTACTCCAGTAACAGGGAAGCACTTGACAAAGCCTGGTGCTGCGTTTTCCACTGCCCACTTCCCTGCAGCAGAAGCCAGAGGACAGTCAGCACAGGCATTTCACTGTGAGTTACAAGTGGCAAAATAAAGGGGCTGTATTTTGAACACATTAAAAAATGAGCCTTTTTTCACACACACCTTTGCACAGCATTAGGAGACAAGGAACGTTATTGCTTTTGTCCCAGTGGATCCTGGCTGTGAGAGGTTCATCTTGGTGTTTTTCCTGCCTGTTCAATGCCTTTCCACCAGATCCACACCTCCTGAAGATGATTCAGAACATGAAACATGACAAAACAAAACTCATTTTAATAGCTTGTCTTGGCCAAGGCCAACCAGGAATATAGCTGTGTTATTATTGTGAGCTGGAACATAGAGCTATTTACTTCATCCACAGGAACAACAAAATAACAGCCTGTGGTGTTGGCATGGGTAGAGCCATAACGAAAATATTGCATACAAAATAGAAAAAGACCTGGAATAAACTCCTTATTATGGATCTAAAATATTTTTTCTTGGACAAAATAGGCTCAGAAAGCTCCAACAGCTTGTGAGAGTCTCCTTGAAAAGCATGGTTTTATCCAACATCTGACTGCAAACCTCTGACACCCTGAGGATGAAACACTGACTCTCCTGCCTCCAGATGAAAGCAAGGGTCTGAACACTGGCATTACACTGATGAGTGGAAGCTTAAAGGCTGGAGACTGAAGAAGGACAGAACATTTAACCAAAGTGATTTTACGTTTTGGACTGAATACAGTTCTGGAATATTTATTTCCATTCCCAGCCATTGAAAAAGGAGAGCTACAGGTAAAGTAGGAGTAGGCTGAATTCCTTATCATAAGACTATCTTAATCAGGTTGGGTTTTAGGTTGCTTTGCTTTTCTTTTTTTTTTTTTTTTTTTAATTAAAAGGCTCTCTGTACTATTTTGACAAGTATTTTCACTCATTATGGATAACTTCTTTCCAGGGACAAGTTTCATTTCCCAGCTGGACGTGAGCACCTTCCCTGAGCCATGTGGATATGGAGGGGTTTCATTCTCTGGAGACAGCACTTCATCTGAAGTACAAAACAGGAGGATATAACTACAGTAAAATCGGCTTAACTTTGAAAAAGGAACAGACTGTTTATCTGGTTGTAACAACACAATGTCCTTCAGTTTTGTTCCAAATTTTCATTCTATCTTGGACTCTCTTTTGCATCTTAAGTAGATCAAGCTGTCCCTAAATGCCCCATGAACATACCTGAAAGCACCACGTGCTTGTACCTTGAGCATGTCTTCTTCTTCCTCAGTCCACTGACGAAATCTTTTAAAACAGCCCTTCAAATTGCCTTCCAAGAGAAGGAATGGTTCCCTCTGTAGGATTTCAATTTTCTCTCTCTGTTCTGGACACTTGGTCCATCCACCCTGCTGTGCACCTCCCTGTTTCCCCAGCCGTGCCTCTGCCTGCTTCCCATACACTTGCAGGCACTGCTGGAGGAGACCCTGTGCCACCAGCTCTACTGAGCCAGGAGGTGGCTGTGGGAGGCGGCACCAAAGATCTCCAACAGCTCATCCAGGAAAATGGTTTGGGTTTGGGGTGATAGGTCCTCTTACCCCTATTCCAAACTGCTGTGAGCAAGAGACGTGGCTACATGTCCTTCCTTCAGTCCATGTATGTTCATGCCAACATTAGGAGGAGGAATAAAAGCTGTCAGAGCTGCTCTGGCTTCCTTCTTTCCTTGAATTTCCACCACCTTTTTTCCCCTAACTCGTGCTTTGGGATCAGCTGCAGCATAAGCCATACAGAGGCTTGAAGAAGACCAGGTAATGTACATCTCCTGGAAAGCATGAGCTTCAAGGTATTTAGTCCATGGGCACATTTGCATGCAGAATGGTGTTCAGAAGGACAGCAGGAAGAGAAATACAGACGAGCCCCGGCTCTGCCTTTGTGAAAAGGCTGTGCGCAGCAAGAGGAGCAGAAAAGCTCTGCCACACCCGCACTCTCTCAGTCTGAGTCTGCAGCTTTTCCAGGACATCAGGCTCATCCTCCACCTCAGCTTTCTTGTTGGCAGGCCCGGGAAAGCAACACAAACATCTGTAACACAGGTTTAGAGGTGATTACTCAGAGTCTACAGTGCTTTGGATCAGAAAAGCGCAGGGCAAGCACTTTTATTTATTTAGGTGCTAGACATGTATGGTAATTAGTCAGTGCTTGTGTGTTTGGGTGGCTTTCTAAGTTGGGTTTAAAATAAAACAGACTGCCACGAATAAGTCACCAGTAAAGATGTCTCAAGAAGAGGAGCTGAGGTAGGGAAGTTTTTGTAGTGAGTCATGGCAAGATCACAAATAATTTGTCAGTGACTTCCCGTCCTCATCCTTGGCTGTTCAAGCCATTTCCCATCCCACTGGGTGGCCTCCAGGCAGTCATGTTCTGCTGGTGCCAGCATCCAGCACCCGTGCACACGGCCCCAGTCCTCATCTGTCCTCTGTGAGCAGCGGTGCACAGGTCCTCCTGCACGCCTTTGTGTGAGCATCTTTTTCCTCCCCAAAATATACTCTTTGGGGTATCTTCAAAGGATTATCCAGAATGTAAGAGAGGTATATGTTGGGGCTGAAATGTAAGCTCTTCCTTTAGCAAGCCATACTGTTTTGATACAAGGAAAACCAAAAATCAATTTGCTCCCCCTCCTTCTGCACACACACTGTTAGAAACATAGACTAAATTAATTGCAGGAGCATCAGGCACCAGAGGGGTAGAGAAAAAAATCCAAAGCCTTGTAGTACAACTCTAACAGCATTTCATGTTCTCTGGGGTTTTCACTTGCAGCAACTCTGAATCAAGGTTTCAGTCACACAGAATTTAACGCCAATTTTTATTCTGCTCATTCCATGCTGGGGACATGTACTTGACCTCTGCAAAAATACACTTTAAGTCCTCAATGCATCAGTGCTTTTTGAGTCTCAGGTATGATCAGGCCTCCAAAATGATTTCTCTCTTTGGTCCGCTATGAAACGACAAGCTTTTTCTTCCTTTCTCCTCTCTGGGTCTGGATTAACAGATAGATGCTATCCATCTGTGCCAAAGTCCCAGCTCCTGGGTGAGGTGATGAAATTAAAATCTCAGCTCCAGGAGCTCAGATTATTTCTTTTAATAAATTAAACTTTCAGTCTTTCATCATACTGAGAGGAAATTTGAAAACATCACCTAGAAGATGTTGGCTAAAGCCTGTGGAGATGCTGAAGCTGTAACTCAAACAAGAGATGCACTGCACCACGCATCTCAACCAGGACTTAATGAGAAGGGTTATTTCTACAAGGGCTTCTCCCTGGTTTATGGCTGGGGTGGCCTTTCACTGGCCTATAAATCTGGCTGCTGGGGTGGAAGATTTGGCAGGGGTCTCTCTTACTGCCACAGGTGTGGGAGTCTCACAGCTCGAGGACATCCTACCAAAGATAGGGGACATATGACATCATACTGAGGATGGGAGACTCCCCATCCCTGAATTACTAGCAGGGGGTATTTTGGATCACCTTTAGAGGTGATTTGAAGGCTACAGAAGATTGCAGAATGCATCTGGCTGCCAGCACGGAGCAGTGAGCCCCACAAATGTACCATATTGTGCTTGGGGGCTCCTGCTGCAGCCTCTTTTGCAGGGCTGGTTACAGGATAGAAGGATCTCACAATCTTTGAGACCACCTGCTTCATGCCTCCCGTCAGGAGGGCTACAATCACTGCAATGTCTACCTGTTTGTTTCTGGGGGTGAATTTTTCCAGTTCAGTGACTGAGGTGGCGGTGCGGGGAGCAAAACGCTCTGATAGAGCCCTCCAGGTGCCCGTGAGCATAATGCCTGTCTTGGAAAATTGATCCACTAATATTTTATGCAACCAAACATCTTAAAACACATGATGCTGAATGTTCTCAGTAGACCTTCTCTACAGGGTTATCTTCCTCTCAGAGCATGTTGGAGCCAGGATGTGTCAGTCCCCTGGCTCATGGAGCTTTGCTGAGGGGACACTTATTTTCTCAGCTCTGTGTGAGGAGCCTTGTCAGATAAAACTGCATCAAGCAGTTAGCAAAATTCTGATCACTTGCTTTGCCATCAGTGTGTGCGTCTTCTTGTGGAGAAAGATTTCACAGCCATCACTCAGGCACTTTCAACTCCCATACCATGCCAGTAGATCTGACTTTTCTATAATAAATGAGCTCACTTCAGATTCTCCTGATTTAAAGTATTCACTTCCTCTTGCTATCTTCTTTTTTTGTTTGCTTGTTTGGGGTTTTTCCCTTGAGAAAGCGAAAGTAATTTGCCTGTTCTTGCAAGATCTGTTTTGCCCGCTCCCTTCCCCAGGACTGACGCATGGCTGCTGGCACTAAGAGGTGACTAAGGGCTTTGCTGCAGCCACACATCGAGCAGAAAGCCCTTTGCAAGGTTGCGTGTTATATAGCGGGAAATGCTAAATATGACGAAACAGTTCCAGGGCTCGACATTTCAGCAGGCGATTACTCCCAGTCCAGGATGAATCACCCTGGAGCTGCTGCAACCTCAGGCAGGTGCCACCACCAGAGTCCTCCTACCACCTTCCCCATGGCCTTTCCCATCTCCATGTTTTATCCAGCTGCAGCAGCAGCAGCAGCAGCAGCAGCAGCAGCAGCAGCACAGGTAGTCAGAAGCACTCTGCTCTCACTTCAGCTCCAGCACGATGGCTGGAGCCTGTCTGGCATGGTGGGACATCGCCATGGACTTACTAGACAGCACCGGCAGAACAGGAGAGGGAACCTCTAATTTGGAAGTTTTAGAGTCTCTCAACCAGCTCTGGGTTGCCCTGAACCTGTGCAATTTCCTGAGAGTAGAATCTGCTGCTGTTGGATACTTCCTTCTCTGGAGAGGCAAAGGGATTAAACAACCCTAACAGCAATAAACTCCCAGCTGAAGTAAAAGTGGCTGTAGGGTCAGCCTCACTCAGAGAAGCAAAGAAACCATGATCACAGGGTAGGGGTGAGCTTGAGAGGGAGCTGAAAATCCCTCTCTGCAATCTGTTCATATGCTGCCCACATCACTTGCTGCTGTCTGGTCCTGGGGTTTAAGATGTCCATGGCATGTTTCTGAGGAACTCAGAATCCCAGGTCATGTCTGCTTTGTCCTGATTGCATAAATGTCCCCAAAATAACACACCTCTTGGGGTAGTAAGGGGCTGAACATGCTCATTGTCGGGTCTCCCACTGGCAGTATTCTGAAGATGACTTCCTGCTTGGCATAGGTGCTGCCAAACAGTGTGGGTGGGAGATGTGTCCTCCTCTGCTCTGCACAGCACCTTCTGGATCCCCAGGGCTCTTCCTTGCCCCACTGTGCCATGAAAACTGGGATTAGTATCAGCTGCAGAGCCTGTCCCATCCAGAGCCATCACCATCCACTCCTGGATATCCTGCTCACACCACTCTGGGACCTACTTGTAGCTCCAGAAAAAAGCCATTTGAGGGGCTGCTGCAGGGTAAGCTTGGGGCTCAGTCCAATTAAACGGTGGTTTGTGATTGAGCTGGAAAACGTTTGAAACTGGGTCCTTCAGCAAAGTTGGTTGGTTGGTTGGAGACAGGTAATTTAGAAGAAGAAAGAAAAGCCCTCACTGATGTTATAATTGATTGTTTTGTCCTGAATTCAATTGCTATTCTTTCAATTCCTTAAGATGAAAACACAGTAAAATAGGTTTTTTTCAGCCTCCTTTTCTTTGTAGCAAAATATAAGATCGATACCAAGCCAATGTACCAAGCTCTGCCATGAGATCCTGAGCAGGGAGATAATTGCAGTATGGGACCTTGGACAGCAAAGAGTTCAACACTTATCATACTTACAGCGCTTCAAGTAGCCCAAATCTTTGGGAGCTCAAAAAATGCTGCATCTACTTAAAACTTTTTCTGTAAGTATATATATACATATGGAAATGATGGTCCAAGCTCAAGTAAAAGGGAGCAGGGTCTGGCTTTGGGGTGAGGTGACACCTAAGCCTGTATGCAGACATTTTCCATGTGGATTTCTGTATATAAACTTATGCTTTTTCCTTGTTGTTTGTCCCTAAACAGCCTTCAGGCCCTTTGCTTGGGAGCAGGACAACATTGAGAAGCCCAGCCATGCAGAAACAGCCTGAGAAGTGTGTTTTTCCCACTTTTTTCTTTTCTTTCCTGGATGCTGAATGAAGCGTCTCTTTTGTGAACAGCAGTTGTTTACATTCTTCCCCACAAAAGCTGGGATTTCCTCTGATGCTAATAACCTTGTCACTAATGCATACAGCCAGCCTGGGCTCTTGGAATGGCTTATTAATAATGCCGGGGCCAAACTGAGCATGCTGGTCACTTGTAGGAGCAGCCTTCTGAAAGTCAACACACTGCTACCAGAACAGAGAGGTAACCTTAAATCACCACCTTGTTCAGACAGGGCAAATTCCACGCATTGCTCCCTGCAAACCTTGGGCCAAACACTGGACTGTGCTTGCAGGTTTTCAAAGTACCCACCATCCTCCTTTGACTTGCTGATGCACAGTGGAGTGCAAGCACTGATGTACAGGAGGTGATCAGCCAAAGCACCTCAGACCATTCACAGTTATCCCGGGCTTTCAGACAGGTTTTCCACATTTGTAAGACTTAAGAAAATGTTTTCTCTCTGCCTGAGCATTTCTGCACCATCTCAGCATTTAAGTTTGCTCTCTGAAGGGCAGCACTTAGCCTTGGTCTCGAATGTGTGACATTTTTCCATGTTCCCGTTTGCAGGTGGGGGTTATCCTGAGGAGGACCATACTGGTCTGCAGGTATCTGTTGGTGTAAATATGGAAAAGTCTTTCTTCAAGGAGCCAGTCTTGGCAGCCACCAGCTCTCGATTGAGTATCACCCTAGAGGACCACAATTTGCACTTGAATCATAAGGTGGGCTTGGAGCAGGCTGCAATGCCAGCAAGCTCAACAGTGTGGAGGGAAGCTGCCTGCAAAGGGTTGGCTGTGACCAACAATGGCGAACAACACAGACCCCTTTTTTGTTCCTAGTGCATCCTTCAGAAAAAGCTACTTCGGAGCATGAGCTGCTGCAATCCTCTGCTCCCGTCATGGCTTTTCCCCACACCCAGGGAGGACAGGAGCATCCCAGTGAGCTCCCCAGCTCCTGGGGCGCTGGGTGCAAACCTGGCCCTCATTCCTTGCCCTAGGCCTCTTCCCATTGCCACACCAAGGGTTAGATGAAAAAGAAAGTTACTTTCTAAAGGGTCTCAACCAAACAGATTCCCAATGGTTTTTTTTCTATACATAAAATTGAAAGGTTTATCAAAACCTGCTGTTGAGGTGTGCCATTTAAGCACATTTGTGTAGGCATGCTGCTATGTTTTAGAATACCAAATCCAAGAGCATCCTGTCATGCTCTATAAGTAAAAATATTAGGATATCTAAAAAGAAAGTAGTTTATTTTGACTGTCCAGAATGAATGAACCCTAGTAACCAAACTACATGAAAACACAACTAAAACCATAGTCCTTATTTTTCCATAGCATTCCAAATTTCCATAGCATTTTTCCAAAGCATTCCATTTTTCTCTCCAATAATCTCTTTATTTCATGTCTATACATTTTTTATTAGTCACCTTTTTAAACTATATGTTGAGAAATAAGATTTCCTTACTGATAATCTCAAACCTCCAGAGCAAACTATGAGTTCCCAACCAAAGAGCTCTTCCCATGTCAGCACAAGATGCAAAATTTTGAAATGCAACAAAGTTAAAGAGAGGTATTTAAATTCCTTTGCAATAAAATAACTCCCTAAAATATTACTATCAAATGCAGAAGTACTAACATTTGTCAAAGCTGAACAGATCTTCACCACCTAGGATTGCTGTGGCAGAGGGGTCAGAGCAGGTGGAAGAATATGCAGAAGGCAAGGAATAAAACCTCTCTCTGACAAACAGAGGCAGAAGCTCTGGAGAGGGATGGACCAAGAAGGATACAAATGCAAATTGTGATCCTTCATTAAAATAATCATCAAATCAGAAGTGCTATGACCTGGCAGGTAAAAGCTTTAGCTTGTAAGCTGGGAGGAGCGACCACCAAGGTTTGAAATGTCCCTTGGTGATGAATAAGCAGGTGAGAAAAGGTGGGTGCATTTACCATGTGCATGCTCTGAGGCTTCACCATCATTGCTCCTCCTTTTCATTCATCCCCTGGGTGAGTTGGGAGCATTAAGAAGGAGATCTCCCCGGCCTAAACATAGGTCTACTGCAGGGCAAAATTGCCTTTTGGCCCTAAGGGTTCTGGTCCATCCTGCCTGGCTCCTGCTGGTCCCCTGAGAATCGGGACAGGGGAGTATGTGGGCAGCTCTGCTGGTCCTCTCAGTGCCACACCCACCCTGGGGAGCAATTTGGTGAGTTTCACATCCAAAACAAGGGGTGAAGTAAAAACTTCCTCTTTCTCTCTTATGTGCTCATGGGGCAGTGGGACAATAACACAAAATGAATGTAAAATTGAGAAAAAGTCTCTTTTAATCATTAAAAATAAAAGAGTGCAACATTGGACCACAAAGGTCTCTGGAAGTTTTTCCTCACAGTGTATCACTTCCCTCTTGAATTCAAAACTACCCACTAGTGATTTGAATGAAAATCACTGAAAATATAAAAGCTCCAGAAGCATTTCTGATTGAGAGAGGTGGACAACAAACAGATCATAAAGCTGCACACAGTTGCCATAGCGACAGGGCTTCCAAAAGGACACAGGGGAGCCTCAGCATTTGAGACCATCACCAACATCCACTACACCAGAAGAAGCAGGAGCATCCCAAAAGGGATGTTGGGAGTTGTCCTTCGCAGGGAGGATGTCCCTTCAGGGAGACAGGTGGGAAGCTGTGCAGACACAGTCCTTCCTGCTGGCCCCCTTGCCAAAAGAATCACTGAACAGATGTGGAGATTTTGGGATCTTGGGAAGAGACCTTCAGAAACATGGCCTTAGAACAGCTATTGAGTTGTCTGGGCTTACCTCAAGCAGTGGGGATGGGAGGTGACCTCAGTGTCTTTGGCAGCCCAAATTTCTATTTCAGACTGAGACCTGAAGAACTCCAAATAAATAAATAAATTAAAAACCAACAGAGGCCAGAAATCAACCAGCTTGGTTCCAAAATATCTTCCCTGTCATGTACTGATTAAAAAAAGAGCACTGAAGGCTCCTGAGTACAGCATGGGGCACAGTTCACAGAGGACTTCATCTCATATGGTAAAAACAAGATGAGTAAGGAAAAGGGTTGCTCTGCTACCCAATAAATAGCAAAAGCTATTGATAAATACTTTCAATAAAGTCAAAGTCCTTAATACCTTTTTTATTATCAGTCTACAGTGAATATATTGCTGCTGAACAGGTAGCCAAGAAAGGGAATGAGATGCAAGCCTGAAAGAAAGCAGTGGTTAGAGAGCACACAGATGAGGTAAATGTTTTCAATTTCATTGTGCAGGAGCAATTTCACCCAGTGCTAACTGACAGTAGTGGTTAATTTGGGGAATTTGTGATGGATATGCCAGGACCCCCCAAGTTTAAAAAGGCCAAAGGAGTTCCTATGAACAGAAAAGGGAAGACAAGAGAAGCCAAGGGACTCACAGACCAGTCAGCCTAGCTGTAACTCTTTAAAACAAATAATTTATTTCTTTGTAAACATCCACGATATGACAATGAGATCAGAAGCAGTCAGCTTGGATTAGTCAAGACCAAACCATACTACACCAACCAGCTTTCCTCCCAAAGCAGACTAACAGCAGAAGCTCCAGTGGCGCAGCAACTTGGCTCCAGACAGGCTGTGGCCCAGTCTCATGCAGTGTCCTGCTAAACCAGGCAGAAAACACTTGATAAAATTAGTAGAGGGCTAGTGGCAAAGGGCTAGGGCTAGGGGCAAAGCCCTGTGCTATTCTGGTCTTTAAATGTGATTTATTTTCCAAATGAAAGGCTGTACCATGTGAGGGTGAGCCAGGATCTGTTCTGGCACAGGCCTGTACATGGTTTTCATGTAAAATATTTGCCTGAAAGAAGAAAGATTAGGTTGGTTAAACCCGCAGATGACCCAAAGCTGTGTCATGTTGCAAGTAACACAGATAACTCTCCCAAAAAATAATACAAAAGAGGCTTTATAAAATAAAATAAGATATTAAAATTTCAGCTATGCTTACTAATAGCATCTCGGAAAGACTGAATATACATATAGATGAGATCAGTCAAAATCCTTAGCTACATATCACCCTAAATTAGGAAATTACTTTCTACCAGAGCACTGTGCAGAGCTCACCCCCTGATTTGTGCTGTTTCTGCAAAAGGAGAACCAGAGCATCTTTTATTTTACATTTTAATTTTTTATTTTTAAGGCTCAGGTATTGCTTCAGGCACACTGTAATTCACATCAGTGACAAAGAAATGTGAAAAGCCTTCCACCACATTACCAGCAAGCCTAGGGCCTCCATGAACTGGGAATTCAAATACATTTTGACCCTTGCTTGGACTGAACATTGTGCGATGAGAATAGACCCAAAGTAGAGTCAATACTGAGAAAACTTTAACAGTCAAATATTGATTAATGTAACAGTGTTTGTAGGTTTAGATCAGAAGCCATAAGAATAGGGGAAGAATTTCCCCCAAGTTAGCATCCCAATTCTTTTCCATTAAGAAATTCACAATATTTTAACTGTAGGAGGAACTAGCACAAGGAAACTGTACCAAGGAGAAAGTGTGCTAAGGAGGATACCTTGTATTTTTCTGAAAGTTGGGAGATACCTGCCAGCAGCATGTTATTCTCCCTTTACCTCCGCTGCAAGACAAACTTCTGCCTTACTGGCAGGGCTTCCTCCTACATGTCTGTATTTTATATTACAGATGAAGGTACGATCAAAACTGATCAGGCAAAATTGAAGTTCACTTGTTGATGCGACTTCCCAACACAGCTTTTGAGAAACCTGGATGACAGATACCATTCAAGCCACCAGGGTTCACAACTGGCCTGACAGTCCTACAGTGTGAACCCAAGGCTGACTGAAGTAGAAGTTATACCTGTACAAATGATGATGATGATGAGCGAAATATGGTTCTTTTGGATCATCTACGACCCAAAATTAAAACACCAACATCACCTCTCTGCCTTGCTCTGGATGACGCCTGCAGAGGAAGATGAGCTAGGTTTGAGCAAAGGCTCTCACTGGGCTGGGCAGGCTGCAGCCTGTTCCGGGGCCACGTCAGACTCCAGGCTGTGTGCCCAGAGGAAGCCTTCAGTGCTGTGCTTGGCGTAATGAAGAAATATGGATGTGAATTAAACCCTCCAAGGAATGATGAAATTACATTGTTTGTTTTTACCTTTGTTTTAATGAATCGATTCCATCTCTTCTTGGTTTTCTGTTGGTATGAATGGGTGACCAGGCATGCTTGTGTGAAAAATACCCTTGGAGGACTACTAAAATTAACTAGCAAATTAGTTAAGGTGGCCGTCTTCAGAGCTGAAAACAAGATCATTCAGAAGTAGTGAGGCTTACCTAATCACCCCTTCTGCTTTGGCAGTGGAGAAAAACTGGGCCACTTGTGAAACAGGGCATATATAGACAATAAATGTTAATACATTCAAAAGTAAAATTAAGGTTTGAGAAAGAGGTGTTAAATTACTGTGGTGATGCCTGTCATGTTACATCTCTAAACACAGAGTAAACAAGATTACTGTATGACCTGGGTCATACAGCTTGGCAAAAAATCCAAAGAAGACTGGACATCCCCCTTCAAAGCAGGAGAGATATCTCCTTCAATATCCTTATATCTTTCAAAGGCCTATGTTCATCACCCAGGGGGTCACTGCATCTGCTGGAAAGCTCACTGGGGTTTTAGCCTGAAAAGACTCTGCCTCCTCCTTGCAATCTTCCTAGACAAGATTAAAATCTAAGTAATTCCTTCAGTGGCAACCTCACAATTCGCTTTGATAGATATGCAACCTGTTGATCAACCATTTGAATCTACTGATTTATTGATTTGATCTTAATCATGATCTCAGTGTGATCACTTAATTGATCTGCCTTTAATTAGCTTAGTAGAAATAATGAATTAATCTAGTGATATCCTTGCTCAGGTGTTCCTTCATGCGTTCATCCTTTTTAATCACCTCTGCAGGGAATATACAAGGTAGGTTTACACTATTAAATAGTCACCGAGGTCACAAACCTGAGGGCAGGAGTAAATTTGGGTAGGGCATATCCCAGCAGCTCAGCTCTGCATCTCTCCAGCCAACACCTCATACACCCTCATAATAATAATAAAAAACTCATCTCCAGCCACGTTTGGTCTCCCAAAAATCTTTCTGCATTGGTGAATGAAGGGCATGGAGGGCTTAATCTCAGAAGCAGTCAAACATTTCAAGGATGTCTTTCTCCACAGTACACAAACAAAGAGGAGCGGACAGGGCATCCTGGACCCCACACTGGATGATTTATCCTCCCTCAAGTTTCACTCATGAGCACAGAAAGCTCTGACTCTTAAAGTCCTTTGGGAAAAAGTTGTTACTGAATTAAACCGAAAGAGAAGGCAAGATTTTGAACTGTAAGATTTTGAATAATGCCGTGCTGGGGTGACAACCATCCCATTCTGTTCTTTATTTTTTGCATTGTCATAGTTCTTAGATACCAGGAGAGATCACAGACTGCTGTGGGAGAGGTACCACACAAAAAACAAGTCTCAATGGACTTTTTTGTGAGGTGGAGGGGTGGTGGAAGGAAATGAACAGCTGAAATCACACAAAATCACTGGGTATTTGCACCTAGATGGTTAAAATTTGAGCAGAAGAGCTGAGATTTCATGCTTGTCACACGATGTGAGTGAATAGAGAAGGATCTGGGCCCATGGAGTAACCCACCATGAGAACATGAGCTCCCACTGCTCCCTGTGCCCAAGCAACCCTTCTTTCAGGATTGATGCTTTCAAATTCAGGTCAACTGCATAACCACAACAGAATGAGCAGGGAAAAAAA
>VZRO01000882.1:501606-579413 GCA_013397915.1 Daphoenositta chrysoptera | reverse complement strand
TTTACCCCCCCCCCCCCCAACACACACACACACACACTCCTCCTCCTGCTTAGAAATAACCTGTTTTCTGTGAACTGGGAAAGGGTTTTGGGCTCTGGGTTCGGAACCACTGTGTTTCTTCACGGAATAAAAATGGAGTACGGCCCCTGCTGCAACATGTTTGTATAGTATCATGTCTTTAGGCTGCTCAATCTGAAAATCAGATTTTAAGTGCTTAGTGTTTCAGGCTTGCTGTGACACTGGAAGTCAGTTTTCTACAGTTAGTTGGCATGTGTTACATCAGAGATCAGAGAATATATTTGTGGTATGTGCCTTAACATCCCTCAGTGTACTATATCCTAAAGTCACGTTTTTCTGCGCAATAGCACATCTTCAATCTCCCTTGAAGTATCCATCTTTTGTAAAGTCTGGGTGTTCCTTTTTGTCAGAAACTGTTTCTGATCTTTCAAATTTTACTCTCCCTCACATCAAAGGTCTAAGACCTGTAACGAAACTTCTCTTCAGGACAACTGCAATTTGACTGATACTCATCTTTCATTTGTTCCAAATGGATCAGGATGTTTCTTTTCTCAAAATCAGTTGTATTAATCTTGTCTCACTGCTCTTTTCAGTTCTGTTTTCAAATAGCTGTATAGTTTTTGCTAGTGTTTGTATATACTACGTTTAAAATGAAATACTTTTCACCAGCCTGTTTTCTAGCTAATGTTAAAGACCAGATGATCAGCTACATTTAACTTATAGCCATCAATTAAATGTTTCCAGTCCTTCTTGTTAAAAGCCATATTTTTTTGCCAGTTTTGCCTTAAAATGTCATTTGATGGATGACATATACTGTAAGTCAAGTATTGCAGTGGTGGATGGTTGTGTGGCAAAAATGAGTGTCTTTGCTGTGTAGCTAAGTAGGCACTCAAAGTAACTGTATTAGGAGTAAATTGAAATTAAGAAAATTTAAGTCTGTGAGACTTCTTTAAAAAGTAAACCAATCATTCATATAGTGCTTAGTGATTTTTTAAAGAAAACTTTGGAGACTTTTGAACCTTGTAGATTTCAAAACTGCTATATCTATTTCGTGTCTTTTACCAAGTATACTGTGTCTCTGACATAGTGTTAGAAAGGTACCTAATTAAAAAAAAAAACAACAAAACCTCACTCCAACATGATGACCATACATAGTGTAAAACTGAGTGTTGAGCACTTACAGATAAAAAACCTTGGAGACTGGAAAACCATTTTACAATTGCAATTTAAAAATAGATTCACAAGTTTGATATTGCAGGGAGAAACCTTTGTTTGGGAAAACACTTGGGAATTTAAATCCTAGATTAAAAAAAAACTACTAATTTTTGCATCTTGTTCTTCACAGTCTTAGAGCAGGGCAGGGCTTGCATTGAGTTCAGGTTATTGGTCAGTTGTGCATTTGTAGAAAACCAAATTTTATCTGGGAAGGGTCTATCAGACTCTAGGGTTTAGTCTATGTTTTTAGGGGATGTGGGTCTAATAAGATAGTGGGGCTAAATGCTGAACTTGTACTGTAGGAATTCTGGTTTTCTGTATCTTTACAACTTGGAGAAAACTACTTTATTATTAAATTTCAATTTTGTATGATATAGTATATATTTCCTATGTCTTCCCTGTAGGCTGCTTGATCATCTCCAGTTGTCACCTCAGTCTTGCTTAGCTGCTTTAGCAGGAGCAGCCTTTCAGTGCTTGTTCCAACAGCACAACAATACTACTTCAACCTTTCTCATCACCTGAATTAGTGCTCCTTCTGAGAGGGTTTGCCCAAAAATCATCTAGATTTATTATTTGTCAAATGGAGATTTGTAGATTTCATTGACAACTAGACAATGCACACCTGTCTCTAAGGATTTTGTTTTTCTGTCTTTACTTAAACTGTAGCAGCAGGCTTAAGTAAAATACATCTGTCTCTGCATATGGTGGTGTGCCTGACAAAAAACTTCTGTGGCTGCCTTGAAATTGTAGAACTTCAAGTAGAACTTAAACTAGGGCAGAGATCCTCTCCCTGAACAGTATCTGGCAACGTTCTCTTCCTAAATAGCAACAAGTTTTCTTAAAATGGGCTGGCATATAAATGTATTTGAAGATCTCTTAAAAACTTGATGTGCAATAGTCTCCTTCAAGCACCTATTTCTTCAAATCTGTGTGAAGAAGATCAGGAGTGTTGAATTCTGGTGGACCCAAACCACAGTAACTTGTTGCTCAGTTGATGCTGTTCCTGTAAATCCTGACCTCAAGGATGTGAAACTGGGGACCAGTCTAAGATTTTAATTAAAAAATGCAAGTTAGGTACAGACCCTTGAAAAACAGGTTGTTTTCTATTATTGGTCGTTGTGAGATGGGGCAGATAAAGATTCACTCTTTTCCATTTGATGGTGTGAAACACCTCTGTACTGCCTCTTTTGTTGTATTCCCATAAGAGATCTAAGTATAGGAGTTTTGAACGTTCTCTGCTTGCAGAATCAAGATTTACTACTTCCTTTTTAGTAGAACTTCCAAACACCACTGAACAGATAATTTCTCTTGTTTTAAGAGAGATTGCAACACACTCCTACTGTTTTAATGAACTAAAAGACTCTAATTCTCAGGGTTTTTTCCTTTTTGGAATTCTAATAAAAAGTAAAATTCCATCAAAGTGCTGATATATGGCTTGCTCAGTGCAAATTTTGTTGAAGCTAAACTGACTTTTACATGTTTCTGAATGTTATTTCAGGAAATCTGGGGAATTACTGGTTTAAGATAATGAAGTCTGATCTGCTGACTTGTTATTTTGTTGACTTGGATACTTTTTGTACATAAATTCAGCATCGCTTTTTGCTTTTACTCCGGACTAATGTTGAATGAACTCAGAAAAGTGATTTGACTTTTTGGTAATTGTATATTTAGATTGCATCATTTCAGAGTTGTTGTTAACTTGACAATGAAACGAACTTTACTCTTTTCTTGAAACTGATTTGTAATCACTTCTAAAATGAATTCAGTATGTTCTGTGCACATAAGGGTGTTCTCATCCTATCTGCATGTACCCAGTTTTTGTCCACCAACAGAGCAGACCAGCACAGCTTCTCTAACTTTCTAGACCTGTGTGTATACACAGATGCCACTGGGAATAAGAATGCTAACTTAGAGACTTTTGACTCTAATTTTGAAGTTAAAGGTAGCCCAATGAAATTTATGCAAATAGAAACATGTTCACAAGGAAATTATTAATGGTGTGACTTCAGCCTTTTGGAATTAAAATGTCAAAACTTTGCCTTATGTGGGCTATCAGTGATGCCAAGACTAGTACCTTTGTATAAAAGCATGAATAAAGAGGTACATAAATAAAAATCTCTGAAATTCCTCCTTAAGTAATACTAAATCTTTAAACATACCCTATTCTTCAATTTTGACTCCAGTCTTATCCGTATGATTGCACCACTTCTGTTTCCCTAAAGCAGTTCCAATTCTATATTCCAGAATCATACCCATTGCATTTTCACTATGGTTTTCAGTGGTTAACTCCTGCTATCATCTGTATCTCTAAATACTGGTTTTTGAAGAACTTTGAATATGAAACTGGAAAGTGGGTTATAAATACAATTTTCTTCTGGAGCTGCAAAAAGAATGCATCAGTCAAAGTCTACTAAAACAGGCATTTCTGTTGATACTGGTTTGGGAAAAGTATGACTTAAACTTGCAGGTTATTGAGACTTCACAAAATTGAGACTATTTTCCTTAAGCCAAAGTTGATGTGTTTGACACCAGTGTTTGAACAGGGATTAGGATAGCTTAATAAATGGAGAGAGCGAGGTCCTAATTTTAGGACTTCAGTAGATGTTGAACGGTATGTTGTTGCTGCTTTGGAACGATTTTTGTTGTTGTTCACACTTGTAAAATACTTACATTTATGCCTGGTTGTTACAACTAATACTGGAATCATGTGCATTCTAGGTGCTGAATTGGACTTTGATCGACAAATGTTTGATTGTTTTTAAAAATATTTGTGCCAGAAGTTGTGTGCTACCATAATGCGCTAACATGTTTTATGCCTTTGTGTTTGTTGTCTTCCAGGTGTTTTGAATAAGGCTTTTTTAATATGTTTTCTGTTTGTATTATTTGCAGTCTTACCTCAAATTAGAATGTTTCTTGATATAGTGAAGAAATTCAGGGCTTTTCTGGATTGGCAGGGAAGGAAGCTTTCCCATTTTCTTACAGGGAACAGAATTAATATCCAAGTCTAATGCTGAAGACTGTTACTCAAAAAGGGTAATACAGAATACGAGTTCTCATTTGCCGTTGAGTAATGGATCGCCCCCCATTAGGGTTATACAGGGAATGCTGTCTGAGGATTTTGGAAGCAGTAGCCACAATGATGACTCTAGACCTTAGTATCTTAGGCTGATGTGGATGTTTTGCCCCTTCATTTTGAATCAATTTAGTATATGAATTTAAATTAATTCTACATTTTACATTAGAGAGAACATTTTGGCAGAGCTTGTGTTACCATTGGGTAATTGTGGCTTCACAGAGGATGTACATGAAAAGCCCCCTCTTTTAATGGATTTTATGGTCTGATCTCGTAAGTGCAACATAGCAAAGAACCTGCCAGGCTGGTGTATGCCTCTTTCTAAGGCATGTGGGTTTTTGTTTGGGGTTTTTTGTTGGTTTCTTTTTTTCTTCCCTGATAAAACTGCCTGGACATGTCCAGCTTAATATTTTGTCATTGTAGAGGCCTTGGGAATTGATGACTCTATTAGCACTTTGTTTCAAGTCTGTGCTTCACCTTTGCTTCTTCATTTTCATGGATACTTGAGGATTATCCTATGAGATTGTGTCTCCTTATCTTGTTCTGCCTTTTTTTGGTTTTGTTTTGAGTTCTGGCTTTTTTTGGAGGGCATTTCAGACAGTGCGTTTTAGGGCCTGTAATGCTGGTGCTTGACTGCAAGCTTGAATGACTGATTTCTCTGGAATGCTGGTGGGATCTTCTGGGCACTTTCTCTGTTACATGTAGGCCCTGTTCAGTTCTGGATTTTCAGCTGTTGTATCACCATGCAGGGAAGATACTGACCTCAGCACCTTATTGTTAATCTTTGTCTGAAAGCCTGGCAAAGGTGTAATGTTTTCCATGTGGTCCAACATCATCTGTGGTTCCTGTCAACCCTGTCACATGCGTGCTTTGTATTCAGTGTCCTGTATTAAGCCTTGTCCCCTTGTTGCTTTGTGAACCCAATGACTGTGATATAAGTTGATCCACTAATAGGTTGCTGGGCTTCAGAAACGTTTGTGTAAAAAGGTGACTGTTCAGCAGCTTTCTCAGTTTGTGTCTCTGTTCAGAATATAATGTAATAAATGGGAAGCAGGGACAGGAACTGTTGAGTTCCTTACTTCTTTGCTGGTCTGACTTCTTTGCTGAGGTAGGCTCAGGAGTCAGTAGCTGTCTGACCTATCTGCCATGCAGGGTTCTTGAGGCATCGCTGATCACCCATGATGCTTTTTCTTCAGTTTGTACCAACTCTACTTGAGACTAAATGCTTGAATGTCTTGAGTCTGAGGGTTCAGTACATCAGAATAAAGTGCTGCTATTTCGTAGCACATGGGGAAGTTCCTAGAAAACCAGTATTGTTCACTGCAGCCTATTTTCTAGGACCAGATAGCTTCCATATAGATAGAAATTGCTATTTTATTCTGAAAGGTGAATAAAGGTCTGTTGTCTTAATTCCAGAATGAGAAAATGCCAGAATCTTGACTGTAGGCTAGAAAGCATGTAAAAGAAACTCGTATGTGCCACCTGAACACATGTTGATTTCCTGGCTAAGTAGTTAGTATTGATATATTTTCCCTGCTTTATAAGCACTGTCATAAATTGCCTGCTTTGAGAGCTGTTGCATCACTGGTGCTACCAGGTGCTCTTGCAGTAAAACTAACTTGAAATAAATGCTTTGTATCTAATTTGAAAATTGATCACTTGATAAGGCACTGAAGTTTTATTAACTTAAGGATTTTGATTGCACACTCTGCATATGTATTAGTTTAAAGTCCATTTTGGTGCCAGGTGGCTTTTCAACCCAGGCTGGCAGTTTCCTTGCATTTTGCAGATTAGACATTGTCAAAGGCAGACTTTTAGAAGTAGAATCAAAATCAAGAAAACAATCCCTAGTATGCAATGCAGGTCAGAACACTGATTTTTGAAATTGCTTTCTCACAGTTCAGGGCGCAATTCATACTACTTAATCCAGTCTAACTCAATTGTTGCTGAAAGAGATGGACCTGCTCCTTCTACTGTCTTTTCTGACTTTCTCTTTCTGTAAAGTAAAGATGTAATGTAGCCAGGGCAAGTTAGGCCAGTTTCTTGACTTTTTTTTTTTTAAGTACTTGCTAAGTGTTCAGTAGTGGTACAGTTCCTAAAAGGACTTATGGTATGCACGTTGAGATGATCTCAGGTTAAGACTTTCTGATCTAAGACTTTCTGATCTACTACTTAGATGCTGTTTTGAGGAGATTTTCTTTTCTTTGGCTCTTGGGTGGCAGCAGGAGCAATCTATTCTATGTGTTCTTGTTACCTGTGGAAAGAAATACACTAATAATACCATAAACAGCATAATGGGGATTCACTCTGCTACTCTACTGTGATCAGGATTGAGATCAGGATTTAGCTCTGCCACTGCCACTTTCTTCCAGTGTATTACTGGATGGTTTTGGGCTTAAGGCCGGATACTGTCTGCTCTGTTACATCCCAATTTTTCTGTGTCAATATCTCTAGAGATGATGAATCAGGTGGACAAAACTTTGCAAGACTAATCTTCTTCCTCTGCCTTCCCACAAGCTTGATTTTGTTAGCAAGAAATCCTTGTGTGTATCCTTAATGAAACAGATTGCAAGACTGACAGTGGGCTCAGTGTACTGGAAAGTCAACCAGTTCTCTGGATATTTCTCACCACTGTCTTAAGCTATGCCTTTGGCTCTTGTGTGAGTATATATCATCTTGTTTCCACATGGTTTTTGAGTTGTCCGGCCCAGCCTTGTCAGTTTTTGGCTTGGTCATAGATAGGACTCTCTACAGTGGGCTTTAGGGCACCAATTCTATGTAGAAGGCTGAAATTGGTTGCAACTGTTGTTAGATATACACGAGGTCCTATTCATCTTTATGGTCATTTGAGATTGTGTTTCAGTCCTGTATCAGAAAGCTTCTTCCTCCCAGCAGTTGACTAAAAATGTCATTTTCTTAGCTGACCAGATAACTGAAAGTTTATTCTAGTTTTGTTGTTTATGTACTGGCTAAAGAAGAATTGGAAGGTTTCTTCTTGAAAAATACTCCTAAAAAGAGCAAACTCACACGAGAATTATTGCTTTCTTGGTAGTTATGACTTAAAATTTTGGCTAATAGCTGACAGTATTCTTTTACGATGAATAATCTGTTGTATGTTCTCTAGGGTTAAAAATCCTAGCACGTTAGCTTTGTGTTGAAAGTTTTATATGGAACGTCTTAGATGTTTTGATGCAAAGAACTAATCCCATTAGGATTATTTCACCACCATTCAGGTTGGGATAGGTTTTGTTAATGTAGCTGATGCTATGTTATGTTTTAAGGCATTAATAAAAAGAATTAATGCCACTTTGAGATTTTATGACATTTTTCTTCCTGTTCACCGATGTCACAGAATGACCAGGCCAAGGAGCTCAGATAGCTTGTATCTGGATGCTCCAGTTAGTAATGGGCTAGTAAGCCTTAAAGCTGGAATTATCTCCTCATTTATGAGGAGGAAGAATTTCAGGAAGGGTGAGGTCTTCAGGGAAGCAGATTAATATTTTCTTGTGAGTAAAGATGACAAAATCCTTGTTTCTCAAAACAAGAATTGCACTGCCCCTTTGTGGTGTTACATCTGAAATCATCTTCTGAGTCTTCCTGAGAAAATACTGTGCGGTAGTTTGAAAAACAAATTAGTTTTTCATATTTAAACATTTACTGGTCACTCTCCAGTTGGTTTTGTGAATGGCTTTATATGCAATGGTCTGAGCTCAAGAAAGGTGAAGTAAGGATGTTTTGTTTGGGACTTGCCCTGGACTGGAAGTTGTGTTTATTGAAGAGTAATAATTCTTTGCCCAGCTACAAACAGTCAAAAACGTGGCCTGTGGACTTGTGTGGGTGCTGATGGGAGATGTCTGGGCTGCCATGATGGTTATGTTGTAGGTACAGCCTTTGTGCTGGGTCATGGTTTTTCGTTTTACTTTTGGTTTTGGTTTTGGTTTTATTTGTTCATCATTGAGGACAACAGACTAACTTGTGAATTCGTGATTGTATCTTTTACTCCTTCCTCAATACTGTGCTCTTTGTCAGATTATTAGCTAGAGTGTTTTCAGGATGTAGTATTTTAACAGTTGCCTGTTAAATGTGTCCTAACAGGCTTCTTAAGGTGCTAGTTGAAGCTGTTACAAGCTGTCATCTATTTTTTTGATTGCTTTTTTGATTTCCTTGATCTGTGATTTGAGGGTCTCTTCCACTAACTCTTCCCATGTTTCTTAAAATTTAATTCCTAAGTTAACCACTGGGCACTGTAAATTAGTTTTGGTTTTAGTTTTTTGTTTTGTTTTGGGGTTGTTTTTGTGGGGATGGGGGTGTACGTGGTGTGTTTTTAGATGACTCTACTGACACACAATATTAAGTTCATCAGTTTAGATGAAAGAGAGCTTGGACAAAGATCTATTCTTCTGATTGTTCCTTCACTTTTGAACCTTCAAAAATACCAGTCATGCAAATGAACGATCAGTCCTTAGTGTGTCTTGCAAAGCATAATTTCTAGCACAAGATACACAGTAATGAAGAATGGGCTACCTGATTTTAATAGTTTAAAAGTTTTTTAATGGAATTTTCATTCTGTCTCTGGTGATTTGTAGTGATCTAGAGTGTATAAAAGAAGTGTTAAAATCCCTGTTGTGGTGTACCTGCATTCTTGCCAGTCTCATACCATATTTTCAGTATTCTAAAGTCATGATCTTATCTGTGATAACAGTTGTGAAGTTGTAGAAACTCTTGGTAGTCCAGGTGTTTGGTAATTTAGGTATAGTATCATGTGAAACATTTTAAACAGATCCATAATGCTGATGAACTTTTCTGACTTACATGCAGTGTAACTGTAGTCTTTTTCCACTAACATTTGGATCATTTGGATCTTTGAGCTCCACCATTTCTGGTCACAGCAGCCAAAGCTGCATTTGAGCTTTGCATTCCTCACCAACCAGTTATTATTGGCGAGAACAAGGTCCAGCACAGGATCTCTCCTCACCAGTTCCTCTCGCTTGGAGGGGGAAATTGTCATTAATGCATGTCAGAAATCATGAGCTTTCTAAGTTATTTTTGGTTTAACTACCAAATAGAATAAACTATAGATTAAATAGATCAAGGTATGTAGTACTTCTGCAGACATAACTTCTTGTTGTCTTGAGCAAATCGATTCTGGGTACTAGGTAATATTCTTGTATCTATATATTCCAAGTAGCAGTCTTTTGCCACTTAGTTACATCGGGGATTGCTTTGCATGGGCTGTTAGGATGGGAATTTGTTTTTTCATCCTGGTGTTTTTCACAGCTTTGTGGCTAGGAGATTTGTTTTCTGACTGTGTTTGTTGTGGGAGTATACTGACTGTCCAGTGAAGTTCAATGAAATTTGGCAATTCAGTGCTGGCAATGACTGGATGTGGAAGAACAAAAAACCCAAACAGCTATCCAGAAAAACCCCAAAACAACCAACTGAACCAAATGCCAGAAAACGCAATTCAACATAAAACCCTGTAACCAAACCTCTATTTATTATTTTATAATTAGTAAACATATTTTGAAAAATTATATTGCTTATTAGTTATGGCTGTTCCAAAAGTGACTGTAGCAAAAGTTATAAAGACAGTGTTTTCCCATCAACCTGCTAATTCTTTCTCATAATGGCTGTTTAATTCCATTAGCTAACTCTGAGAGATTTCAATACATATTTTTCACTCCTCCCTTGTCAAACTTCTCAAGTTGAGAGATGATAGTCTGAGATATCCAGTGATCTTTTGACAGAAATTGCAGGAGGCTGAAGTAGAATCGTTTTCTCTAGTTTAGACTCCATAAAGTTTAGAATTACTTTTATCCTGACAAATTGGGTAGCTTTCAGTAATGACTGGTAAGGGAATTTTGCTCAAATATAAAAAGTCAGGTTTTGCTAGTTACTTGAAATTAAAAAATAGAAACTTCAAGACACTATTGATTGCTCTGACTACATATACAATCTGTTTTGTTTTTCAGATTTTGGATCGCTCTTTGATCTGGAACATGACTTGCCAGATGAACTGATCAGCTCCACAGAACTTGGACTCACCAATGGTGGTGACATTAATCAGCTGCAGACCAGCCTTGGCCTGGCACAAGATGCTGCCTCTAAACACAAGCAGCTGTCTGAACTTTTACGGGCTGGTAGTTCCCCAAATCTCAATATGGGGGTTGGTGGCCCTGGCCAAGGCATGGCCAGTCAAACCCAACAAAACAGTCCTGGAATGGGAATGTTAAACAGCATGGTGAAAAGCCCCATGGCACAGGCTGGGTTGACTTCTCCCAACATGGTGATGGGTGCAAGTGGACCAAACCAGGGTCCTTCTGCCCAATCCACAGCAGCAATGATGCCAACAGTAAACAGCCCAGTTAACCAGCCTGGCATGGGAATGAACACAGGGATGAATGCTGGCATGAATCCTGGGATGTTGGCAGCAGGCAATGGACAGGGGATGATGCAGGGGCAAGTCATGAACGGTTCAATTGGAGCAGGCAGAGGGCGACCTAATATGCCATACCCGAACCCAGGAATGGGTAATGCTGGTAATTTGTTGGCTGAGACACTGCAACAAGGCACTCCACAGATGGGAGGGCAGGCTGGACTAAGAGGGCCACAGCCTGGAGCCATGAACAAGGTAAGACAAGCTAAACTTTATTACTTTCCTCATTGTTGACTTTGTTTTGTAAAATTTATTCCTCTGCACTGTGGATTCTATAGGGCTTTTTCTTTAAGAATCCTATATGATGGATTAAATAGTTTATATGTTGCTAAAGTGAAATTTGTGATGGTCATAGGAAGCAAAAATTGAATCTTGCACAACAAGCAGAACTATGGCTAGATTAAAAAGCCTATTTTAGAAATCTTGTGACAGTACAGATTATCTGTAATACTGAAAAGCAACTTGATTGTATTTTATTCTGTTTTATGCTTTGTCTGCAACTGTATTTTTCAGTCTAGTGTGATGCTGGTATTGTGTGTGTGATGGGAATCCATCAGGACCTTTTAGATGTTGTGGTGCTTTTTTCCTGTATGACAGTTAATGCAAGTATTTGTTGTCTGAGATCAACTGAATGTTTGTGCTGTAGCAGATGCTAAGAGGCACATACAGGTTTGAATTGACTGATCTACTCACTGTATGTGCTGGGTATTCACATTAATGATGGAGAATGAATGCTTGTGTCAACACCTGAAGACAATGTTGGGTTCTTAAGACTGTTAATCCAACTCAGTTCTTGTTTTAAAATTTGCAGTGGCTTTGTCTATAGGAGAGTAAACCAGAGAGCTAAAAAAAATAAATTTTTTAATACTGAGAGGGAAATAAATGTGCTTTTATAGTCCAGGAGGTTGGAGGAAAGTTGTTGTCACAAGTCACTGAAAAGATGAGAGAAAACCTACTGGTTTAAGTAACAAAAGGATGTCTAAATTTAATTTTTGTCATGCACAATTAGCCATCTTAGAGTAGGAGCCACTTGAGTATTCTCCATTTTTTTTGTGTTTTGATGAAAAGCCTAGAAAATACTTCAATGTTTTAGTTTACCTTAAGTGGGTATTTTGTGTTTCCTGGCTAATGAGGGGAGAGGTTTTTTTAAGGTACTTTGCAGTACCTGAATCTATCTCAGAATGCCTGAAGCCAGTCCACTTGGAGGACTTGGAATGATAAGTAACAGTCTATACATGTATTTAAAACATAAATAAAAATAATGCTGTGTATTAATGGTTTTACTGTGCTTTAATATATTAGGTGAAATTACTTTAGTGTCTTGTGAACATTAATTATGAAATTCTTTGGTCTTAGTTGCTTGCTTAAGCGCAGTGTGCTAACTTTTGAGAGAGTGTGTGTATATATATGTGTTCAGTAATGAGTTGATTCTGTGTTCTGGTCATTTCAGATCTTTTTGCCTGATAGGAAAGTTAATGCGAAGCTTGATTACTACAGTAGAAAGTTTATATGCAGCTTACAGTCGTAAGAAATATGTAGCTACTTGAAGTATTCTTGTATTGGAATTATATAACACCTCATTCATTATTCCTTGGCTGTAAAAAAAAAAAAAATTGATCTTCAGAAGGCTGTCTTCAGAGGTCAAGAATTGACATACTGAGTGTTTGGATGAAATGCAACTTCATCCTTACTTATCACAGCTAATGTAGGGTTATGCCCTATAATAGTCTCATTTATCTAAAATTAAAGAACGTAAAATAAAGCTTTTGACCAATTTAGTCTAAAATTAAATTGTCTTCTTTCCTTACTTAAATTCCACAATAGTGCTGTACATATAAAGTAAGGACATTTTATGCTTTTGAGACTATTCAGACCAAATACACAGTAACTTCAGTTTTTTAGTTCATAGTCCCAGATTGGTTAAAATACTTAGGGTTCTTTAATTGCTGATAAAAAATCTTGAGACTTTTTGTGTAAGTATAGTGGGTGTAGTCCTCATAAAGGAGTTGAAACTGTCGGATGAGAGAGAACAGTCTGAAATGGAGGCTGAAATTCCAGAATGTCTTCAATTGGTTTGGTTGTTGGCAGGGAGCCTGTGTTTCACTTCATACAGTAGAGTTAGCAAAGTCTAACAACAGTAATGTCTGACCGTTTTATCTCCCCACCCATCTGCTTTTGGGTTTTTCCACCTACAAATCTTCAAAAACTAGATGAAAACAGAGGACCTTAAGCAGTTGTTTTTAAAAGCCAGTTTTTCTAATTGGTAAATTTAGTAGCGTGTTGCTGTTAATGTAGGAGTTTGTGTAATAACTTCTGTAGGTTTCCTTCATTGCTGCAAGAAATGCACATTATCCAGAAGCTCTCCTTCAGTAGGAGGTAAAAAAGAAAAACAGACAAGGTGCTTTGGTTATGATTGGCAAGCTAACATGATGAAGTTTGGAACAAAGTCAGCCCCTTTAGGTGATGGGAGGGTTGCCTCAGTGAGTTCTCTCTCAGTGAAATAGAGGTGTTTTGTGCAGTGGTTTGTATGGAGTAGCTTAGGTTTCCTGTGATGTTCAGTAATTGGAAGGGAGGATGTTGTGCTCTTCTAACAGGAAAGATGAGTTCCAAGGGGCTAGTCAATTTGGAAAAGTGAAATTGGTTACCTTTCTACATTGTTCTGTTTTATCCTGTGGAGTTATTGAAGTTTTCTTCCTCTCTTCCCAAAACATTGACTGGCAATAGAATGAAACACTTGCTTTGCGCATTAACTATGTACTCCCGACCTTCCCTAGTTGTGCATGTTACTTTTAGGACTTGAAACCCCAAGTGTTGCTATAAATTATTTCTATTCATAAACTTGTCCTGTCACAATCTGATGCTTCCATCCTGTGGTTTAATGCTGTAGTTTTCTGTCCTGATGTAAGCAGTTGCTGCCATATGAAGAAGCAGTTCTGTCTGGATGCTGTCTCTCTGCCAGTTGCATGACAGGCTGTGTTGAGAAACTAAACCTGACTCAAAACTCAGGTGGTCATTAAAAAAAAAGTAATTTGAGTTGTTTTTTCAGGTCCAGTTTATATTCATCAGTTGGAAAGCTAGTATCCCTGTATTAGGGAGGGGATTTTTTAAACTAGTTGATCTTGCTTATCAGAGGAGAGTGTGAATCCTACTTTGGTGGCAGTACAGGTGTAAAAATGCCTGTGAAAGTCTATCCTGAAAGGAAGTGTTAGAAGTTTGGAGGGGATGGAATTGTAACAGGTTTTGCTTTCTTGAATAGTTTCTTGTTTTCTGTGTGGTTGGTTTTGTGCAAGCTAAGAGGATAACAGACTCTTGAAACAGTGTTTTGGAAATTGTTTGTAATGTTTGGGTTCTGTCATCATTTAAGTATTTTTCAGGCTTTTTGTTTCACTAAATAGTTTTACAGCTTTGATTTAAATGTGGACAGGTAACTTAGTACAAAACTTGAATTTCCTAAAAGCTGATTTATGTTTTCTGGTTTGAACCATTCTTCATTTGGAATTTTATCTAGTTAAACTCTTTGTTTTGTTCTTCCACTGGGTTTTATTCAGAGTGCCCTGTTAGGGTCTTAACTGTCCAGCCTTGTATGAGGGGAGGAGGGTATTTTGTGTATAAGTTGCAGTATGCATTTCTGTCACAGCAGTGCTCTACCACAGAGTGATGAAGTTCACCTGACCTTCAGGTCACTTACATTTCCTCTCTGACTGATTCAAGAAATGTTCCCTTACTTCAGTAATGAAGTGGATGTGTAGGCAGTTCAGATTAGTAAGGGCATTACTACTACTGCTGCTATGTGAGCATTTCACTTGAAACGTTTAGTTCCAGTAATAATTCTTTGTCACTTGGTTTACTTTTTGAGTATGTACAAAGCTCTCTGCTAATACTGGCTTTATCAGTTTAACTTCTGCTAAGAAGATTCAATGGCAATATTTTGCAAAGACAAACCTAATTTGGTAGAATCTCCTTAACTTTCTTTAAGTAGAACAATAAGAAATTTCATAATAATCAATTTCTGTTCAAAGCTGAAGAGATTGAAGATGTCACTCTCAAACTGTGCAATTAGATTAAGAAAATAAAAGCATCATGTATTTCTTAGTCTCTTATTTTAGATAGGTGGTCAGTGTTCTTGGTTGCCTTTCTTTTTTTCAGTAGCTCTTTGATTCAACAGGTAAATGTATCCATACTGTTTAGAGTCTGTGACCAAACATACCATATGATCAAGTACATTAATCCATTCAAAGTAGTGTGAGTTCCAGTCCTTGGCTTTCTCTTCTTTGGTAAACCAAGGTGGAAAAAATGAATAATTGCTCACTTTATTCCAGAGTAAGAGAGGAATGTATGTTTATGAGGGAAAAGTGAAGCAGTGAAGACTTGGAGTCTAAGGTTCTAGAACGGCATGAGGAGTTTCTTGCAGAAGTAGCAGTGACATAAAGCTGGTGTCTTGAAAAAGATACCTTAAAATACTGTGCAGTTAGATGCAAAGAATAATAATCAATAACAGTCCTTGGAAAGAATGCAGTGTACACCACTGTAGTGTAGGCAAAATGTCGTTAGGGTATGCCTGAGTTCAGTAATGCTCCACCAGTCAGTAGAATGGCACTAGGAAGTGATGTACAGCAAATTCTTGCTTTTAAAGACCCGGCTAGAATTTACTAAAATTAAATTTCCTGTTTGAGGAAAGTTAATTAACTTTCACTTGTGAACCTGTGGATATGGAAAGATACTAGATACCATCAGTATAGCCTTAAACTAGTCCATGCCCTGCAGTTTCCCTGATAGAAATATACGTAGTTGATACTGTGATTGCTGGATTCTTTGAAAGAATGTTATTAAAACTTAATTCCATTTGTTTACTTCTCCACGCTTATAGTTACCTTTGTAACTCTAAAAACTGGTCATGGTTCAATACTACTGCTAATATCTAGCTGTTTTTCAAATATTAGACTGTTAGCGAGGCAGTTGTTCTTACAGAGAAACAGTAGAGTATTTGCAATGTCTGTGTGCATACCTGTAGCAGGTATTCCTTTTCAATTTGTTCTCCATGGTATTAACAGTAAAAGTAGAAGCAGAGTTAGTCACTTGACCTTCTCCTGAACTGAAGATGCATCTGTTTCATGGCATTGGAACAAAACCTTGGGGAATTTCTTCTGCTTTTGTAGTTACTCCTCTTAGATGGGGGGAGTACCTGAACAGTCCCATCTGATGCTACTTGTAAACTAGAATGTTTCCTGAACTCATGTCATCCATGGTGAGAGATACACACCTTTCACCATTCTGGTATTGACAGACCCTGCTTCCACTGGATGCAGGAAAATCAAGTTGTTTTCTATTGTGTATGTAAAAGGTAGAATCATTTGAGATTTTCTTTGCCTTCTATCAGCCGCCTACCATCATTTTATGGTCTTCCTTGTCTTCTTCTGCTTTACTGTGAATTGGATTTCTGTCTGCTCTTCCTTGTGTGCAAATTCTTGCATATGTGATGCAATTAATTTGAAGCTGTAAGGTGAGGAGAGGAAGAGAAACTTCAGATGAATATGAAGAGAAGTAGGAAGGGCAGTGAAAGGAAGTGGTGGTCAGGAAGAGTAGATAGAGGTTGTACTCGCTGACTTGTAGCTATAATTAAGCCATATATGCTTTTGCATTGTATTGCAGATGAAGCCTTGTACTTCTCTTATGCGGTGGTACTAACACCACCTTTCTTTGGCTGGTTCTTCTGCACTTGGTTGTTCATCTATCCCCTCCCAATAGATCATTAATGTGCTGATGAACTGTGTGTCAGTCTTTCTGATGGTTGCCTACTGATAAAATTATACAGGATTTTGATCTTCCTTCTGTAGTCATGAGGCCATACATTTCTTCCTGTTAGATGTTTTCTTTTATTTGTGTTTTTCAACATGTCACAGCAAATAACATGAGCATGCTCCTGCTTCTTGTGCAGGGTCACAAGGCCATCTTGTGCCAAGTGGAGAATCTCCCAAATGACCCTTCTCTTGGCTCTGTTTAGAGTTGCGTGCAGGTGGTTGGTGTCAGGTTAGTCTGGAATGGCAGAACTGGGGGGGCATTGCTGTGAGGTTCAGCTGAGCATCTGGCAGGTATCAGTCTCACCTGGATCAAGTAATGGCTGCTGATTTGCTCAGGGAAACCTTGAGGAATTTGGTTTTTAGCATCTTAGGTGTTGCTTGAGTGTCGGGCTTTGAGTCAGTTTGGTGTGCTTGCCTGTCAACCTGGCCTGAGCTTCTCTGGCCTTTGTCTCTCCTGTAACCTGAAATGGGAAAATACTACCCCTGTGAGGAGCAGCTTGGCTGAGCTGGGCACGTAGTGTTGTGCTGCCAGGTCTCTTGGCACAGTGAGGGGGAGGGGAGCCCTGTGCTTCTGCCATGGAGAGAGCCTTGTTGGAGGGGACTGGTCTTGCACCCTCAGCAGTGCCAGTGGGTGATGCTTGAGAGAGCATCAGAGATCCTTGTGCTGAACCAACTTGATTAGTAATTTGAAAAAGTCAGGTGCTTCACATAAAGTTTATGTCCAGCTTTGTTGCAAATACAAATCTTGATTGGCTTGGTGAAACCTCATCTGTGAGTTTCATTAGAGAGCTGTTTCGGGTGACATAGCAAAAGTGGTTTTTTTTAAGTCTAGGTTTGGGTTTCTTACCCTGTAGTCAGGACAGAGCTGGCTCACAGGGCCACAGTTATTCTGAATCTTTGATATCAGTGTGTGAAGTCTCCAGTTGTCTGAGTTGGGTGTCTTGATTTCTCCCTGTAACACCAAGTTGTGAAAATGTGTCCTTCAGCCTTTAATTCTGAATAGTTTGGTTTGTTTTTTGCATATAAGGTTGATAGCCTAAGTTACAGAAGTCAGATAGGGCTGGTGATAGTGACAGCCGGCAATAGTCTGTGCTTTGGTGTACTCTCAGATGTCTACTGACTTTGGGAGCCATGATTATTAATGAGCTTGAAAGCTTTGCTCCGAAATGTACGGTCTTGGGATGTCCTTGCTTTCAAAACTCTCTGGAGCCAAAAGGATCAGGCTATTTTACAGGAAAACATAGCTTGTTTTCTTAAGGGACTAATTCTCACTGTCAGGCCTTCACTAAGCCTTGAAAACCTGTTTGTCAATTTGAGGCAGCAGTGATGATGGGGAACATTTCTGAAAGTGTGTTTGCTGACTCTTATGCTTTTCTTCTCCCTTTGCCTTCTGCACAACTTGCACATAAGATCTTACTAGTCTTCTGAGGGAGAGGAAGGAAGACTTTGGGTCTTACCTGTCCTGGTTTTGGCAGCAGCTGCTTCATTGGTCACCACAAGTGTATTCATTGTGGTTGAGACATGGCAGTGGAAAGGAAGGCGTTTAGTTCTGCCTGATCATTACATAGTTTGTTTTTCTGCCATGTGTAGAGATTCTTTTCATTGCTCTCTAATGAATTACTGCTGTGTGATTATGGTTATTGCTTATGTGTGGAGGAGGGGGGCTGTCCTCAAGTGAATTCACTTGTGCATATCAGATGTCTAAAGTGGCAGGTTCTTTAGTGAATTTTGTATTCCTTTTCCTGTAGCTTGAGTTTGATCCTGCCTTATTTTGTAAATGCAAACTGAAGGCTATTATAATGGATTGGAGGTTGTTACAGCTTGAAAAAGGGAAGTGTGACTAATTGCAGGTAATCTCAGGGCATGTTGGTTACTTCTAGTGCAGGTTGAAGAAGCTTGGTGAACAGAAACAAGGTGTTTTCTGCTAGGGGAGGATGCTTTGAGAATAAATGTAGGAGTGATTAGAAACAAGCCTACCATAAAAGTTACATTCTTCTTTGAATGCAGGAAAATGCTTTGAACCAAAGAGCATCAAGGAGACTGGACCATGTCTAGTCAAATGCTAATGTGAGTTGAAACAACACAGCTCTTTAAAGTATTTTTGTGCCTTCGTTTTTGAGTTATGGCTCCTTGAGGATCCTGCCTGAGTAATGGTGAGAACTTGGTAATCTTAACAAAAAATCTCCAGTTTTTCTAGTCCTCTGTGTCTAGTTCTTTGAGTCCTAGAAGGCCAAATTTCCCATGGAAAATATATGGGAATGCAGGGAATGGAAAAAAATGTCAGAGGACAAACAACATTATTGGCAAGATTGCTCTGTGTTCTTTAGGTTCTGGGTGTTCCAAGACAACAAATGGTATATTCTGGTGTGCTAAAACTGTTGAATATGCATATGGCTTGTATGAAACATGAACCTCTTTCCCCTGTGAGTAAATGGTTTGGTAGGTTTGTTTTGTTTGCAGTGTTTCTACCTGTCCTCTCCTTTGACCTCTAGTACTGCTGACTGCAAACAAGTTGGTGTGACTGTGTGAGGTGTTACCTGTGACTGTGGTGTATTCTTAAATTGAAAATGTTTGTGTACTGATAATTCATTGTTATGTGTGTCTGGAGAGGAGCTGTGGGAGTGCTAGCAGTTGGGTAGGATGTTTTTGGGATAAACTCTGCTGATAGGAATGAAGATGGTATTTGTCTCCATTTGGAGTCTGCACAAGTGCAAGGAGGAGAACTCAAGTCTGGAAGAATTATGTAGTCCGTGGTACAAATTTATGATTCAGAAAGCTAAAATGAGAAATCTGTTGAACCAAATATTTTATGAAGAAATAATCAGGCCACTTCTGTCCAGTCAGATCTCAAAGATTGCTAAGTTGGCTTTGTTGTGTTTACAGGAACTGTCTAGTTGAGGAGTTAATATTGTGTGATGGGTAAACCTGTGGACATGAAGGAGCAGGGGGAGCATGTGGATCAGTATTGCATTGAAGCTGGCTCATGCCTGTGATCGCTCTGGCTTCTCTGAAGTATAAATCTGCCTTTTACATCGTAAACTTAAACTATCTGACTTGAACATCTTACCATTTTAATTCATAGATGGGAATGATGAGCAATCCCAGTCCTTATGGCCAGCCCTATAGTCAAAATACTGGGCAGCAGATTGGAGCCAGTGGACTTGGCCCTCAAATGCAGAATAAAGCTGGACTGCAGAATAGTTTACCACAATTTCCAATGGACAAGAAGCCAGTTCCTGGGGCAGGAATGCCTAACATGGTAAGTAGATTGAAAGGTATATTCAGAAAATGTTGTGGTAAGGAGGAGCAATATGCTCTGGTCTTGCCAGTTGTGCGTTTTTTGCAGCTGTCATGTTCAATGTGAATATGTGCTCTGAATCCACACAGAATGGACTTCTTTCAGCTCCTAAGACTGATACGAGGGAGAGGGCTGAGTTGTGCTTTCTGTGTTGATAAACTGCATCTCCACTCTTTGGCCTTCAAACCCTGTTAACAGGGAAAATGAGATGGAGCTCCTGAACTGAAGTGAGCTTTGCAACCTGTTTGGCCACTTCTGCTCTCCTGTCCCATCCCTTCTTTTGTTGTTGCTGTATTGGGCCTCTTCTCCTCAGAGCATCTCAGTCTGGAGAATTGTTCTCCTCCTTGTACTTGCTGATGCTTTTGGGAAAAAGAAATGTCCCTTGTCAAGCAGGTATTACCTATGGTAGGGCTTAGAAACCTCAGCTGAGTGTTCTTTCTTGTTGTGAATTACATGAACATGCACAACAGTCCTGATGCTGGAAATGATTCCCTGGTAACTGTAGTAGCCTTGGTACTTTTCCCTTTATTGCAGTAGGACATAAGGAAAAGGGAGGTAAGAATGGTGGAAAAAGTGGACGACCCAAGCCTGTAAATGTGAGTGCCTCACCACATGCCTTAATGTTAGATTCCCTGCCTTGAGCTTAATACTGATGCCTCATTATTTTCAAAGCTTAAATTGGTTAGGGGTATGACATGCAACGTGTCTTGCAGGTTTTTTTTTCCCTATTTTTTTAATTTAGGAAACAAATTCGTATTTCTGAATATAGCTTGTGTTTCTCCCTGCTTCAAATTCCACTCCCACACACCCTCTAGGAGGGTCAGTCTATTGATCTTAGTAACTTGCTAAAAAAACATTTCCAGTTAACTTTAGTACCTTTAAATTAAAAAGAGCTTAATCCTGTGAGTTTTATTTAATATTTTTTAAAGTTTATCATGAAACAGTGGAAGAAGAGTAAACCAGTTGATTGTATGAATCAATAAAAAAACAGCCAAAACTTTTTCAGAACCCCAGCTGTCAAGTTTGTGTTCAGTGCAGAGCATATAACTCTTTTGAACTGCTACCCAGCTGAACGTAGGAACTTAAAGCTGCTGCTCTCTCAGTTGTTGTTTAGAATGCCAGGCTGCAACCAAGGCAGTTACAGTGATACTGGAACATGCACAGACCCTGAGGGCCTGGCTAATTGTTGAAATCTCCTTGTACAATGAAAGGTTAATACTAGTAGTCAAGAGCTACAGGAGAATTGGGGTTTAGAAATACAGGTAGCTGAGGTCTAAAGATCTGGAGATCTCCAGAAACATCCTGTAGAATCTCTGGGAAGAGTCAGTTAGAAACTGAAGTCTGTTGAACTGAAGTGATACAAGCAACATAGAGTACCTGAGCTTCCCTTATTTGAGTATTCCTCAAATGTCACCTGAAAGGAATACAAAGGGTTCTGAACAACTAAACAGAAGCAGAGAAGACAAACTAAATGTTACTGTACTTGACATTAGTTCTGTGGTGTTTATTATCCTGAAGTTGTGCTTCATCTCTACCAGAGACTAGGAGATGCTTGTTCTGAATGCCTGTGTGCAAGTTTGGTGATGGAGAAAAGTTAAAAGCTTCCCAGAACTTCCCTTTCATTCTGCTTTACTAGGAGTAGTCAACTTGAAACACCTTACACTGAGAGGGAAAACTATTCACTCTAAAATGTGCTTTCTTCCATCAATGCAAGAATTGTGGATGCAACTTTTTAGCCTCCAAAATGAGGAGATTTGAGATCTAAATGCTATTTATATATTCTGGTTGGTCTAGTACTGCAAATTAACCTGAGAGCATGTGCAAAGGTCTGCTGGCCATTGATAAGGCAAGAGCTAGGACTAATAGAGTGATATGGGGAGGAAATTGTGGCTGGCAAGAGAATTGCCAGGCTTGTTGCTAAGGGGCATTTTTAATGAGTCCTCCAGAACTACATATAGGTGGGCTGTTTCCTTAATTGTAGAATGTAGTAGTAGTTGTTTCTCTTCTTGGACTTTTTCTTGGGTTGCTGTTTACTTGCTAAATGAATTATTTCCAAAAATAGATTTATTTCTGGGAATTTCTTTTCTATCTTGTTCAGGGCCAGCAGCAGGCTCCTCAGGTTCAGCAAGCTGGGATGGGGCCAGCAGCTTCTCAAGGAATGGGGTCCGGAGCACCGACAGCGGATCCAGAAAAGCGCAAACTCATTCAGCAGCAACTCGTTCTCCTCTTACATGCTCACAAGTGTCAGCGTCGAGAACAGGCCAACGGGGAGGTGCGACAGTGCAACCTCCCTCATTGCCGAACCATGAAGAATGTCTTGAACCACATGACACACTGCCAGGCTGGCAAATCTTGCCAAGGTAAGGGAGGAGTGGTTATGTAGATGAGGTCAATATTTGAGGGAGGAGAAGGGCTCCTAGAAAGAGATGGACTAGTTGGTGACTTGGGAAATAATGTAAAGAAATTCTGTGTTATTTGCTTAAGACTGGGAATTGTAACTTCGGAGCCTCTGAAGTTTAGGCAAGTTAGAGGGGATACGATACAACAAAGGTGAGTAAAAATCTTTTGCCTAATGTTGTAACTCACTGTAAGATCTTTTGGATGCTGCCTTCTTTTAAAGGTAGACATAAACCAGAAATCTGCAAATAGGAGTCTACCTGTCTTCCTTAAACTGAAGAGATCAATCTCGAGCAATACCAAGCCATGAATTTAACTGCTACTGGCACTCGCAACCTCTCTCTGTCCTAAAAATGTAATGTCCTACTAAAATGGAGTCTCCCTTTTTGATAGCCTGGGCTCATCTGGATTGTGCCATTTGTTGACATCTCAGTTGCTTGGCACAGTCTGCCTGATACCTGAGCTATATGGAGTTATCCTTCAAGCCATGGAGACATTGCCTTGCGTGTATCACGTGGGATTTTCGAGTAGGCTTAAGTTGAGCCAATAGTACTAGAAGAAATCTGGCTACATTTTCAGGGCTAGTTAGTGCTGAATTATTTCAAATAATATTTTATTGACTTGCGTTGATATAGATGTGTGCCCTGAAAGAAAATGCTGCTCTCTACCCAGTTTGTGATGACTACGTGGAGGTACTGGCAGTAGTTTGTGAAAGTTTCATTGCTTCTCTTTCTCAGTGGCACATTGTGCATCTTCCCGACAAATCATCTCACACTGGAAGAATTGTACAAGACATGATTGTCCTGTATGTTTGCCTCTCAAAAATGCTGGGGACAAAAGAAATCAGCAGTGTAAGTCTACTGGGGAATTCTGTGTGTTGAATAAACTATAACATGCATGTTGGGAGTTAAACTTTCTTGCACCCGTGTGGTAGCGGTGATGCTCTCAAACCTGGGAACATGTTCATGGGATTTTTCTCTTGTTTTAATCTCAGTATTTTTCTGGCTCTAATTGCTAGTGTTTATGAAACCTTTCTAACTTTATTATATTTTTCTATCAAGAGAGTGGTAAGGGTGAACAAATCATAGCTCTCTCAACCAAATGATTGGCTTTTCATTACTGCTTCTTCCAGCTGGACAGTTTCTGGAGACAGATGTGCACACACATGCACATTGTGTCGTTTCAGCCCTGATACTTGGTTCTGTCTTCGTTCTTTGTTTGCATCAGATGTGACTTCCCCCTTCTCTTTGCGTCCCCTTGGTCTCCCTGCCAAAATGTTTGGCAAGATTTTTGTCCTTGTGTTACCTGTATGGGTTTTTTTTCTCCTTCCTTTAACGTTACTGTAGGCTCTTATGACTAATGTGAGCTATTTCTTGGTTTAAGAAAACTAAAAAAAACCAAAAAGGGCAAAACAGGCATTGCAATGGCTGATGGACAGCTGTATGTACCCTTCTGCCTTTAGCTTCTGTGACATGGTGTGCCTCTGTTTTCAGTTTGAAGCAAGCAGATGTGTCCTAAATACTTAAGAGTGGGATTTCCTCTGAGCAGCCCAAAGGGAAAACAGCATATTGGATTGGCTGGTTGGGTCAAAACTTGTCTCTCTGTTTTGTGACGGGTTTTTCGGATCTGTTCCCTGCATGCTTCCAGAAGGAGATGTTTTAGTTCTGAGCTGCCAGCGCGCTCTTTGTCTGTCCGTGTATTGGTGGGCTGCTCTGGCTGCCTTCTGCTGTCCTCACTAACTCGGTGTGTCTCTTGCAGCGCTGCTGGGCGGAGCTGCAGTAGGACTTGCCAATACTGGCTCTGTGGGCGTGGGGCAGCAGACAACGCCCAGCATAAACACTACCAGTCAGATAGACCCCAGCTCCATCGAGAGGGCCTACGCAGCCCTCGGACTGACCTATCAAGGGAACCAGATGCAGACACAGCCCCAGGCTCAAGTGAAGAATCAGCAACAGGGACAGTCTGCCCAGGGTCTGCGTCCTATGAATCCTATGAGTAAGTTTATCTGTTAGTGTTAAAATGCAAACTACAGGCAAGTTCCCCATTCTACATATAATGCAAATTTTCTCAACCTACTAGTGTAATACTGCTAGTTAATTTGCAAAAGGTAGGGCTTTGCGATATTTTAGACTTGAAATAGCAAGTTACTCAGTGGAACAGGAACATTAGAGGACCCAGGTGCCTTCTCCTGGAAAACAAGTTCTCTGGGAAAACTAGTTTCCTTGGAAAAATGGTAATTTTTCAAAGCTTTTTCTGGTTGTTGTTTTTGGTAGCTTTATAATTGTACAGTAATGCAAGTTTCGGGCTATTGGGGAGTTCTTAATTGGATATCAGGAACGGGAATGCCAGCATTCAGGTGTACATCCCTGTCACTCAGAGTGCAGCATTTTACATTTGTATGTCAGATAAGTAATGTTTGTTTAAAAAACCCCAGTAAATAACTGACATCCTCCCCAAATCCTGTCATGTGATCTCACATAGCTCTAAATTGTCTAGGTGGCTTATTGCAACATCATAGGACTAGATAAGAATTTCAATTCAAAGTGCAGTTAATTGGAACCTGGCTATCACTGGTGTCGAATGAAGTCATCTTTAACCATCAAATCTGAGTTTGATTGTTTGAGATTACATCACAGGACTTTTTCTCACTCCTAGCTGTTTGCTTGAGTTGCATAAGTAGATGTGGCTTTTGTAGCGGAAAACAGAAAAGTAGAACTGGTAGTGATTTATCACAAGCTTGTATGGGATTGCAGTGATCCTGCCTACATGTCCCATGACAGGCTTGTGTGCAGAATGAGAAATTGGTGCAGAAACACACACAAACTGCAGCCTGCAACCAACTGCTACTTTCTTCTGCAGTGGGAGTGCTGCTATTGAGTTACTCAGGAAAAGGCTGCTGGGTAGAGTAGACTTGCTAATGAGATGACTGCCCCTCACAGATTGCCTGTGACTTGCTAAAACTTTACCTTCCAGTGTGTAAAAACAGAGGAAAGGGCAAGGGTCCTGAGTGCTTAATCTTAAAACAATCAGATTAAAATAATACGATTTTCTATTGTGCCTTAGAGTCTTTTCTGAAGCAAAATGTTTCATATTCTTTTATGTATGTAATTACTTATAGACAGTGTTTGGCCTGTGCGTTCCTTGCAGAACAGTGGGCATTCTTTGTACAATTGCTAAGAAAATCCAATGAAATGGGATTGAAAAAGCTCTTGGAGTGTGAAGAACTGCAGCTTAATGTAGAAAGGACAAGCATGGAGAGTGTAGACTTTTGACTGTTGCTTCCTTATTAGGAGCGGGTGGCTAAGGAGGGAATTAAAACCGGTGAGATAGGAATTACCAGGTCATGGCCTACAGGAGAACAAGGCTAGTTTAGGAGATACAGCAGGATTTGATGAGGACTGCTATGAGAAAAGATACAGTCCTGAGTGGCTCAAAAAAAAATGGTGGGTTTTGACAGTTGAAAAAGGGAGAGTTAAAGTAAAGTTTGACTGTTGTCTTGCCACGCCAGTGTGCTCTCAGATGGTAAAGTGGATTTGGGAAGAAGAAAAGAACTAAGGGAAGGGAGATTTGGAACAGATTTATGAAAAATCTGTTAAATTCTTGGTCGTGATATTAGGGGTATGCATTAGGCTTGATAGACCTAATTTCAGTGGGTTTCTCTTGTATGCAGCGTGTAATTTTGCTTGAAATACAGATTCTGTAGGATTCAAATAAGTACATGTGAAGCTTGGTAATGGCTTTCATGCTGTTTGCAGCTTCACAAAATGATCTGTTTGGAAGCCCCAGACAGAAATATGCTGCATTTTTCTTTAGTTGAGAGGTAACTGAAGTGTGTGAAGACAATAGCCAGTTTTTATGGTGATTAAGGTGTGGTGTGATTCAGAAAATCAGATTTTGTTATGCAACAAATTAGAGGTGTTTCCTGCAAAGGACTGTCAGATTTTCCCTTTTACAAGCATTGGAGTTAGTTGTAGGATCATAAAGTATGGAGTGGGTGAGAGGGGATCGTGTCTGATGTAGGTGGTAGTTGATGTTATAAGTTTTTGAAGCCTTTGTGAATATATATCCTAAGATTCTGAATGAAAAAAACCTCAACTGCTTCTAAACAAAAAAGCAGAAGTGGTTGGAATCTTTCATTAGAGAGTCACAGGAAAGGACTCTGGAACATAATGTTTGCAGCAAATTGAAACCACTTGTTTGTTGATAAGTTTAGGAAGATGTGCAGAGGAGTAATGGGGTTGATGCTTCACTTGGAGGTCACCAGTGTTGTGCCTCAGGCTTTTTCTAAGTTTATAAAAGAAAGAAGGTGGAGAGAGCAACGGGTAATTAAATTCCCTTCACAAAAGTCCAAGTACTTGAAAGTCTAAACCCTTGTTATTGCTGAACAATTACTGATTTTGCATGGTAAATGGGGTCTTAATTTTTTCTGTATTCTTCTGTTTTCTAGGTGCAAATCCAATGGGAGTGAATGGAGGTGTAGGGGTTCAACCCCCTAATCTGCTGCCTGACTCAATGTTACATTCAACCATGAATTCTCAAAAGTAAGTTGAATCCTTTGTACCCAATGATTTTGTTTTGATCTCATGGCACTTCTTGCATAAACAGTGGAGTAAATGCTATTGTGATGGCTGTCTCTCCCTTTGGATTTTGTAGCTTCTGTTGCGGTTTTCCAAATCCTTGGGTAGAACAGCATGTACTCTTTCATGGCGTTGTTTGGTGCCTGTGCAGCTATTTCTGCAGTTTGTCCATTGATTAGGGAATGGCTGAACTAGCACTTTGTCCTAACATTATTCTAAAAGAGGCTGTGACTGTAAGATGATTAAGCTGAGGCTAGACTTTTGCCCTCAATTCTTGCTCTGTTTTTGAAGCCCCATGATGAGTGAAAGCGCCAATGTTGCCAGTTTGGGAGCCATGCCAACAGCTCAACCATCCAATACCGGAATTCGAAAGCAGTGGCATGAGGACATCACTCAGGATCTTCGAAACCACCTTGTCCATAAATTGTGAGTAGCTAATATCAAAATAATCTCCTGTTAGGTGAGCTGCTGCCCCAGAGGTGTACTGGGGGTAGAGAAGTTGTGGAAAGAAGCCTGACATGCAAAACTAGAGGGCCAAGGAGTGAATTCTGTCAGGATGAATGAGAAGGGAAAGCAGAAGGCCCAAAAGCTGGAGTTGGGTCTGCTGGTTTGGGGCTGTTGTCTTGGAAGTTTCCCACTCCATACTCAAGCCATCTACAAGGGGCAGTGTTACCTGGAAGCAGTAGCAGTGCTGCAGTCTGTCAGCAGATTTGCTTGCTGGTTTGTGTTCAAACCACTGGGGTTAATGCTGCTCTGGGAACATTCTAATCACTTGTGTGCATTTCTTTTATATTTTTTTCTCCTCCCTCAGAGTCCAAGCCATATTTCCTACTCCTGACCCTGCAGCACTGAAGGATCGACGTATGGAGAATCTGGTGGCATATGCTCGGAAAGTGGAAGGAGATATGTATGAATCAGCAAACAGCAGGGTGAGAGGCCATCCCCTGTCATCTAGTTCTGTGTATTTCTACCTTAAACCTGTAGTGACTGGGGAGGCAGAGGAATGAAAGCACAGATGGGACTCCCAAGCTGCAGAAGCAAGTGTTTAGGGGCTGCTGGATGGGGTCTAGGAACCAGTCAGTTACAGGCTGCTGCCTGGGTGTGCCAGGAGTTGAGATGAGACTTGTCACAATCCCCTAACAGCAGTGTTCAAGCTCTTCACTGTGATTGTCCCAGAGGAGTGTTGGACACATGAAGAGAAATATCTGGTGTTTGTCTAATAGTTGAGAGCAGTGCCCCTTGTTTCCCTCCTATCTGTCTGACAGTCCCTGCAAAGGGGAAGACCACCCCCCACCCCAGCCCAAAATGTGTGTGTGTAAGGCTGTGTTGCAAGTTTGAATCACTGGGACCTGTTGCCTTTTCTTAATGTGTATGTAATTGTCTTTCTTGGCTTTTATTCCTCCCCAATAGGCAGAGTACTATCACTTGCTAGCAGAGAAGATTTACAAGATTCAGAAGGAGTTGGAGGAGAAACGAAGAACCAGGCTGCAGAAGCAAAATATGATCCCAAATGCTCCAGGCATGCCACAAGCTCCCATGAATCAAGGGCCCAATATGGGACAGCCACAGCCAGGAATGTCTGCAAGTAAGAACCCTTGGGTTACTGATTACCTGGTGCAGGAAATTCCATACTGTCGTTTCAGTAGGCTGGTGACCATTTAGCTGTTCGTGGGTACCTGGCTTGTTTGTGAGCTAGTGTTCATTGTACCTTGAAAACATGCTTCAAATTTGTCCCCACTTTCTGACAGCTGACTCTAAGTCAGAGGGTATTTCTCTCACTGGTATGTAGTTATATTTTCAAGGAAGTTCTTGAGTTTGCCTTACACTTGGAGGACTCATTAATAATGTATATATAATATGTATACATATAATAATGTATACATTTGCTTTTGTTATACATGGGTTTTAATGTGTAATTCTCACTAAAATGTTTGGTGGATAAATCTTGGTGGTCTTCTGAATAACACTATCTTATTTTAATGTCTTTTTTTTCCAGATGGTCCTCTTCCTGACCCAACCCTGATACGTGCCAATGTCCCAAACCAGATGATGAATCGCATGCAGGCACAGCCAGGTAAATATTTGAAGAAAATCTGCTACTGTGATTTTTAAAGGAACCTTGGAATTGGACAGCTCTGACTGAAGCATCAGAAACCTTGTTTCATGTGCAGTTTTTACATTTGATTAAGAAAATAGCTATCTATATTGTGAATTCTTACATAACTGTATAATAAATATAAAACACTATCCCTAGTAGCATTTCATCTTGTGGTTTTGAGCTGCACAATAGCTGCTTGCTTTGTTAAATAAAGAGCTTGATGCTTTTGGAATTTCTGATCATGTGTGCATAGGATGGTGGGATCAGCCAGCTCAGGTGAGGACATTTTGGTGGCAGAGGGAATGTGGTGAGAATTACTGCTTGGAAAATAAGGGCAGAACCTTTGTTACACATTCAAGATGTGTTATAGGCAACATGCAAAATACTTGAAGTTAAGATACAGTTTGAGATTCAGTAAGTGAATTTCTGATATGTAATTAAGATAATGCAACTTTCTGTAGAAAGTTGATCTTCAACAGCAGCTGTGACAATCAGTATTTGTCACGTGTTACAGTAGTTCTCAAACTTAATGGGTTGTAATAACAGTGGAAACAGATGTCTTGAAGGGGGAAAAGCTGGTCTGTATTCTGAAGGAGTAGGTAGCTTGAACACTGTATTTAAAATTATTCCATGTAACTAGTTAATAGAAGGCAGTATTTGATTGGAAGCTGGTTGCTAGAAAGCAAAATTAGAAAGAAATAGCATTTCTTCCCTAAATGTTGAATGGTGCCTAAAGGAGATTTCAGGCCTTTGTTTACAAGTGGTTTTTTGGCACAAACTCACAGGAATGAATCAGTTTGGCCAGATGAACATGCAGCTGTCACCGATGGGACCCCGACAAACCCCTCCTCTTCAGCACCCTGGACAGCTAAATCAGGCCGGGGCCATGAACCAGGTCAGTGCACCTTCCCTACAGGGTTGAGTTCACAGATTTGCTTCTCTTGACTGTGATTTCCTTAAAACCAATAAGTAAAAGAAATTTAAAAATAAATCAAGCATCCCTTCTTCATTTGCTTGGCCGTTTGGTTTCTGTCTTTTGCATATCCTCTAAGATCTGTCTGCCATATAGTAAATCTTTACATCTTTGTGGTAAGAATTGCCTAAAAATTAGGTTGAAGTGGCTTTTTGTTGCATCCTTAAAACAAGGAACCAAAATAAATCTTAAGTCATGGTCGCAATCTGTAATCAATATCCTTTTACTTAGCTTTTAAGAGAAATCATCATGAATTCTGTCTTTTGAGAGGAGGTATAAGCAGGCTTTTCACGTTGTATCCTACAGATAGGTGGCAAGCATCAATTTCTGCAACAAGATAAATGTTTTTGGGGGTTTTTTTTGGTAAAATGTTATGAAGGCGTATGCATATTGTGTGAAATGAGTTCCTTTCTTTTCCAACAGATGGGATTTCCTTCACGTATGCAGCAACCAGGAGTTGGCCAGCCTTCTGGTCAGAATCAATTTCTACAACAGACTCAGTTCCCTGCTTCTTCCCCGGGAATGAACACAGCGAGCATGCCTATGAGTCAACCTGGCAATCAGACACCAGTATCTCAAGTAAGTTTCTGATTTCTTGAAGTGGTGTCAGTGAGCTTTGTCATATACGGGTTATGTTTGTTCAGTTTGTAGTAATGGAGAAAAACTTGTTTCCTCAAGAGACTTTTGGAATTATAGTCTACCAAATTCATTTATTGAGACGTTTCATTTTTCTGATGTGACACTGGGAATGGCAAGGGTGAAATATTGTTGACTTGTTCTCAGACTTAAATTTAAGTGTTAGAGAGGAATTGGTTTGGGTTTGTTTTTATGGAGCAAAGAAGAAATTGTGACTCAGTATGCAGTAGTTAGGATTCTCTTGCTGAACAGCGAAGCAGCAGAGCCTGAGAAATTAAGACGTGGTAGATAAGTCATAAAAAGGCACGTCTATCCAGGCCTGTGTGGTGCTGGCTTTGGGGGATTAGGAGGGTTATCACTACTGAAGATCTGAACTTACAGTCTAGCAGTTTCCTTTCTGTCCTCTCCCTCTCCCTTTTCAGCAAGAACCTTTCAGGCCAGGAAGAAGTAGGGAACGTCAGTTTGCTTCTCATTGATGCTTCTTCCTAGTTTGCAGGCAAGATTATTGTGGAGTTACAGTTTTTTATCTTGACCAATACAATTTTTTTTGTAATTTTATGATGGTAGAGTTACAGCTGTACTTATTTGTGATGATAAATTCAGTTTCTAGTCTTGGGGGTGGAGGCATGGGCACACTAAGTGTATTTGAATGCAGTTCTTCAATGTGGTGCATTGTCCCATATTCAGGATGTACAAATCTGCAGTTTTAGAAAGAAATGCTTTGCAAACCAGGAGTGTAGGTGTGCCAGTTTTAAAATTTATCAACAAATATAAGTTATTCTATTGAAACTTCTCTTAAGAGAGATGAATAAATTATAAAACAGCCTTATGTTTGTGTAGAACAAAATAAATCAAGTAGACCATTTTTGCTTTTGAAAGAGTTTTAAAAAGTGAAGCAGGTAGTTTGTCATATTTTTTAAAGTATGCTGTGGGAAAGCAGGCATTTGACAGTAATTTCTCTTGCTTTTCTATTTCAAGTCATTGCAAGTGTGTACCTGTTTTCCCACAGGCACAAATGACCAGTGCTTCCTGTCCTGTGAACTCTCCTGCAATGGCTCCAGGTTCTCAAGGGAGCCATATTCACTGCCCACCTCTTCCACAGCCTCCCATGCACCGAAATTCTCCTTCTCCGGTACCTAGCCGAACCCCAACACCTCACCACACGCCCCCAGGCCTGGGATCACAGCAACAGCAGGCGGCAGCAGTGGCTGCCACCACTGCCCCCACACCTGCTCCTCAGGCAATGCCACCTGGACCACCATCCCAAACTATGCACCCCCCTCAAAGGCAGACTCCAACACCTCCACAGGCACAGCTGCCTCCACAAGTCCAGCCTCCCGTTCCAGTAACCCCTTCTGCAGAGCAGCAGCAGCAGCCCTTGTCACAGCAGAGCACGACCGCATCTGTTCCCACACCAACAGCACCGCTGCAACCTCAGCACCCCACAACACCTGTAAGGAAATACTTTTAATTGTGCTTTCCCTGCAAATGTCTGTGTGTAAGGTTTAATTTTCAGTTGTGTGCTCCTGGCATGTTTAATATTAAAACAGGGTTTTTTTGTATTTGGGAAGTAACCTTTATCCATCAAGACAAGTCTGTAGATCATCTGTTGTTTCCAGAGAGGAAGTATTTTTCAGAATTCTAGTGCATGTTTTGAAATTCCCTGTGAAAAATGGATGAGACTTTTGGTTATATCTACATATGCATAGTGCTTGTATACAATAGGGAAGCAATGTCATTTTGTGTATAGCAGGCCTTCCAGTGCGTGCTTCTGATGGATGTTTTCAGATAGTTGAGGTTGTGGGACACTATATTCTTCAGGGAAAGCAAATAGAAGGAGTAAAGTGCTTTTAAATTTGGTGGAAATGTGGTATAGGTAAAACAGATTAGAGAAAGAAAAATAGGTTCATTAGAAGCCTGTTTGTAATGTGTTTTGTTCCCTCAGCTTTCACAGCCAGCTGTGAGCATTGATGGGCAGGTATCCAACCCCCCGTCCACCAGCAGCACAGAGGTGAACTCTCAGCAGACTGTTCCAGAGCAGCAGCAGCCACCCTTGCAGGAAGTGAAAATGGAGATTAAAACAGATGAAGGGGAACCAGAACAAACAGAGATGCAAATGGAGGAGAAATCTGAGGTGAGATTATTGACAGATATTGGGTAGAATACCTTCATCTAGTACTGCTGGATGCTTTCCTTCCAGAATTCAGTGAGAGCTGTAGGTGCTGCCTGCTGCTGCTGTAGTTTCGATTGTTGTCTTTTGTCTTATTCCTAAAGATGGGTCTGTGTTTTCTGGTGAAATTGTGGTAGAAGTCAGTGGCCACAAGAAGGACCATTACAATGTGGTTGCTATGAAGCTTTGCTTTGGTAAATAGCAGTGTGAGAATGCACTCATGTCAGTCCTACAGTTTTTAAAATAGCAGATACTAGGACGAGAGGAAGTGGCTTCAGGTTGTGCCAGGAGAGGTTTAGATTGGATATTAGGAAAAATTTCTTCACTGAAAGGGTTATCAAACATTTAAACAGGCTTCCCAGGGAAGTGGTTGAGTCACCATTCATGGAGGTATTTAGATGATCTGTAAATGTGGCACTTTAGGATATGGCATAGCAATGGACTGGGCAGTGCCACATTAATATTGGACTTAATCTTAAAGGTCTTTTCCAACCTAAATGATTCTATATGTACATGATGGGCTGCTTTATTGGGCTTTGACAACTTGTCGCCGAGGACAGGTAGGAGTGTGGCTGCCAGTCGCATCATCCTGGCAGCTCTGGTGTATGAGAGGCTGTTAGAACTGCCTCAAGAGCTGGAGAGGTACCCATGTGTCTACTTGCAGCTCAGAACTCATTAGCAGCTCATCATTGCTACTCCTTCAGTGTTTAAAGATGCATTCTAACACATTTGCTTAAGTTTTAGGCGAGTTTTGCCTACAAAGGAGATAGAAGAGTGGGTGGGCAGCATGGCAGATATGTTTAAAGGACAGAAATGTGGATGGGTGACCTCCCAGGAGATCTAAGTGACAGGCTCCAAACTACTTTCCAGGCAAAAGTAGAACCAGTTGTGGAGGAATGTAAACCAGACCCAATGGAGCAAGAAGAGAAGAAACCTGAAATGAAGGCTGAAGTACCAGAGGGCGAAGAAAGACCAACTACTCCAGCAACTCAGTCTTCTCCAGCAGCTGGGCAGTCTAAGAAAAAAAGTAAGCAGAAACACTGTTTTTACTGCATCTCCCTAGAGAAATCTCTGTAGGGGAAAAAAAACCTGGGCATTCCTTTTTGGTACTTAGTGGATTATGTGGTACTTATATGGATTGTTCTTTGTGGCTCTTGGACGAAAATACCTAATAATACATGTGCTTGTAATTGGCTTTGGGCAAGTTCTTTAGCTTTTAGAATTAGACACTAAGCCGTAGTAGAATTGTCAATACAATAGAGATTTGAAATACTCAGTTACAGATTTTCTAGACAATTTTTTTCTTGGGGCCTCAGAGAGGGGATGTATCTGAAATGTGAACCATCTCTACACATCTTATCAATGTCTTCTTATGATCGCCTTTTCTTCAGGTGATCGTTTTAATATCCTCCTCGCGACTCACTGTTGCAGAGGATAACAAACCCATGCAAAGTACCTTAAACCCATCGTCTGTAGCATTTTTCCACAGACATCACATTTTCTAGCAGTTTTCTTCCTTCTGGCTGTTTCTGCTATCTTTCTAATGTTGATTGTTTTCCAAAGTTTTCAAGCCAGAAGAGTTGCGACAGGCGCTTATGCCAACACTGGAGGCACTTTACCGTCAGGATCCAGAGTCTCTTCCATTTCGACAGCCTGTGGATCCCCAGCTACTAGGAATTCCTGTGAGTGTCTTAGCAAAATAATTTCCTGGTTTTAGTTCAAAACTACTGTATTTTGACATACCTGTTAGAGAACAGCTTACATCTGTCTTGTCAACATCTTTATATTGATGCGTTTGGGGAGATTTAGCTTAGGCAGTGGAACATACCAGGTCTGATTTAGGAAAGTTTGTTTGGTTCTATGTTCCTTGTAGTAAATAAGCAGATATAGCATGCACTGGAATGATTTACCAACAGAACCCCAGTGCTGTATGGGCATTTTATGGTTGTTGCTTCATGTTGTGATGCTTTTATTGCTGAATTTCATAGGTGTGTCTCATCATGTATAAATCTTGTCTGAAGATGTGGGAAATTAAGCAGATCAAACCCACTTAAAAATATCCATTAATGATTGTTATCTGTAATAGGAAAGGAAGAGACAATTTAAGTTAGAGGTTTTTTTAGGCTAAATTTTCTGCTTGTTTTAGAATTGTCTTGAGAAGACAGTTATCATTAAAGGATCTGTGTTTTTAAACTCTCTGAATTAACCACACAAGTTTACAAAATATAAACAAATACAGAGATTTAGAAGTCCTTTTTAGGTGCTTCAGACAACAGTTTTTGCCTGAAATAGTTTTTATTTGGTATTGGTGTGGGGTTTTTTTAAGGCAGATGCTGCAAAATTTCAAGGCCTGCTGTATTATGAGCATTTATGCACTTGCTAATATTTTTAACAAGCTTTCAATTGACTTTCATTCTGCAGACTTCTGTAGAAGTTGCACCATAATTGATGGTGGATTGGAAAAAGGCATTCTTTAGAGGAGACATGATAAGTTTGATCATAGAATAAAGTTATTTATTTTTGTTACGTTTTCTGGGCTACTAAAAACAGTTGCTTTATATTAATGCCTTTGTGTATGTCTGTGGATCACAATGGCTGCAAAAATATTGGCATTTTTTACTGTTTGTAATACTTGATTTGCTGATTAAAATTAGAGTTGACTTTATTTCATTAGTTGTGAATGAGCAACAGCACCTAAGAAATAAAGGAATAATGAAAAAAAAAGTACTGGGGAATTATATAGTATTACTTAGAGATTGCATTCTGTGTGTCACAAGCAGTTTGACAGTCAAGTCAGGGAGGAACCTGTTCTTCTTGATGAGAAGAATTTATACACTGAGAATGCACATGCTGTCATGTCACAACATAGTTCTCTAGTAGGGTTTTGATGTGCTGCGTATTCCTGCAGGATTATTTTGACATAGTGAAGAACCCCATGGATCTTTCTACTATCAAGAGAAAGCTGGACACAGGACAGTATCAGGAACCATGGCAGTATGTAGATGACATCTGGCTCATGTTCAATAATGCCTGGTTGTATAACCGCAAAACATCCCGGGTATACAAGTACTGTTCCAAACTGGCAGAGGTGTTTGAGCAAGAAATTGACCCAGTTATGCAGAGCCTTGGTTATTGCTGTGGAAGAAAGGTAAGAAAATAAATATCTTTAGTCTGTTGCTTGCTTCCTTGAATTGAAGGGGGAAAACATAGCAGTTGCAGTTGTTATCAGTTATGGTATGTCAAAAATTTCCAAAGTTTACCAGGATTTAGCAATCCTGAGTAATCTGAATTTGAGTATTGGATTGAGTAGTGGATCTTCTAATTCTGTCTATTCCTTAAACAGTCTATTTGTATATAAGCCCTTGGGGGAAAAAAGTCAGCTACAGAAGGCTTATTTTGATTAGGGCAAACTTTTGCTGTTGCAAATTAAACAGGTGTGTTTTTATTACTGCAGAATTCTGTATTTTACTGTATATTGAAATTGTGTTTCCCTTGTCTTGTTTTGATGTGCTTTCTGTCTTTGGAGAAGAGTTAATTGAGAATAACAGCCCACCTAATGTCTTTTGTGACTAGCACTTCATACGCTTTGCTGTACAGAGAGATCTGTGCACAGAATAAGGTGGAAGTGTTCACAGTCTGGGTCGCACTTGCTTCCCATGGAGAGCAAGTGAAAACGTGTGTGAGTACTAAGTCAACCCATTCCTCTTTGCAGTTGGAGTTCTCGCCACAGACTTTGTGTTGCTATGGCAAACAGCTATGCACGATCCCTCGAGATGCCACTTACTATAGTTACCAGAACAGGTAAGGAAAACCCACCTGGTGCAGTTTTGTGCATGCTGCGATCAATCTGTTGTAGGCATGCATGTATTTACATAGATACCCTCTTTATATGTGTACGCCTTTATGTTTTAAGATAAAAATTTTTGCTGGAAGTGCTCTTGAATAGTTTGCCTTGTGTGTTAATAATGATTTCTTTGAGCAAAAGTTCACTGCAGCCTTTGCTCTTCCTCTTTTGTTTGCAGAAATATTATGTTTTACTAGATCTGGATCCTGCAGCTAATTAAATCTTCAATTACCTCCAAGTCATATATTCAAGTCTGTTGCTTTGCTTCCTGCTGTGCAGCAGTATTTTAATGCAGAACACTGAGTAGACCGTGCAGAAAGTGTATTAATGCTTGTAATACATATTATTTTTGGCAAGTCTTTGTTTTTCTCGTGATGTTAACACCGAAGAACAAACTTACTACTGTATTGCACATCCTAATTGGAAGATCTGTGTATTCAGATCTTCAGCAGATTGATGCTTGCTTTTTCTCACAAAGTTTCCTAAAGGGAATGGTCTTGGCAGTAGCTATCAGTAGCTCTGTAAAATGCTCTCACTTCTACAGCTCTTTTGAGCATCTTTTTTACTTGGGGTTTATTAAACAATTTAAACTTACTTGACTTCTGAAAGAAAGTTTCTTACTAGCCATCTCTGCCAGCTGGGGAAGTGAGGCAGGAAGAAGCAGGCAAACACATGCTTTCACACTCCCATATTCCCTTGCCTGTCACCAGAATGCGCCTGTTAGAGCAGAGAACTTGGTTATCTCCAAGATCCAGCAGTTTATTTAGTTCCTGCTCTCCATTCATTCCAACACCTCAAACAAACAAAAAAACCCACCCCAAAACAAACCAGAACAACAAAAACATGGAGGCTTTTACCTGAAAGCCAAGATTTTCAAAGAATTGTAGTTTCCTTAAGCACCTGGTCAGATGAAAGCAGTCAAAAATCATACTAAAGTTATATCTTAACATTTTAAGGCTTCATAAAGGTTTATAGCAGCAAATGGTGGTTTTTAAGCTTTTCCTGCTTCTTTAGTCCTGTAGTATCCCACAATAGCTATTATAGTTTTAGACTTGTATGTAGTGTAGAGCTTGTCATGTCATGTCAGTATCTTCTGCTTATGTTTGTCCATGGGCAAGTACTAGATGAACCAAAAGACTTGCTCAGAAATCTGACATTTGACATATTTTCAAATGTTAGAAGAGAATGTTTGCATTGTAACACGTGCCTACGGGTGACTTGTAAGTTGCATCTTATATACAGATGCATATATCTATAGACTGAAATGTCTAAGTCCGGAAGTACTGTTCTCTGCATTATCTCAGATGAAAACTGGGAAAGAAGGTTGAGACCTGTCTTTTTAGCCTAACATTTGCTAATAACATAGACTTATGTGGCTTTATAATGAACTTGTTTGAATTTTTTTTTTTTTAGCTGTCTTGTACACTCAATTAGCATGCCTTATAATGGAGAAGCCACAGTTTTAGAACATTTTGAAGGCTAGGGTAGAATCTTGAATTAATCTGTTTTACTGAAGTACAAATGAAATCTTTCTCTGTAATGCTGGTAGTGATGGCTGGACTGTTCTATGTGCAGACTAGGCTATGATATGGAATCATATGCATGTAGAGCATTGTGTGTCTAGTTAATGTTAGTTAACAGAGTTTGACAGTTCTATTGCTCTGTAAGAATCCTGAGGACAGATTTTATTGTTCCTAAAGTTTCTGATATTTAGCTTTTTCTTGCAACTGGGAGAGAATTCTGTGACCTTTCAGCATTTATACATTTAAGATGGAAGACTACCTCTCTTCCATTGATCTCCTGCAGATCCTTCTCCCAAAAGAACTGCTGTGCTGATGTACAAGTCAGAGTAGCAGTTCCTCCTTCCTTCTGCTCTTTCCCCTGTCTCATTTTAATTCTTTGCTGTACGTGGCATGGATTATTAAAATGAAGAGGGTATGGGTATGCTAAAATGGAATATTCTTGTTTAATTTGTTTTTATCGTTTGCTGCTTGTGAACCCATTTTGAGAGATTTAATGCTAATCTGTGCTTTGCCTTGGCTTTCTGCTTTGTGTTGTCTTGTCTTGCGTCTATGTTTTTGTTTTTGTCCTGCAAACCCCCATTTCTTTGTTTGTGTGTGTGTGTTATTTTTTTAATTTCTCCTTCATGCTTGTCATTGTCTGCACTTGGCTTTGATTGCGCAAAAAAAAAAATATCCAAACCAAAAAACCAAACCAACCAAACACAATGTGGGGCCCATAAATCTGCATCATTGAATATCCTTGTCGCCGTTGATGACCTGCTCTCTGCTCCTGTCCCTTCCTTGGCCTGCTGTGATTGGTGGCTCCGTTGCTTGACTTGGGCTGTGTTGTGTGGACGGAGCAGTTCACCCAAATATGGCCTTCTTGCTGACAGGTATCATTTCTGTGAGAAGTGCTTCAACGAAATCCAAGGGGAGAGCGTTTTTCTGGGAGATGACCCATCACAACCTCAAACGTGAGTGATTTGTGTTTGCTTGGGCTGTGCTTTTGTAAGCTTTATCATGGCCTACAGTGCTTTCTGTAGGGAAGGAGTTCAGCCATAGGTTTTTAGGCTAGTAGAAGGTGGACAATACATTCTTCATAAAAGCCTGGACTTGTGCTTGTCTTGAAAACCTGGACTGACTGAACTAGTGAAAAACAAGCACTTAGTGCTTGAAATTGCAACTCCACCAATAGAAGGGAAAGAAGAAAATGGCTTTTTCCCTGAAAAAAGTGAAAGTATTCTACTGCAGAAAAATAAGCATGCCTGCAGGCAAGTATGTGACAGACATTGCTTGAAACGTCAAATGTACCATTTCTTTATACACTAGCTATGCTATTAAACTTGTATTCAACGTCAGGTTGTTTTTCATCCAAATCATAAGCAGGCAACCTCCTTTTGCCATACAAATATTTTACTGCTGGAATGCCATCTGCCTATGAGAAATGCTGTGCAGTTGCTGAGGAGTACACAGTAAAAGGCTATGCATGTTGCCATGTTGGTGGCAAACTTCTGGGGCAGTCTCTCATTTTGCTGTATCCTCCTCATACCTCCCCCCAAAAAAATCTTGAAACAGAATTTTGGGAGACTAAGGAATCCCTTGAGGGACAAATGAGTGCCAAGCAGTTGTTCTTTGAGCTGTTCAGGAAATCCCTTTGGGAGAAGACAGTGCAACAACCCTGCAGGTAGAACAAAATGAGGAATTCGGGAAAGTCTGAAGCCAGGTGGAGAGTTATTGGAGTTGGTAATTGGACAAACTGAGTTAACTTTCATTTGGAACCAGATCCTGGATGCACTAATGGATACATATAGAACAGTACTGGAAGTATCTTTTTGGGCTTGGGACAATTTAAGTGTACTGAAAGAGGATAGATTGAGATTAGATACAAGGAAGAAATTCTTCACTATGAGGGTGGTGAGGAATTGGAACAGATGGTGTAAAGAAGTTGTGGATGCCCCATCACTGGAAGTGTTTAAGGACAGTTGGATGGAACTCTGAGCGACCTGGTCTAGTGGAAGGTGTCCCTGACAATGGCAGGGGATGATTATCTCTTAGGGTCCCTGCCAGCCCAAACCATCCTAGGTTACTTTGATCTACCTTTCAGAAAGGAAAAAGGAAGAAATAATGTTGTATGCTGGTCAGTTCAATGGGCCACGTCCCTGTGGGTAGGTGGATTGCTATTCTAGTAGAAGCAAAGATCCAAAGTTTAATCAATACAGAGTCAGAGTATATAATAGGAATACACATGGTGGGTCCTGTTTAAGTTCCATGCACCATATTATAAGAACAGTTTGAGGTAATTGAGATATTTAACTTCATCATATATTTTATAAGGAGCTTCAGCTATTCTGGAGGTGGCACTATTTAGAATAAACACTGAAATAAGAAGAGATAGGAAGGTTAATTCATCTCATGCAAGTTGGAGTGAGTCTGTGTCATTGCTTCTCAGAGAGGGACATACTGATCTTCTCACGTTATGCAGAACACTCTTTGGGGTAAATTCTCACAGATTTGAGTATTCTTTTATGTTCTGAACCAGCTTGTTTTAAAGATACTTGGGATCTCACTGTCAAAAAGATGGAATTTTAGGCCTTGAAAATGATGTAGGGAAGGTAAAGATAATGTATAGTAGTGGCTGGGCTGGGGTTGCAGGGTCTGGAAGCTGAAATTATCCTTTGAAGTTGCTGTAGGAGGAGGGATAGGGAAATCTGAAAAAAATAACCTACCTCTCTCGGTAATCAAAGATAATTAGAATTATCTGCCTGCAGAATATGAGAGGCATATCAAGTAGTCTTTTCACTATTAAATACTGATCATACCTATCCAAAACTTGAATTGTCAGAAGGCTTTAATATTTGTCCTGTAGTAAAACTGAATAAGGGAACAATGTTGTACTCTACAGGAGAAAAATAATGTTTTTCACAGACAAAGTGGAGTGGCATAGACTTCATTTGCCCTTCACTGTGTAAAATACAATTACTTTCCTTCTAGTGTCAGTGTTTAAAAAATCTGCTTGTAAATTTTGTCTTAATTAGTGGATAGGTGTGGTATGGCATGAATGTTTGTTGTCTTGTGTTAAAACTGAGTTTTATTGCCTGTTTCTCCATAGCACGATCAACAAAGAACAGTTTTCAAAAAGGAAAAATGATACACTGGATCCTGAACTGTAAGTATTGCTGTCACTCTTTGAACGAGCCTCATTTTATTATAATTACTTTGTAAGATATATGTTACTCATTCACCATAGGCTTTGTCTTTGAATGTTTTCCAATTTCATGTAACCCTGTTAGTATGTTGGGGCTGCTCAGTAACCAACAGATCTGGCATTCTGTGCTGAGAACCCAAACCACCGTGGCTGTGCTTGAGATGCAAAACTGGATGTATGGGCTGAAATTACTCCATTTTGTTGTCTTGAGTGTGGATTTGACAGAAGGATGAATGCAGATAGCTCTGCTTTGAAACTTTGTTGTGGTAAATGCTCAAGTCTCAGAACTGTTTTGAGTCATTTGGCAGTAGCTCTTAGTGCTGTTGGCTTTTCTAGTTGCTGTATTTTACAGGCAGCTGTAATAGAAGGAAAAGTTGTTATATTTTGAATCAGCCAGTTCTTCTGTACTTCTCTGAAGGCTGAACTGTAGTCATTCAGTAACATTAAGATGATGGTGACTCAGCTGCTTTTCTTGATATTCCTGAGCAGTTTTTTGAAACTGCTTTACATGGTCCTACATCATACACCTATGCTGCTACTCTGCAAACATTATCTTCATTCTCAAATGAATGAGCAAAAAGGGTATTTGTTGTTCCCACACCATCCTTCTACAGGCACAAGGGTCAGCCAGGGCTGTGGGAAGGAGAGAATAGTAGCTTCATTCATAACTTCTCTTTCCCTTTGTTAAAATGAAGATAGAATATAAGCCTAACTTAGAGTGTGATACCACGTGCTCTACATAGATTACAGCTACTCATTCAAAGTCTCAAACTTTTAGATAGGCATGTTCAAAAGGAGTCAGATTGTCCGAATACCTGAAGCAACCTTAGGTATTTTGGAGAATTATATTCACCAACATCTGGGAACTAGACTATATGACTTAACTCAGTTGTCCTTAAATCTCTGTTAATCTTCTGAAAGTGACTTAGATATTTGCTTCTGTGTTCTTCCTTCCTACCGTTCTACAGTATATTTGCAATGTACCCCAGGGTTCAAGCATAGTGGGGTAACTAACAGCCAAGTATTTCACCTGGTTCTTCCTTTCTGATGTGTGAATCCATTTTCCTCTACTCTTTATAGCAACAAGCAGTTTACAGATTCTATCCTTAAAAGGGCTTCACTTGAAAAAAATTAGTGGATAGCAGTAAGATAAGCAAATGGTAATAATAATGTGTCCCTGCATGGTCTGCCTGACTTGAGCTGGCAGGTTCTTAATTTGTTCTGAAGGCTGTTCTCAGCATAGATGTGCCCTCTATGTTAAATAGACTCAAAAGCCTAAATGCTAGAAGTGCTCTAATAAGCCATTACGAAATACACAAGCAAGTAATGATACTACTAACCTTTGCTTCCCTTTGCCTTTTTTTGCTTTCTATAGATTCGTTGAATGTATAGAGTGTGGAAGAAAAATGCACCAGATTTGTGTTCTTCATAATGAGATAATCTGGCCTTCTGGGTGAGGAATTTCTCCGTATTAAGTAGATAGCTTATTTACTATTTGATAGAGCTCATGCATAAACTTCCTTATATTGGTTATATTCAAAAGACTGTTTAATGGAAGAAGTTACATTCCCTGAAAATTTTACAAAATCTATGGGGTAGCATCAAATTTAAACATTGTATCTTACAGTGTTGTGTGTGAAGTTTTCTAATCTTTAATGTTCCCAATGCTTCTTTGTGTGGAAGAGAGCATTGCAGCGTTTTATGTTTAGAGATGCTAGCCCTTCATGAAAAGATGTTTTTAGTTCTGGTGACAGTTTCAGACTGATCTGTTCTCTGTACAAATCATACTGCTATGTCATCTTCAAAAGTTTTGTAACAACTGAAGGATTTAACAGGTGAATCAACTTCTTTGACCTCAGTGATCAGATTAAATTTAAAAACCAGTATAGTTTTCTTTAGCTACTCCATGGTTCCTGATCAGTGTACTGGGTTTTCTTCTGATTGATTTAAAAACTTTTAAAAGGATGATAAATTATATGTTGATAAAGTTTTATAAGAGCTGAAGTGTCCCATTTCCTGTCAAAAAAGCTGTGACTTCTAGCATTCTCTTGTCCCATCCACATTGCTGCAGAAGAGGGTGGATGTCCTGTAAGTGAGGAAGAATTACAGAATCATTTCAGTCTACAGTGGGCATTTGGGCATTTAGAAAAAAAAACCAGCCTTTTGCTTGGTGTTGCAGTGTCTTGTCTTCATCAGAGACAGAAGTTTGAGCCTATTTGCTTCAGGAACACTTTGAGCCGATATTGTCAGACCTGCCAGTGGAGACTTTCCTGGACTTTCAGGTGGTGATGTGGGTGACTGATAGGAGATGCATCACCTGGAGCTCAGATCCTCCTCTGCAGCTTTGAAACAGTTGGCCTGTAATTTGTGCTTTTATTTCATATTTTAGTTAAGGTGTTTTCCAGACCAGATGACATCTGGTGAAAGACTTTGCCTCTAATGGTAAGATGCTAGAGAACTTGATGGTCTGACTTGGGGTGACTTCACATTCTCTTTTTTTTTGCTTCAGCTTTGTCTGTGATGGCTGCCTAAAGAAAACAGGACGAACCAGGAAAGAGAACAAATTCTCTGCTAAAAGTAAGATTCTGACAATTTCACAAGTAAATTTAAATAATGTTAAGAATGGGGAGGAGGTGGCTTTTATGCATGTGTTGCATTTAAGTTTTTTGAAACTGAAGGAGGATACTTTTGGTCGCTTCTGACCATCAGTTCTGTGGTGTTCAGAATGTTTGCATTCACTGGTGGTGTTGTTAGCTAATAGTCTGTTTTAGAGCACTTCTACTGCAAGGTATGCATCCTTTTATCTCAATTGCAGTATCAGTAGCATTGGGACATAGTTGATGTGTGACTGCAGTCTGACTTAAATTTATGATAGTTCAAGTTCATGGTTCAAGTCACCGTGACTATTGCTGCTCTTAAAAGCTTTGTTGGAGATAAAGGTTGTATCACCTGGTGACAGAACTCTAGAGACATTTCTTCTTGATCAAGGCAGCTGATTTGAAGGCAGTGTAGGAGGAAATTCGTGTAGTCATTGTTCATCTGTTCTGTAGGCAAAGTAAGTCTTTCAGAAACTTCTTAGATTGGTGTAGTTCTTAGAAATAATGAGGATTTATGTTTCTGCTGAAATAAAAAAAATTCCTGGCCAATCAATAGCATCAAAATTCAGCAAACTATTCAGTGAATAGATTCAGCATCTGAGTCTGTCTTCAAAATATCCAAAATCAAAACTCCCTAGATTCACTAAGAATACAAGGATTCTTTTACCATTTCTATCAGTTTTTGTTTCTAGCAACCTGAAAGTATTGCATAATTAACGTAGTAGAGTGGTGCTTAACCGAAAGATGTCAAGTTGAAAAAATGAAAAGCTGACTGGTGGACATGTAACTCTACCAGAAGTAATGACCAGTGTTGAGGCAGGCCCTGTTACATCAGAAGTTCTACTTTCCCTTTCAGCTTGAGGGTTTTGTCAGCTACTGTTGTACTTCTTTTGTATGAAGATTGTTTGAAAATGAGAAGCTTGTAGACTCTAAGTATGTTAGTTGCAGATACAGTTGTATTTAGTTTTCCTTCCACTGTTGAAATATATTATTTTTGTGAGTGGAAATACTAACTTGGCTAGTATGGCTTTATAGACAGAATATACTTCCAAATGCAATGTCTGCTCGTGAAGATATGTCTGAAAGCAGTGTTTTGTAATCCAGTTTAAGTAATTAATAACATCTATTCAGGAGAAACCTTAATTGTGATTGACTTTTAAGACGAGATAGAAATTGGGTTGAAATACAGATTCTTTATTCATTTAAATAATATATAAGCCATAAATGTGCCTGCAGGGGAAAGGCAGCTCACCCCATCTAGAAGTGTTAGGGTTTAAAGATAAAGCTTTAATTTATGCTAACATACTGCATGTGTTAAAAGTCATTTTTCATCTCACATCCAAGTAGAGAAATCAGATATGAACAGTTCAGTTTTGTGTATGTTTAGAGCTGTATTTTTCTCGTTCAGGGTTACCAGCTACAAGACTTGGTACCTTCCTGGAGAACAGAGTCAATGATTTCCTACGACGACAGAATCACCCTGAGGCAGGAGAGGTCACAGTTAGGGTGGTACACGCATCTGACAAAACTGTCGAAGTAAAACCAGGAATGAAAGCAAGGTATGTTCGTTTCTAATTTTGCTTTCTTTTGGGGGAGGTGGGAGCTGTTTGTACTTACATGATACACTTTGATTAAATAGAATCATTTAGGTTAGAAGACAGCTCAAAGCTTGAGTCCAACTGTTACCCTAGCACTGCCAAGGCCAGTGCTAAACCATATCTCCAAGTGCCACACCATATCTCCAAGTGCCACATCTACACATCTTCTAAATATCTCCAGGGATGGTGACTCAAAACACTTCCCTGGGCAGCCTGTTTCAATACTTGACAGTCCTTTTTGTGAAGAAATTTTTTTCTAATATCCAGTAGAAAAAGACTGTTGTATTCAAAACCTCATCACCAGCCAGTTCTTGACAAACAGATGTTCCCGCAGCATAATAATTTTTTGTAATGATTGTCTTTTTCACAGTAAAAAGTGGGTGCCTTATATTTGAGTAGTCTGTAAACATTTACCTTTCAAATTGCACTAAAATTACGCTTACGGTAGTCCTCATCTTTGTTGCCTTGACCTAGTAACATGCAGTCTCTGATATGTGCATATATTTGATATTCCTGTTCACCCTCTGGTCTGCAGGTTTGTAGACAGTGGAGAGATGGCAGAGTCTTTCCCTTACCGAACAAAAGCGCTTTTTGCCTTTGAGGAGATTGATGGTGTAGACTTGTGTTTCTTTGGGATGCATGTACAGGAGTATGGCTCGGACTGCCCTCCACCCAATCAAAGGTGAGGAACTCCATGAAAAGTCTCTTTTACTTTGGCACTCTCTTATTTGGATGAACCTCCTGTAGTTCTGTGTAGAACTTCCCTGTTGCTTATGTGAGACCCTTAGTGCTGTTAGGTTCTAGAAACAAAGTAGCTTCTGTACTGTTAGAGTTGCTTCTTACTGGGGATGCTGGCTGGCAGACGGTGATGCCTTGAGGTTCACTTACCTGTGTTCGCAAGGAAGGGGTTGGATAGTTTTGGGGAGATGATGCTAGGGTGTCAAAAGAAGGACAGGTTTCTAGAGGTGAATTAGGATCAGAGGCTTTGCAGATTGCTGTTACAATGGAGGCTTCAGATGTATAAAATAACATTAATAAACTTGTAGAATTACTTCAAAATCTCTCCTCTTTTTCACACTTTTTTTTTAGGCGAGTGTATATATCTTACCTTGACAGTGTTCATTTCTTCCGTCCTAAATGCTTGAGAACTGCTGTCTATCATGAAATACTAATTGGATATCTAGAATATGTCAAGAAACTAGGGTAAGTATCTTATAAATTTTCTTCTGTATAGCATTTGTGCTGAGTAGTTCTTGCTGCAAATTAAATCACTACATCCTATACTACAGAATATGGTGCCTAAGTATCAACCTGTGATAGAATAACTTGACAACAACTGTGTACAGTTGAAAAGGAGAAGAGAAAAAGGGATTGCTGGCTTCTCAGGGAAGGCCTCTGCTTCAGATATTTTTAGGTTTCCAAACTTATGTAAAACTTTCTTACATCTAAGTAGAAAAAGTGAGCCTGTTCTCCAGTCCATAAAATGTTGTCATTGTGTAATGCCACAGCTTTAATTACGTCATTCTTTTGGGCTAGCAAGTAAGTTCTTACCCTTGTTTATAAGGAGAAAGTTAAGCGTGTTTTGTCTGTACTGATTAACTCTGTAACAGTTGTATAAGGCCACTAAATAATCTTGAGTAGTAAAATTGAGAGAAACTGAAGAGTTAAGAAAGAAAGAGGAAAACATACTTAGACAGCACAAAAGAACACAGAACAACTGCAGTAACAAGAAAGGTGGAAATTAAATTACCGTGCTTACTGAAGTAGAAAGGCCGGTGAAGTAAACATCACTCTATTGTCAAGGTACCTAGTGTAGATGGGTGGAGTTACTTGTGGAGAAATTATTAGGGACTATGTTTAATGCAGTTGATGAGAAAAGTTAAGGGAGTTGAAGTGGAAGTAAGTGGTACTATCTTCAGTACCTCAGTGAGGTGGTATGTTTACTATTTCAAAAGCATACATTAGGCTTCTTTCTGCTTTTTTAATTGTCTGTTTTTAATCTGTGAGTCTGTACAATTGCTGCATAGAGCTCAAGCCTCAGCTTTACTTAATGCTATTTTCTGTGCTAATGGGTAACATCAGGTTCTCATTTTGGGAAAACAATCTTGGTCACGCAATATCATCTCTCCATTCTCGGGCAGAAGGAATGACAACTGGCTGCAGCTCCCAAGGCTTGGAGAGGGTTCTGCAGAGCTGTTTCTCAACAGGGCAAAGATGGTTATTTTTCTCTGATTATTCCTCCTACTGGAGTTCTCTTCAAACACTTATAGAGAAGAACTGAGGATGGAAAAGTGATCTTTGGTGTTATATTCTCTGCAGCTGCTACTATTTGGCTGTCACCTATCTTAATAGTACCCAATAGCATAGGTTGGCAGTGCCTGTTTATTCCCAGATATAAATCTAAAACTTTTTCAAACTGATTCTCAAAAACCAGAGGATTTACAATAGAAAAGTGAATTTTTTCTTTAAGTAAATCTGGTTTTAAAATGTTAAAAGAATTACTTCTCTCTCTCAAGCTTATACTACTGAAATACCTGGACTCTATCTTTCTCCCATTAGGTAACTGGGAGATGGCAATTTCAGGTTTGTGTCAGGATTTTTTTTTTTTTAATGTAGGCTGTAAAACGTACACACTTTACATATAAGTGCTCCATATATAGCGCTGGATTTTGGAAAATTAGCGAAAAGATGGAAATGTTAGGTCCGGTAACAGCTGCCAACTCGGTGATGGCGCCACCTGGTGTCAGGAGAGCGCGCGAGCATTCATTGTCAGCGCCCACATGTCCCGGTTTTGTCTGACCATGGCAGGTATACTACCGGACATATATGGGCGTGCCCGCCCAGTGAAGGAGATGACTACATCTTCCACTGCCATCCTCCTGACCAAAAGATACCCAAGCCCAAGCGACTGCAAGAATGGTATAAAAAGATGCTGGACAAGTCTGTGTCAGAGCGCATCGTCCATGATTACAAGGTGTGTTAAGTGTATGTTTGGGGGAAATTGACCAATCTTGTCTTGATTTCTTCCTTGCCTTATGCATTGTGCCTGATTCTTGGTGTTTACTGCATTCGTTTTAAGTAAATTGAGCACCAAAAGTTTAGCTTTAAAACATATTCTCTTCAAAACATGTAGCTTCTGAAATTGTTCTAGCAAGAGACTTGAAATGGTTCCTTAGAACAAACTAAGTTCTTGAGGAATGCTGTAAAAGAGGAAAAGAAAATACATGGAATCTGAAATCATCTTGTGTTAGATAACATTGCAGGGTTAGGATGCTGATGCAGTTAGAAGTATGTGAAATCTTTGGAATTATCAGGACTTAAGGTAGTGTTGAGATTATGGTGATCATATTGTCCCAGTTGGTAAGAATGCACATCGAAATCTAGCACACGGTAATGATTTATTTCTTCTCAGTGGGAATATTTGAAATGTGTGTGACAAACTGTAATGGATACAGTGTTAAATTTGCACTTAGAATGTGCTCTCGTAAAATGAGTTGAAATATTAAGCTTTCCTTTGTTTAGTCTGTTGATGCCTTTTCTTGTCACTCATTGAGAATGTTGCCTTTCATTATGTGACTTGTAATAGTGATAAACAAAAGTGGTTTTGCTCTCTTTTAGGATATATTTAAGCAGGCAACAGAAGATCGTCTAACAAGTGCAAAGGAGCTCCCTTACTTTGAAGGGGACTTCTGGCCTAATGTTCTAGAGGAGAGCATTAAGGAACTAGAACAAGAGGAAGAAGAACGGAAGAGAGAAGAAAACACTAGTAATGAAAGCACAGATGTAAGGATGCTTCTGCTTTTCATGATCTAATGTAAAAGTTCTGATTATATATGGCTAATTATAAAAAAAAGAGGGGACAAGGCACTTTGGTTAACTGGCTTTTTCACTTTTCACTCCAATATAAATTTCAATTTTACAGTTTATAAATTAGAGCTGGTAAAATATCACTCAGCTACATTTGGATGAACAGAGGGTGTTCATATGGCTATAAACGATCTAATTACCAAAGGCAATTCTGTTGAAACAGCTGCTAGATGAATATTTTGTTGCTGAAATCCAATTGTTATCAATGATCATGGTGCCACCTCAGCCTGATTTGGAAGTTTTTTCCTTAAGCATTAGCTTTTAAGTACTGGCTCACTCTTTTCTTTCTAACTTAGATGTTATAACACCAGTCTTAGCAAAATGTTCTGAGAAAGTAATAGAATACTGTGAGTTAGTACTTGACTCTCAATAGGTTTGTTTAGTGGCTTTAAGGCATAGAGGATCTGAAGCACAAATTACTGCTGAACTGTTGTTGGGCTACTTTAAACTAGAGAAACTGCTTGCTGGTGTCTTGTGCAATTTTTTTGAGAATATGCAACTGTGTTTTTCACATTCAACCAAAAAAACAAACTCAGAAGTAAGAGATGCCTCTTAATTCAACAACAAATTTGAAAGTGAACAGATGCAGAATTTATGCATCTGCCTATCCTTGGATGTTCTGAGCTTTTATGGAAGAAGTGGTCAGTACAGGATAAGGTTAGTAGTTTTGCTTAAGCAGTAGTACCTATTAGTTAACTGTTTAAACACTGCTGCTTTGTCACCTTATCAGATACTAGATTTTTGTGGGGGGGCATCTTAGAATTTTTTTGCTGGAAGATCTTTGGATCAAGAAAAGTTAACATTACAATTAAAAAATGTGATCTTCCTGTGCTGCTCTTTGCAATACCTTCTTTCAAGGACTTCGATTAAACAAAGTGCAGGAAATTAGGCAACATATCAAATTTGCATTAAGTAACTTCTTTCTTGGGAAGGTATTGTTTGCTTTCCACATGGTATAGCTTCAAGTGCTCATCTCTCTAATATACCAGAAACCACTTGCGAAGGATCATTTAGCTCTATGTGTGAGGTTGGTCAGTATTTAGTTGAGCTTTCACAGCAGTTTGGCCCCAAAATCCTGCAGTAGGTCAAGCTTGCAGTACATTACTGTTTAACCTTATTATTATTACAAATAGTTTTAACTCTTTATTGATCGTGTGTTTCACTCTTGAAGGAGGAACAATAATAAACTGTACTGTCAAGTGACGTGATAGTCATTCATGTTCACTGGGAATTTCCATTCTGGCAAAGTTATTTTAAGCTTAGGAAAAATGCTTGTTTGGCTAACAATTACTTTGTTCCTTGATCATCTTACGCTGTGGTGTTTTGAGGCCCTCTCTGAGTGGCCCAGTGAGGAATAAATTGTTCATTGCTAACAGAATATAGTTGAAATTAAGCTGACCTGTTTTGTTTGACTGTTGGAGGGTATGACAGGAGGCAGGTGCATGCTAGAAGTTGCACTACTAATGCCTTTTGGACTCAGAACAATAGCTTCATACCGAAATCAATTTAATGCAGTCTGTTAAAAGTAAATCGGTCAGAGCTGTAGCAAACTGTGATCTTAGATCTTAGACCTAAATCTAGGAGGTTTAAATCTTTCTTAACTTTGCTTAGTGTGATATCAATTGCACTTTTCGGTTATTTTTATTTTTAAATTGCATTGAGATTCATCTACTGAAGCCCTTTGTGATTGTCCAAGAGGTTATTCAGTGTGGAGCTGTAGCAGACAAACAAGTTTCATTATATGTTTTGCTTGTACCTCCTGAGCATCTAGGCTTTTAATATTTTTAGATGTATGTATTGCTGATCTTGATATCTTTTGGAGTAATTGTAATGGAATTAATTTGATGTTCCTGGGGACCCTTGTATGTGTCTTCGGAGTAAATTATTGTGAAGAGTGTTTTGTCCTGCAGTTATAGAATATGTGAAAATAATGAAATGGTGATGTGGTGTTGCTTAGATACCTGACATAAAATGTCTTTAAAATTGCTAGGTGAGCAAGGGAGACAGCAAAAATGCCAAAAAGAAGAACAATAAGAAGACAAGTAAAAACAAGAGCAGCTTGAGTCGTGGCAATAAGAAGAAGCCTGGCATGCCCAATGTGTCCAATGACCTCTCCCAGAAGCTGTATGCCACTATGGAGAAGCACAAGGAGGTAAGAGTTGATTGAATGAGAAATGTTTTTCACTTCAATAAAGAGGTGTACAAAGCTTTTATACTTCAAACAGAGTCATGCCCTGCAAATTATACAGGTTTGTCTGGAGCATTGAGTGGCTCACCCAGACAGACCAGTACCAGTAAGTCTGGGTGCTCTTTGCAGCAAGGGCAGTGGGAATAAATGCAGCTGTGCTTGTGCGGAATTTCCTAACAGTCTAAATTGCCACAGCACTTCTACTGTTACTCTTCAGTTCAGTGCCCCTTACCTATTTCTTCAGAAGAAAGTGAACCTGCAGGGCACCTAGAGGTTCGAGATTTCCTGGGCATCACAAGCACACCACCTGGCAGCAGGTCGTCCAAGTGTTAGCTGATCCTGGAACTGTACACTCTATAATGAGGTTTGGTGACCAAAATATCTTGATAAGTGCTTGCATATTAAGCCTTTTTATTTTTCAGGTCTTCTTTGTCATCCGTCTCATTGCTGGCCCTGCAGCCAACTCCCTGCCCCCCATCATTGAGCCTGACCCACTCATTCCGTGTGACCTGATGGATGGGCGTGATGCTTTCCTAACCCTTGCTAGAGACAAGCACCTGGAGTTCTCCTCACTACGAAGGGCTCAGTGGTCAACCATGTGCATGCTGGTAGAACTGCATACCCAGAGCCAAGATCGCTTTGTTTACACCTGCAATGAGTGCAAGCATCATGTGGAGACCAGATGGCATTGCACTGTCTGTGAGGTATGTTTGGTGAAGTTTTCCCTGCTTCTGTTCCTGTATCTTTGTGCCCAGAGTACTCTTTACCTGAACTGATTTCTCATTATTAACTGATGGAAAAAGATCTGCGCAGCTCATCTGCTGGCAGTTCAGAAAGGAGGGAAGACGTTTTCCTTAACAAGTGGTTCTGCTAATGTGCTGCTTGGTGTGATTTTTGTCTTGTGGAGAGCTGAAATAGAGTTGTGTTCTCTGTAGTTCATTTAAGGTGCTGCTGTCTAACAAGCTGAGAACTGTAGCAATGGCTTGAGCTGGAATGGTAGGATCAGCTGGTTTTTCTGAAGAGCAATGCATAAGTTTTTCTTCCAGAGTCAGAAGTGTGGGGCTGCAGTATTTCTGTAAAGAGGGCTCTCTGTTGGTTTACTGGCACAGACGTTTTGCTGTGTTGCAAGTCAGATTCCAATACTTGGGCAACTCCTTCAGTATTCTGTTGTCTCTGTAGAATGCTGCAAACAGCATTTCTGTCCTCAGAATTGTTTGCAAAACCAGTGTGTTTGAAGGTCAAGTCCAGGGATTTGGTTCAATGCCCTCCAGAAGCTGGATTATCATTGTATCTGGTTTATAACTTAGTTTTTTAGCGTGCTGGAAGGGAATGACTGACTCAGACTTGATACTAATTACAATGTGATACTTCCATTTTCTCTGGTTACATATATATATACACACATACACATACACGCATGTGTGCTTTTACCTTCTTGATATATACCAGAAGGTAAATTCTAAATTTCCTATGGTTTAATGAATCCTGAGAACTTTGGTCTTTTTCTTAAAGACCAATTATTGAGCCCGAACTCATGTGCTTTCACAGAACGCATTCTGTTCTTTCAGCACTCTGTTGTTTAACTTGCATCTGCAAACTGAAAATGCAGCTTTCATTCTTTTTTGAAAGCTGGTACCTCTTCTGCCACTCCTGCCCCCTTCTTTTGAAGCAGGAGCAGATGAGGAGCTATTTGTCCCTTGCCTATTTCTTCTCTTTTCCTGTTGGGAAAGAAAGGGATTTTTCTGGCCCAGCTGAATAATATGTAACTTTACTAGCTCAGAGCCAACTTGTTTTTCAAGGTTTATATATTTGTGTAGCTTTCAGACACCCTTACACCCACACATTTTCCTTGGCTATAATTTGGATGTATTCCTTCTCTAATACCTCAACATGGCATGAAAGATTGAGTTTTTCCCTAGAGCAACAATTTGCCTGGAACAGACTGGGAGTAATTTGTTGATGTGGTATGACATCATTTACTCATTTATTATATGGAGTTTCAGGAGCACTGATAACTCATCCTTTGTTGTCTTTTCAGGATTATGACCTGTGCATCACCTGCTATAACACTAAAAACCATGACCACAAGATGGAAAAATTAGGCCTTGGTCTAGATGATGAGAGCAACAACCAGCAGACCGCCACCACGCAGAGCCCCGGCGATTCCCGCCGCCTGAGCATCCAGCGCTGTATCCAGTCTCTGGTCCACGCCTGCCAGTGTCGCAATGCCAACTGCTCGCTGCCGTCCTGTCAGAAGATGAAACGGGTTGTCCAACACACCAAAGGCTGCAAACGCAAGACCAATGGAGGGTGCCCCATCTGCAAGCAACTCATTGCTCTCTGCTGCTACCATGCAAAGCACTGCCAGGAGAACAAGTGCCCTGTGCCCTTCTGCCTCAACATCAAACACAAGCTCCGTCAGCAACAGCTCCAGCACCGCCTGCAGCAGGCGCAGATGCTCCGAAGGAGGATGGCAAGCATGCAGCGCACGGGTGTGGCAGGCCAGCAGCAAGGATTGCCCTCACCCACGCCGGCTACCCCAACAACTCCAACGGGCCAGCAGCCCCCAACACCACAAACCCCACAACCCCAGCCTCCGCCCCAGCCTGTGTCGCAGCCTCAGCCTGCACCTCCCAACAGCATGCCACCCTACACCATGCCAAGAACTCAGCCCCCCAGTGCTGTGTCCCAGGGCAAGGCAGGTGGCCAGGTGACGCCTCCAACTCCACCTCAGCCACCGCAGCCGCCAGTTCAGGGTCCTCCTCCGGCAGCAGTGGAAATGGCCATGCAGATCCAGCGGGCAGCAGAGACCCAGCGCCAGATGGCACAGGTTCAGATCTTCCAAAGGCCGATTCAGCATCAGATGCCCCAGATGCCACCGATGGGAATGAACCCTCCACAGATAGGCAGAGGTCCTGGTGGCCATATAGATCAAGGAATGGGGCCAGCAGGAATTCAGCAGCAGGCACCGTGGGTGCAGGGGGCCTTACCCCAAGCTCAGCTGCAGCCAGGAATGCAGAGGCCATCCATGATGTCAGTAGCTCAGCCGGGTCAGCCAATGAACATGGCCCCTCAGCCAGGGATGGGTCAGGTGCCTGGCGCTGCTCAGCCCAAACAACCACCTCTGCCCCAGGCGGCCTTACAAAACCTACTGCGGACTCTCAGGTCTCCCAGCTCACCCATGCAGCAGCAGCAGGTGCTTAACATCCTTCACTCCAACCCTCAGCTGCTGGCCGCTTTCATCAAGCAGCGGGCGGCCAAGTACGCGGGGTCCCAGAACCCACAGGGCATGGCGGGGCAGCCTGTCATGCCACAGGGGCAGCCGGGGCTCCAGCCACAGCAGGCCATGCAAGGGCAGCAAGGAGGGGTGCATCCCAACCCAGCCATGCAGAACATGAACCCCATGCAAGCAGGAGTGCAGAGGCCCAGCATGCCTCAGCAGCAGCCACAGCAGCAGCCGCAGCAGGCCATGGCTGGGATGAATCCTCAGGCACAGCAGATGAATATGAATCACTCGGGGATGGCTCCCCAGTTCAGAGATCTCCTGATGAGACGGCACCAGATGATGGAGCAGCAGCGCCACCAGCAGCAGCAGCAGGGAGCGGGACCGGCGCTGGGGCCAGGGATGGCCAACCACAACCAGTTTCAGCAGCCCCAGGGTGTCGGGTATCCTCAGCAGCAGCAGCAGCGAATGCAGCATCACATGCAGCAGATTCAGCAAGGAAACATGGGACAAATAAGCCAGCTTCCACAGGCCATGAGTGCAGAGACAGGAGCCAGTTTGCAACAGGCTTTCCAGCAAAGGCTGCTTCAGCAGCAGATGGGGTCCCCAGCTCAGCCCAATCCTATGAGCCCCCAACAGCACATGCTCCCCAATCAGGCCCAGTCCCCGCACCTCCAGGGCCAGCAGCTCCCTTCATCGCTCACCAATCAAGTGCGTTCTCCGCAGCCTGTACCCTCACCGCGGCCCCAGTCCCAGCCCCCTCATTCCAGCCCGTCCCCTCGGATGCAGCCTCAGCCTTCTCCACACCACGTCTCCCCGCAGACCAGCTCCCCACATCCAGGACTGGTAGCTGCCCAGGCTAACCCCATGGATCAAGGGCACTTTGCCAGCCCCGACCAGAGTGCAATGCTTTCCCAGCTTGCTAGCAATCCCGGCATGGCAGGCCTCCATGGTACAAGCGCCACGGAACTGGGGCTCAGCTCCGAGAACTCAGACTTGAATTCAAACCATTCACAGAGTACACTAGACATACACTAGACATGTTGTAGCATTTTGGGAGCAAAAAAAAAAAAATTAAAAAACAAAGAAAATTAAAAAAACTTATTTTCGCAAGACTTTTTGTACTGAAGACAAATTTTTTTGAATCTTTCTTAGCTAAAACGACATTTTTCCCTGGAACACATCTGAACTCTGCAGCAGTAGTTTGTGGTTTTAAAAACAAACCGACAACGAACCTGAGGGACAGTAGAGTACAAAGAATATATTTTTGTTATGGCTGGAATCATAACCAGTCCTTTTTCTTGGCTTTTTTTTTTTCCTCGTGTGCGCTGGGGAGGTTGGGGGAGGAAGGTGGTCTTTTGGTTGTTCACCAAAGGATGCCCTGCTCATGCCTCCAATAGGTTTTATTTTTTTTTAAATTAATGAAAATATGTAATATTGATAGTTATTATTTACTGAGGCAGATGGTAAACATTTTCCCTATTCTGGTTTTTCTTCATGTCACTGCAAAAAACCACCACAAAAACAGAACAACAGAAAAACACAGGAGAACCTTTTCCTGAAACCGGAGGACAAAAGGGGTTAATGTTGCTTTAAAAATACATTACATATATAAATATATATATATAAAAATAAATACCAATCTTTTCCTCTTTGGTTGGAAATATGTCAATTCTTTGAAAAATGTAAAAATATTAAATAACTCAGTCCCCTCCTGAAGTCTACTTTTGTCCTCCAAGAATTTTCTATACAAGAGTCTGAGCTTAAAAAAAATCTTCAAGTATTAAAGTAATTTGTACATGTAGAGAGAAGACAACATTTTTGCAAATACACAGGGGCAGCTGCCAAATGGATGTAGTATATATATTGTGGTTTCTGTTTTCTTGAAAGAATTTTTTTCGTTATTTTTACATCTAACAANCAAAGAATATATTTTTGTTATGGCTGGAATCATAACCAGTCCTTTTTCTTGGCTTTTTTTTTTTCCTCGTGTGCGCTGGGGAGGTTGGGGGAGGAAGGTGGTCTTTTGGTTGTTCACCAAAGGATGCCCTGCTCATGCCTCCAATAGGTTTTATTTTTTTTTAAATTAATGAAAATATGTAATATTGATAGTTATTATTTACTGAGGCAGATGGTAAACATTTTCCCTATTCTGGTTTTTCTTCATGTCACTGCAAAAAACCACCACAAAAACAGAACAACAGAAAAACACAGGAGAACCTTTTCCTGAAACCGGAGGACAAAAGGGGTTAATGTTGCTTTAAAAATACATTACATATATAAATATATATATATAAAAATAAATACCAATCTTTTCCTCTTTGGTTGGAAATATGTCAATTCTTTGAAAAATGTAAAAATATTAAATAACTCAGTCCCCTCCTGAAGTCTACTTTTGTCCTCCAAGAATTTTCTATACAAGAGTCTGAGCTTAAAAAAAATCTTCAAGTATTAAAGTAATTTGTACATGTAGAGAGAAGACAACATTTTTGCAAATACACAGGGGCAGCTGCCAAATGGATGTAGTATATATATTGTGGTTTCTGTTTTCTTGAAAGAATTTTTTTCGTTATTTTTACATCTAACAAAGGAAAAAAAAAACATAAAAAAGAGGGTAAGAAACAATTCCAATGGGATTATTTCAACCTGAGAAAAAGTCCCTGGGGTTTCTTCTTTATGCTTGCTTTCTCTTGCCCGTGCCCCTTTCCCACCCTCTTCCACTTTCTGTAAAACTTGAAAATAGAAAGCAAAAAACCCTCAAATGTTGTATATCATGCAATTAAAGTTGGTTACTTATAAATAAGAACTTTCGATCACTGTATAGACTGTTAAAATTGATTTCTTATTACCTATTGTTAAATAAACTGTGTGAGACAGACAGCCTGTTTTTAATGTTTCCCTTCTCTCCCACATGTGTTGCTTGTTCTTAAAATGGTGGGGGTAGCGGAATATGTGCTACTTCAAATGTTTGCTATTTAGACGTCGGAGAGCTATTTAATGTATATGACTGTTTTAAAATGCAAATCTCTAATAAGGGATGTGGAGTAATAATTAGTCTTCTAAATGGACTCTTTTGGTACAACTCTGCATTCGCGTTGTTCCCGGCATGTATCTTACCAAAGAAACGAGGTCTGACCTCGACAGTTGTGCCAGTCAGCTGTGCCCTGCCCAGCTGACACAGCTGATCTTCAAAGGACCTCTTTTGCATTTTGAAATGAGAACTATTTGTTTGGATATGTGATATTAAAAGATCCTATTTCACTTGGAGTATATTGTGCGCCTTTTGGCACTGAAGTGGGAGCACGAGGTCAGCTTGTGTGGATGTCCCACAGGCAGGCGGCACACCAGGATGGTGCATGGGTGTCCAGTCACCACCATCTGTCACAGCTGGTGCCCTGCCGGACGCAGGGCCATTCCTGAACAGAGGTGCTGTCACCATGGAGCACTTGTGCAGTGACCCCAGCTGTGTGCTGCCCCCGGCTGCACTCACGTGGAGTTAATCCAGTCACTTCGTGTGTTGTGCTCAGGCTGCTTGTCATGGATGGGGCTGGTTCATTGAGGGCTTTCCAAAATCCAGCCTCATTGTGTGCATGTGCATACAGTGCTGGCTGCCTAGAGAATTACTCACCACCAGGGCATTATGTATCTGGAAGACCCAGATGGGACCGAGGATGTGACCAGAGCACGATGTGTGTGTAACGCCGGCTGTGGTGGCAGCATCAGCCTGTCTGCAGATCCCAGACAAATAACACGATCAAGCTGACCTCAGGAAACTGCTGGTGGAAGATGATGGAGGGGGTAAATGTGGATCCATGGCAATCTCAGCCATGTGCCAAACAAAAGTAATGGTGTATTACAATGTGAATGGATGTTAGAGGTCTTCAAAAGCAGGAGTAAAATGCTTGATGTTTGGATATAAACACAAGTAGGACAATGAATCTTGTATTTAAAAAAGGGGGTTGGTAGCAAGCCTTCAGCAAGATGGTGGAAAGTTTGTGGCAGGCTTAAGGCAAGCAGCCCTGGGCTTTGGTATTCTGCCTTGGCTAATCCTCATACCACTCACCCCTGCATGGCGCAGACCAGCTCTGCACCAAGCCCATGCTCACCCTGCCGGCATGGGGAGACACTGCTCCTGACCTGCCCTAAAGGAGAGCAGAAAGCAAAAAAAACCCCCACATGTTGAATGCCAGGGCAGCAGCCTGGGATTGTTTAGATTTGTGCTCTCCACAGTAAGCTTTCCTCTTCCTTCCCTGCCACCAAGCAAAGCCTAGTTTTACTTTGAGCCTTGGGGGACTTCTCAGGATGGAGCATAAATAAAATTCCTTCCAACCACATACAGGCTAGTGAAGTGAAAAGTGTGCCCAGCCTTCTGACTTGAATGCTTTTAGTGCAAACAGCTTTCATTCGTGCCACTGAGTTAGCACACAAAACGTGGTTAGAATTTGTCCTGACCTGCATCAAAGCATCTGAAGTGGGGAAGCCCTGGGACCTTGCAGAGCACACTACAGATCTTCCATCTTCAAATGCCAATATAGAGACTCGCTTAAAAGATGCTATGATGCATTCTATGTGACAGCACAGCTGCTCTGTCCCTCTTTGTAGGTGCTGACTCTGAGCCAAGTTCAGTATTTGAGGTGGTGTGGATGATCAATAGTCTTAAATTTGCATAGGGTTTCTTTTCCTGACATCCCTCCACTTCTGCTTTCCCTGGTTCTACTGGAAAACCAGAACCCACCATTTGGGGAACTACTATGGCTGTTTCAAGTAGTGGGAGGATTTCAGGATGACAACAAAATTAGGGTGTCATCTGTATCTCTCCTACCATTCAGTTGCATCCAAGTTAGACTAGGTTGTTTCACTCCTATTTATTAGACTCTGGGACTAGCAAAAAGAACTCACACCCGAAGTTCTAGCAATCCAATCAGATATTGATTGTCCAGTTACAACGATGCTAATGGTTATACTCAAATAATGTATAGTTCATTGATGTAAACTTTCTAATGCCTGACCTTCCAATGTCCCTTTGAGTCCTAAGGTCAACGACTGAAGTCACAGATGGGGAGGGCTTGCAGTGAGTTTGTCACAGGGAGGAGTGTAATATTTATGGTTTATCCCTCAGTCTTGGGGACACCTGTTTGTAAAAATTACACCTTGGTCTTTCCTGGTTCCTTGTTTCTCATTATGTCCCAATTTACTGTTTATGGAGTATTTTACATATGTTGCCTACTTATTCTTTGTTACTCCTAAAACTCTTGATGACTTGGCCATCAGTGAGTTGCTCATAGCCTGGGCCTGCAGTATCATCTGTGACTCTGTGTGTCTATGCTGATGCATTTATTTATTAATTTTTTTTAATTCTGACACTGTCATTGTAGATACTCTGTTCTACACAGAGCTGCTTATTATTACAGAAGGACAGAATGGCTGAGGTGGGTAGGCACCTCTGAAGATCATCTATCCACGTCTCTTCTCAAAGCAGAGTCACCTAAAGCAGATGGCATGTCCAGCTGAGTATCTCCAGGATGGAGATGCCGTGGCCTCTCTGTATAGTCCGTAGCCCCATGTCCCCACAAGGTGTCTCTAAGCATGGACTAGTCCCAAGCTCTCTCAGCCTCTCCCCATCTGACAGATGCTCCAATCTTCTCATCACCATGCTGTCCATTTGCTGGATTCACTATGCCCACATCTCTCTTTTGCTGGATAGCCCAAACACCACAATTGCACAAAACCCAAGACAATGTTGGTAGCAGTCACCTGGTCATTACACAACTGTTGTAACAGCAAAACGAGCTACAGCAGCTCCTGGCAGGCCAAGACAAACTCATGCAAACTTGACAGAGCCTCACGTATCACAGAGCTTGTGGCCTCTTACAGGCAGTGGCAGCACCATGACAAGGCTGAGGTAGATGATGTGACACTGACAGCCATTCCAGCTTCTGTTTCATTTTTCTGGAGCTTTTTCCAGTGTATGATACACAGTTTCTTAGCAAGAAACTCCACCTCCTGTTTCCAAGATGGTCTTTTTGCAGATACCATGTCCTTGATTTTGCTGCTTCCAGTTTCAGCCAAACTCAAGGGCTCCAGCCCAGCCACTCTGGACAGTCTGGAGAAGGTCCTGTGTGAAAGACAGCAGAAGAGTCTGCTCCTAATGACCAGTTCTGCCTAAGTGTGTGATGGGGTTTCCTACCTCATCAGCCACAGCCACAGGGTGCTCTGGCTGGGGAATGTTTGTTTTTACAAACCCTCTCTGCAGCTGCCTTCCTACAATGCAATCCTGGGGTATCTGCCAGTTTGCCCAAAGAGCCATTTCTTGCATCAGCTTGTCAAAGCAGATTGTGTGCCGTAAACCCGGCCTGAGACAGAGCCTAGCCTGGCCCCTGAAAGTGTGACAGCACAACAGGCTCCATCTACGGGATTGCAGCAGCATCTGGGCTTGCATCATGGCTGGAAAGGCACTGAACTGTTCTGTCAGCCTTGCAGGTGTGGCTTGTGCATCAGCATTTGCCTGCCCAACAGCGATCTGGCATTTTCTTTAGAAACGTTTTGATGATTTGCTCAAGTTGCCTCACACTCCCTTAGAACAGGGTCTTGGTTTCAACTCTCCAGCAGGGGATACTGGATGTTTGGAAGGGAAACCTGTTCCGTGACTGGTGCTGTGGGTAGCTGATGGGCAATCAGCCATGGCTCCAGTCTACTCCCCCTATTATAGGGAGTGTGGTGGATTTGGGGAGGGTGCAGAAATTACTGTTGGCACCATCTTCCACAGTCATCTTTGAAGCCCTTCCTAGCTCCTCGTGAAGTTGGCACAGCTCAGACTGGTTTTCCCCAGGTGTGCTGGGTGGTGGCAGGCTCTGGCATATCTTGGGAGCACAGAGCTATGTGGGATGCAATCACAAGCACTGTCAGTGGGTATTTTGCTTCTCCTCATGCCCCCGCAGTCCCCAGGGCAATGGCAGGAATTGAAAGGCAGTGACAGTGTCATTACCAGAAGAAAGTTCTTTGCCAACCCTGCTCCTCTGGCTGAAAGTGCAGAGCTTCTGTTGCCCCAAAAAGCAAGGAGTGTTTTGTTTTGCTTCCTCTTCACTTTTGCTTTTCATTGTCTATGTTATTCCACACCAGTGTGGCACTGAAATGAGCTCCCAGTAGAATGTCGTGGTGACCAAAGGTTTGGGAGCCATGCAGTGGAAATCTCACCAGGTCTGTCGATGGAAAGCCAGGGCAGCCTGAGGCGTGACCTGGGTCTACCACCACCCATGCAGCCAGGGCTTGTAACCACATTTCTGCCTGTGTTAGAGCCACCAGAAGTTAGAACTCCAAATTCATGAGTTCAAAAAAAAAGAGAAAAAAAGAAGACTCAGGTGCTCTTCTGTTTGCCTGCTGTTATCTCAATCTGAGTTTGTATTGAAGGATTTCGAGCCCTTTTTTCTGTCACATGGGTTTAGTTCTCCAGTGTTACCACAAAGAGTGAGAGAGAGCCCTTAACTGGGACTCGGGAAAGGATATGTAGCCTTGGTAAACTGCATATTATGTGTCAGGCCTTGTGGATGGTTTAACATCTCATCTTCTGCTATTAGCTGGACTTACTTGTCCAGGCCGCCCTTTCTTCTGGGGAAGGTGACCTGGCAGGACATGGTGGTGTCCCACATCTTCCCTGAAAAGCTTGCAGAGGGATCGAGAGGCAGCACAGCTCAGCTCTCAAAAGCCAGATTTCTTGGGGGTCTGGGATGGGATAAGCACTTCAAACTGAGATTTACCTCCCAGGAAGTAAACTCTTCCCTCTCCTTGTCAGGATAGCCTTGGAACTGGGCATAGTTGCTTTTTGGGGTTTTGCTTTGGTTTGGGCTTTTTGTTTGTTTGTTTAAATCTGGACAAAAATTATTAGTATTTGCATGCAGAGTTGTGTTGAAATATATTGACAGATCTAATGTGGTAGTAAGATAGCAAGGAAGGACAGGCTAACTTAGTATTTGTGCCCTTAACTGCGTTGCCTGTTGGGTCTGGGGTTGGATTATTTGTTCACCGCACAAACTGTTCAATTACTATGTCTATTGTACAGTGTTACTTAGTGACAAGCTTCTGTAAACGTGGAAGAACATCAATGTGACATTAAGGATGATCTGACAAGGGTTTTCTGTAAACTACTCAGCCCGTGAGAGAGATCTAGAAAACAGCAACTGCTCAAATCTCCCACCTGGAAGCAGGCTGTTGCCTGTTCTTACACAGTGCAGGACATGCCTCTCTTCATTTCACAGTAACCTTCGTAAAATTAGGCTGCCAAAGGTTAAGCAGAATATGTTTTCTTTTATTATTCCTTCTGTTTGCTTGTTGGTTTTCCAAGCTCATCTACCCTACTTTCCTTTTTCAAAGACAATATCATGAATGTATAGCTAAGGGTTACATGTCTATAAATATTTTTTCTTCAAAATGGTTCCCTTCCCAGTCCTCATTAAATTAAACTCTTCAATGTGTTTTGGTTTTTCATAGTGCCAGCTAGGAGGAGCATTGCAAAAGCCATGTGCCACATCCCACTGCACACAAGAGTTTGGAAGTCCTGTAACCAGAATGGCTGGCCCTTAGTGCTGGAAGTGAAAAAAGGCCCCTTTTTTATCCTGGAGCACCAGGATTCTCATGAGATCTTTGAAATAACAGTGTAGAAAACTGAAAAAAACTGTCTTGGGGTGACTTTATGATGTGTATCCCCTATCGCCACTCTGTGCCCAGAAGATGAATCCTCTGCCTTTCTGTGCCTTTAAGACTGGGTGTGAGATAAAAAAAAACTGAGCGAACTTTTCAAAACAATTGCTCAAGGACACACGCAGATCTCTCGAGGCTCTCGGCAGCAGGGAGTGGAGAGGAAGCAACCTTGCTTTCCAGCCAGCTTTCAGCTCTTTTTCTCCGGAGAGAGTTTTCCTGGGACTTTTGAGGTTTTTTTCCCTTTCTCCTTCTCTTCGGGACTGTTTTACAACATCGGAGCACACCGGGGGGGAGAACTTTCTTCCGAGGCCCCCGGAAGGGGCCCACCGACCCAGCTCTGAGGAGGAGAGAGGCCACACCCAGAGAAGGACTCTGACATCTTCCCAGGTTTCTCTCCACAGTGAGGGATTTTATTATTTAGCATTATTATCCTTTTTCTGTGTGTTTGTTCAATAAATAGGGTTTTTTTCTCCTTCACTTTCCTCCGAGGAAAATTCTTTTCTTTCCCGGACCTGGTTGGGGGAGGGGTGGCTGTAATCTGCCTTCTAGCAGAGGCTATTTTCCTCCAAATTTTCCTCAAAACGGCACAAGGAGGCTCTGGAGAAGCAGCAGATGAATTTATGAAGCCTGGGGACCTGGAACATGAGCTCTGCATCCCAGAGCATGGGTGAGAGGACAGTCCCAGCAGACAAGCACAAAGAGCCAGTGAGCCAAGACTCCTCAAGGGAGTTGTGGTAATGAGAGACAGAGCAGATGCTAAAGGACAAAAGCTGCACACCTTGGAGCTGAGCGCCTGAGGAAGCAGCCTGGCCCCCTGTCCTGCAGCAATAATCCCTCCCATTACAGCCTGGACTCCTCCTGTCATTTCACCTGACAGCAGCCCTTTGATACTTCTAAGGATCTTTGATACTTCTTCTTTGATACTTGGTACTACTTTTGATCTTTCTAAAATTCTTATTGCAGATGACATCAAAACATAGACCAAGTCCAGAACAGCAGTAGGGAAGGAGATGGGAAAAGTGAAGTCTAATCTAAGTTTTGGGTTTTAGTTACCTGAGATTGTCAGTGCTGTTCTCTCCCTAAAGAAAGGAGTTGGCTTTACAGAACTATTATGATTGATGTGATGTAACAGAGTTTTAATTATTGAAAAGAATTGAAGTATTTCTTAATCAAATTGAACTTGATTCACATTAAAATTAATTTATTTAAGCCCTATTATTTATTGAAAAGGCTTATTTAGAACTGCAATGAAAAATGAACAGCCATGGGATGGGGACTGCCTTTAAGCTTGTTCTGTGTCAACACAGAATTCATTTTTGCTTAAGCCTTCAAGAAGCTTTGAGCCAGCCTTTGTGTGACCTAAGGGAGCAGTGCTGCTTGTTCTGTTCTGAGAAGGGAGCAAGGGATGCACACCAGTTATAGCTCATGATGTGTTCCATGAAAGATTATTGCAGTAGAAAGGCTTAATGAGCCTTTAACTTTGTATTGTATCTTTTCTGGAAACAGCTTTGCTCTCTGCCATGCCAAGCAATGTCTAGCAGTATTTGCAGTATTTGCAAGGGAATAACAGTCTTTATGATTTGTTTCATTATTAACTACATTACTTTAAAGCAATTTTCTATTTTTAGCATTGCTAGAGGATTGTTTGGAAAACCTGAATGTGGAGGATCCCTGATGCTGTGGATATCTGCTCATCAAGTTGCAGACTGGCTTTGCCAGCTCCCTGCCACTGTCCCTCTGTAATTAGGCTGTGACCACTACCCCAGATTCTCGATGTGTTTCACACTGATAGTGACACTCCTTTGTGTTTAGATCAACAGGCTATAGCCTCATTTTGGAGCCCTTGGACTGTCTGGAAGAGCAATCCATGTGTATCTGTAAGGTAAGCCTTTGGAATGAACATCTTCCATGCTGCTTTACTCCCACCTGCAGCCAAGACTGTACAGTTGTGCTTCACATGTTATTTGTTCAGCTACTCACTACAAAGCCTGTACAGACTAGGAATGTACAGTACAGCCTTTTTTTTTTTTTTTTTCCCTACAACATCAACACAGTGACAGAGATAACAAAATAAAAGGGATAGGGTGGAAAATAGAAGTGACTCCAGGGACTTACCTTTACATAAACTTCTTGACAGGCTGATAAGAGTTGGGGTTGTTCAACCTGGAGAAGAGAATGCTCTGGGGAGACCTCACTGCAGCCTTCCAGTACCTGGAGGGGGATTATAAAAGGGAGGGAGATGGACTTTTTATACGAGCTGGTGGTGACAAGACAAGGGGCAATGGTTTTAGACTGAAAAAGGGTAGCTTGAGATTAGATACAGGAAAAAATTCTTTACTGTGAGGGCGGTGAGGCCCTGGCACAGGCTGCCCAGAGAAACTGTGGATGTCCCATCCCTGGGAGTGTTCAAGGCCAGGCTGGACGGGGCCCTGAGCCACCTGGCCTAGTGAAAGGTGACCCTGCGCACCGCAGGGAATTCGCCTGGATGATCTTTGAGGTCCATCTCAAGCCATTCTGGGACCGAGAGGGCTAATGCCGAACTACAAGCAGGAATGGGGCCGGGCAGGCGGCACTGAGGCCCGGCCTCTCCCCGTCTCTGGGCGGGGCGGCCGCGAGGCGCCGCGGCCGCGGGAAAAGAACTGCAACTCCCGTCGTGCCCCGAGGGCAGAGGGCGAGAACAAGCTCCCCGCCGATTTGCTGTCCTCCCCGCGGCTCGCGCCAATCAGACGTACAGCTGGCCGGGGCCGCTCTCTACGCGCATGAGGCGGGCTGGCGGCGTCCGGGCAGGGATGGAGCGGGACCGCGAGCGGGACGGGGGAGAGGTGAGCGGGACGGGCCGGGCCTCCGCCGGGGTCTGAGCTGGGCTGGGCTGCTCCTGTGGGCGACGGTGGGTCCGTCTGATGCCGGCGGGACGGGCCCCTGCGTCCCCGTCAGCTTCCTGAGGAGGCTCCGGGTGATGCTGCCCTTGCTTGGCAGCCCTGGGGACTTGTAACGTGTTTCACTCGCCTGTTGGGGAAGAGTAACCATGGAATGGTGCTCACGTCCTACGAGCTGGTGGAAGGTGCACCCACACAGGGACTAGAAAGCGATGGAAATATTTCCTTTTTAGAGGAGTTCAGGCCTTTCAGACGTCAGGAATGCTGTCTGAGGGCCTGGATCCGCAGGAGAGCAACTGTTTGTTCAGGGAACAACCTGGGAACCTTGGGTCTGTTTTGTGTGAAAGCCGGGGAGGATGTGGGGAGACAGGAGTGAGTGAAGTCTGATCTTCTTTGTGCACGTGTCTATAATGATAGCCAGGAGCCAGGGATCAGAGAGAATTTAGCACTGGAAGGTAATGGGCTTCCTGCTATCTTTTGTTGACCGCTTGGATGAACAATTGTACAACTCTTGCCTCATGTAGCTGTTTGACTCTGCTTTTCTGTTCCATCACTTCCTGTGCTGATGCTGACTTCTTGCTGCTCCTTCATGAGTTGCTAACACCTTTTCCCAGCTTCTTTTGTGCTTATTTGGAGCCTGGTTCAAGATTCTTCTAGTCTGAGATGCTATCACTTTTTTTCTGTGCTCTTTCTTCAGTCTCTGCCTCGCAGTTCTTCTGCTGTAACAGCAACTACAAAGAGCTAGTGAAGATGTTTAGCTGTGGAGGCATCTGGTTTTAGGCAAAAACCTATAACAAACGTTCTGTCATCCTGCTGGTGCAGTTTCTGAACTGAGGTTAGCTATGGACTTTGCAGTTTCCAGAGGACATGAACTGTCTCCAGGGCTGAGTTGGCTCTGCTGACTTCCAGGCTGTGCTGGTCTTGTGAGCTGTGGTGGCAGGAACGTGCAGCTTTGTGCTCCACTCTGGAAGTCAGTGGTGGCTTTGCTGTGATGCTGTCTGCATTGCTGTGCTGTGCAACTGAGCTGGGAGAAACATTGCCTGGAAAGACATGGTCTCATCTGTCCTTCATCAGCATGGCAGTGCTTTGCCCTGTACTTCGTCCATGTTCCTCACACTTTTTTCTCTCTAGCTACAGCCCTGTGGCACTTTCCTCTTGGGAAGCAGAATGCAGCCTGTGGAATATCAGTAAAGGGACCTGTTTGGGGGTAGGGATTCAGACTCCTGCCTTTGGGGTTATTATGTGGACTCCTTGCTTGCCCTGAGGCCACCTCCTTACCCAAGAGGCCTCCCCGGCAGCAAAAGCAGGTTTATTGTGCAGTGGGGTGTAAAATGTCTATTTTAAAGCAGACTGGCTCTTTTTGTAGTTGGTGTCTGCCTTCTGCCACAAAACTTCATCTTTGGAGCGGGTGGAGGAGGAAGGCGATGATGATGAGGAGGATGATGAATTGGACATCTTTGGGGGTTATGACAGCCTCACGTGCTACAACAGCAGCATGGGCAGTGACAGCAGCTCCTGTCTGGAGGAGTCTAGTGATGACGAGGTGGCAGAGCGGGAAGCCGGAGAGCTTTCGACTTCCCCGGTGCACCAGCCATCCACAGGCCGGCTCACAGAAGACAGTGGTTCCGAGCCAGGTACTACCCGGGCTGCCTAAAACACGTTTGGGGGCAGCGAAGGCTGTGTGGCTGCACCTTGGGGATGCTTTGGGAGCAGTTTGGATTCAGACTGCATTTTCTGGGCTATGTTGGGGATCTGCTCTGTATAATGACAGTTAGCTGGTCTCAGCTCTGTCCTTGTAGTGCATTGACTCTGCCGAATGCTCACATTTTTGGCCTTCTTTCTCTCAGCTGTGTGCGAAATGTGTGGGATTGTGGGCACCAGGGAGGCTTTCTTCTCCAAGACGAAACGTTTCTGCAGCGTCTCCTGCTCCAGAAGCTACTCCTCAAATTCCAAAAAGGCCAGCATCCTGGCCAGACTGCAGGTGAGTTAAAACCTTTCCATCTGGCTCTCAGGCTCCATTGTGCTCGCAGGCTCTTGTGCTGGGGGACTTTAACCATCCAGATACCTGCATAAAGTAGCATGGCAAGCTGTAGGTAATCCGTCAGACTCCTGGAATGCATGGGGGATAATTTCTTAAGCTGGGGAGTAGATAGCTGTAGCAGAGGGAATGTGACAATAGATTTGATGGTCACCAAGGTAAGTGAACTAATTGGGGATGTCAAAATTGGAGGCAGCCTGGGCTGCAGTGGTCATGCATTGGTGGAAATTGAAGTCTTAAGGAATATAGGTCAGGTAAGGAATATAGATCAGGTAAGGGGTAAAGTCAGGCTCCTGAACTCAGAAAGGCAGACTTCCAGCTCTTCAGGGAGATTCTATAATTCTATGAACTTTCCTGGTGATGGAGCAGGATGTGCCTGTATGTAAGGGTAGGTAGTTGCTCTCTAATTAAATATCAGACTGACATTCCCAGTGGCTTGTTCTTCCTGGCTGAAGTCCCCAGAGAAGGCATGCCAGCTTAAAGGTGATGTTCCCTAAAAGCTGAGGAAGGACACTGGTATTTTACTGGCTGTTCCTTGTTCCTGTGAGCGTTAATAAATACTGTAGTAACCTGAAAATTGGCCCAAGGAGAGGTGCATACCCAGTTGCAAGGGGTGATTTAGTCTCCTGTGCCATTAATGTTTTTAATGTTCCTTCTTTTGTAGGGGAAACCACCAACGAAGAAAGCTAAAGTTCTGCACAAGGCCTCCTGGTCGGCCAAGATCGGGGCCTTCCTCCATTCGCAGGGCACGGGACAGCTGGCAGATGGGACACTGACAGGTCGAGATGGTGAGTGTAGGTGAGGTGTGAGGAGGTGCAGCTGCTGGAGTCACAGAAATGGGGACACCTTGAGGGCTGTAAGCTCTGCAGTCCTCCCCCTCCTCTCTGGTACACTGTCTAGTATGAAATGCGTGAATCGCTCTGACACAGGCTTGCAGGACACAGGGCACATCTTTTTTCCTCTCCCTGCCCTGGTGGAGGTTCCTGCCCGTCCACTATTGTAGCCTTATCCTCACTCCTTGTATGAAGTGACCTGGAGTATAAGCTCTGTGGTCCCAGTCCCACGAGGTGGTGACTTCTGCTGGCAAAGGTGACTTAAAGGTGTCCTGCTTCTCCCAGCCATTCGCTGCCCCACTGCTTGTGGGGAGTTATATTTGCCCCGAGTCACTCACTGATCAACTTGAGCAATAACCAGCTCACTTCCAGCTGAAGGAGCAGCAACTTACTGTGTTAGGGAAAAGGGGAGCACTGGAACATGGCAGCAGCAGGGAGTGATCCCTGAGCAGACTGATGCTGGAGCAGAGCTGTGGCCTTCAACCAGGAGTGACTGTGGGATTAACCTCTCAGATTAAAATCTCTGATTTTCCTAGTGCCTTCTGGGCAAGCAAGCACTGCTGATATGACCTTGCAGTGTTGCTGCTGAGAGGCAAAGCTGTGAAGTGGTTTAGCCCTGAAAGGATACACTGTCCCTGGAGTGCTTTAGCCCTGGACTGGACTTGACCCCTTTTATTTTCCCTTTCTGCTCATCCTTTTTCAAAAGCAAGTGACAGTAAATATTGATTAATAATGTATTTTGCCTCTTGTGGGAGCTAGTGACCATACACTCATAGGGATCTAATTTCCCACCTGAGGAAATGCAGTGGAATCCGTAATCCCTGTGTGCTGTGTCCTACTGCCTAGAGGCTGCAGGCTGTAGTCCAGAGGTAACTGAGCTCTGTGCCTATTCTGTGATCTCACCTGATTTTCTGCTCTCATGTTTGCTTGTAGCACTCGTCCTGGGCTTTGACTGGGGAAAGTACCTGCAGGAGCACGGCTACAAGGCAGCTCCTGTCAGTTGCTTCAAACATGTGAGTTCTACTTTGCTGTGCATGGCAGGGCACACATGCATGGCCCCCCTGTTTTCCTGTGACAGGTGGTGAGCAGAGGCCCAGCGTGGGTTATTGAGATCCAGGTGATGCGAGGAAAAAAGTTGGGGTTTCTTGCAGCTAAGAATGGAAGTTTCACAAAGGAACCAGGAGTCTGGGGGGAAGGAAGCAGAGGGGGACTTGATAGAAACACTGCCGGTAGCAATGCCTAGGATTTTTAGCTTTTTATGTTTTTCATGTATTTGTAGCTTTGTAGATTGCTAAAGCATGGCTGTAGTTTCTAATATTCCAAGAAGAGAACCAACTACAAGGACATTGTGTTCTCCAACCAGAATCTGAACCAGACATAACAAAGTGGGGCAGAAGAAACCTCTGGACTGCTTCCAGTGGGTCAGGACCCCAGGAATTATTACCTAATCAACTAAGCTTTTAACTGGACAGTATAAGTATACTAATTGACTAACCTTATAAAAATTGCAGAATTACTATGCCACATGTGATTTTTGCCATATTGTGTACCTGAAAGCTTTCGAGTAAAGGTTTGCTTTTATATTCACTCTGTCATTTTTTGGGAAGATCTATTCTATTTTCCAGGCATCAGTAGCGACGGCTCAGTGCTGACTGGGAACAGAATTAGTTCTGACGGGGCATGTTAGTGGGAAGCTAACTTTGCAGTTTGTATGGCTGAGCACAGCCCAGGGTGATGTGCAGAGAGGAACTCAAGTTTCTGTGAGCCTGGCAATAGCTGTGCCTCCAGCATGTCCAGTTTTTATAAGACTCGTTATATTCCATTTGAGTTGTGGTCTGATAATACTGACAGCATTTCCTTTTTCTTGAGGATAGGTCAGGCAGACATGGCAGTTTTATTGATTGTTAGGTATTTTTATGCCATAGAGGAATGGCAGCAGCTACTTTGGGATAATAGGACAGCTGGCAGTGAAACAGTTAAGTGTTGCTATATGATGTTCTACCTTTTGGGATATTCAGTGAATACCCCAGTGAGATGTTTGGGACAGTTCAACCATATTTCAAGATTTTGGCAGATCTAGGAGGGGTAAGGCATGCAAGCCTGTGTCTAAAGTGAAACTTTAGCTGCCTAAAAAGTGTCTCTGAAAGCTAGAAGGGCCTGCTCTGATTGTCCACATCCCTCTCCCAACATGGCTGCCTTAATCTTTCAGGTGCCGCTCTTCGATCAGTGGGATGATGTGGTGAAAGGTATGAAAGTGGAAGTGCTCAACAGTGATGCTGTGCTTCCCAGCCGTGTGTACTGGATTGCATCCGTCATCCAGGTTGTAGGTATGTCTCCAATGTAATCTTTGACAGCTGGGTACAGCTAAGCTCTGAGGGAAGCTTTAGAGAGCTGAGGGTAGCTGGTCAAGCAAAACAGCAGCTCTTTGGAGCTCTGCAACTGCTGAGAGATTTTGGAACAGGAAATACCATGGTGCAGGAGTGAGAGGAAACCAGCATGTGGTTCCTCTTGTGGTTGCTGGGCAGTTTGCAGGAGTATTTGCTGGAGAAGCTCTGGTAACCTGTGCAGAGCTCTGAAGGCCATGCGGTAGGTGCTAAGCCTGTGGTGCCAAATTTTTGGCCTCTAATGCCTTTGGTTGTCTGCTCTGTCCTGGCAGGATACAGGGCCCTTCTGCGATATGAGGGCTTTGAGAATGATGCTGGTCATGACTTCTGGTGCAATTTGGGCACAGTGGATATTCACCCCATTGGCTGGTGTGCCATCAACAGCAAAATCCTGGTACCACCACAAAGTGAGTGTGGGGCAAGAGGGGTCAGCGCATGCCTGGGCATGGAGAAGCTTTGGTTTATGCTTAGCACAGGGGGACAGGTGCTCCCACTGTGTATAGGACTACAGCTCCAATTGTGCTTTGAGTTACAAGCAGCGGTTTGAGTTTGGGAAGCTGGAGACTGCTTGGGTTGCTCCCTCTGCATCTCCCTGTCATTGACTCAGGGACGCTGCATGCAGAGCTGATGTCAGGCCTGTGGGGGCTAATTCAGGTGGCTTTTCCTCCTTCTAACCCACATGGTGGCTGGACTTGAACTTTGGGGGAACTTTTTGGTCCTGTATCCTGGGCACTGTCTCTGGTAAACGCAGTGGTTCCAGTCCCTGCACAGCTACCAGTTCAGAGAGGGATGCCAGTTTAGTGGAATTTTGGCAAGCTGAGATATGTGTGCTATGGCTCATGTGTTTTTGCTCTTATTACCACTTCCTCATCTAGATCAGTGGAGTGGAGTGTCTTCTTGACCCAGTTCATTCTGTAATGGTGATCCCTTCAGTCAGATGTGGGGGCAAGCTGGCAAAACAGATCACAGAATCTGAGTGTGAAGAAGGCCTTTTAGTGCTAATGGGCTGTCAGAGAGATGAAAGGTGTGGTGTTGTAATTATTTTGGTCATAAAGACGGACTTTTTCCCTGCCCATATGTAGCTATCCATGCCAAGTACACTGACTGGAGAAGTTATCTCATGAAAAAACTGGTGGGAGCCAGGACCATCCCAGTGGATTTCCACATGAAGGTAAACGTGGAAGGCTGTCATTTTGCATGAGGGAAATGAAGCTGAAGTCAAGACATGCTCAACATGTCTCTTCTGGTTCTGATCTGTGCAACTTTTGTGTGCCTTGAAACCTGGGCAGGGCAGGGGCAGTGAGTGCTTCCACATGCTCCTAAGATACCTGTCATGATGCTGTGGGTAAGGGCACAGCCTCCATGCCCTTTCAGCACAACAGTTTCTCCTTTGGGTCACAAGCAGGCTTTAAAAGCTGTTGTCACATAGTCTGCTGGCAAATACTGGGTATGCGGTTTCAGCATTTTGCTGAAGGGAGAGGTCAGTGCAGCTCCAACCTGACCTTTGCCTGCCGTGTTTCAGTGTCAGGGAGTGGCTCTGAGAGTTAAAAAACTTTGTCTTTGGTGCTAGTAGCAAAGCAGCCTGCAGGGAGTGAGATGGGCACAGGCCTCCTCGAAGTGCCATGGCCCTGGCACCTTTATAGCTCTCGTGATTGTTTTTGTGTAGCCTGCACTGAGATTAGACTTTGTTAGAGAGACAGAGGGTCTTCTGTGGCTAGGAGCTTTGGAAATGGCAAATAAGGAAAACAGTCCCAGAGAGAGCAGGCAGGAAGGCAGGTGATAAATTTTTCTGTGTGCGAGGTAAGTGGTGACACTGAGCTGGACATCTGGATGTAGTTAGTGTTTCCTATGTTACTTCTCAGAAATTTAAGAGGGTGTTTGTAGCTGCTTGTTCCTGGGCCACAGCTTGTAGCTGGGAGGGAAGTGGTGGAGGGAAACAGATGTTGCTTGTGTCTTTCTCCCTTCAGCATCTCCACTCCCACCTAATAAACAGAAGGTGGAAAGGGAAGGCCTTAGCTTAAAAGTTCTTCTGGATTCAGGTGTAGGCTGGTTTCAGTGTCTATTTTGTGTTTCCTAGTTGTTGCACAGCATCTTGGGATCACAGTTCCAAAATGTCAGGGGTTCTATAAACACCATTGGGCATTTGTGGAGGAGTTGGACAAGGCTGTATGAGCAAACTGAAGGTCTCAAAAAAAGTCAGAAAGCAGACAATGACTCTTTCTACGTACCTGTGCCTTTGAGTCAGTCTGCAGAGTAACTGGCTTTGGATGTGGAGTTGGCAGATAGGTCATCATGTAGTTCAACCTCTGATCAGAATAAAAAGGTGAAAATAACAACCTGACCTCTTTTAAGTCAACTGAAAATCCTGTTGCCCTTTGAGAAGCTATACCTCTAACTAATTGCAGCCTTGAAACTCTTGTGATCTCTTTCATGACTGAAAAAGGCACACAGTTCATCACTCAGAAGTTCACGCTGGGGACATTCACACAAGGTGGTGGCTGGGGCATGGCTGCTGGGCTGGGGTGGGGCAGCTCTTCTGAGGCCACGTGACAGGGGAGGCTCAGGGGGTGTGTGCTCAACCACACTGCTACATCTGAGGCTGCCCCTTACCTGTCCTCCTGATGAACCCACTCCCGTGCATCCCTTCCTAGTCAGCTTTGAGCAGGGCCAAGGGTGCATGTCTGTGGGGAAAGCTGTTCTCTGAAGTGTTTAGAGAACTGTGGTTGATCTTGCCTCCTCTGTCGGTTGTTGCCAGATGGCGGAGAGCATGAAGTACCCATTCCGGCAGGGCATGCGGGTCGAGGTGGTGGATAAGAAACACGTGTCCCAGACACGCATGGCAGTGGTGGACACAGTGATTGGGGGCAGACTGAGACTCCTCTATGAGGACGGTGACAGCGATGATGACTTCTGGTGCCACATGTGGAGTCCTCTAATCCATCCTGTGGGCTGGTCACGGAGAGTGGGCCATGACATAAAGAAGACAGGTAAGGATCAGGCCACTGCAGCCATCTTCTGATTTGCTGGGAACTGCCTGCACCCTACGGTTGACACCAGTCTTGACATGCTGGGAGTGAGGCAGTTGCCTCAAGACCTGACAGGTGAAGTCTGCTTAGTTTTGTGTCTGCTGGTTTTTTATCTGGATAGATAAAAGCCCTGTGATCACAGGTTGGAACAGGAGACTGTAGGGTTTCTTACCTGAAGTAGGCAGTCTGTCCCCTTAGTGTGAGAATGCAGACTTTGCAACTTGTCAGATGTTTAGAGTCTTTTTGAGGAAATTCATGCTGGCTTCTGTAACACTGGATGCCATCAGCTTGTGTTTTTCTGGACTTTACCAAGAGGAATTGGTGATCAGCTTAGGTTGGCAGAAAAAACCAAGACTTGAGCTGTGCTGATCCTTTTGGTTGTGTCTCCATTCCTTGCTGCCTCTCCCTGGTGATTACAGCTGCATGTAGAGGTGTTATCAGTAGTGCTCAGGAAGCTGAGCCATCTGCTTTTGAGCAAGCCGTTCATCACAGCCCATTTTATGAGAAGTGTAGAGGGACTGACCTGTTCTTTTTATTAAGTGGTCTCATATTGAGCAGGTTTATAGCAGCTAAGCTCTCACAGGAAAATTAATAACCAGTCTGTTTTCTTACGGCAGCTGCTGCAGATTGTTTACCTCTCTGTGTTTCTTCCATTCCTCACAGAAGAAAAACGTAATGACATGGCAAACCATCCCACCTTCCGGAAGATTTACTGTGATGCTGTCCCCTATCTGTTTAAGAAGGTAGGACAAGTCTGACTTTTTGTCGGGGTCACAAAAAAGGAAGGGGTGATAGCATTTCCTTCCTTGGACATACATGCTGCCGTGTGGGTTGTTGAGGGTGGCTCACTGGTCTTTTTTATAGCTAAGGGCAGTTTGGGGTGTAAAGGCTGTGGTTAAGCAGGAGCAGGTCAAACTAGAAAGCTGAAAGAATTAAAGGACAGTGACAGATTGAGGGACTGAATTGAAGGGCAAGCAAGGGAGCTTTGAGTTGGAGAGGGAAGAGGATTGCATGGGAGAGACCATTTCTGACAAGAAACTGGATCATGCTGGTAAGGACTGAGATGAGAAAGAGGCTTGTTTTGTTGTGGAGCAGCAGCTGGGCTTGGCTCTCTGACTGACCAGAGCCATGGCAAGAGGTTGCTGACACACACATAGTGTTGGTTTGGCTGCCTCTTTGTATTTCTTGTAATATTTTTGCTTTCCCTTCCCAACTTGAGTTGAGCCCAGTGAAGAAGTTCTAATCCTATTTGCACTTGCTGTGCTTGGTGTCAGGATGGGACTGTCCCACAGCCCTGGCACCACATGGTGTACCAGAGTCTCCCTTAGGTACGAGCTGTCTATTCTGAAGGCGGATGGTTTGAGCGAGGCATGAAACTGGAAGCCATTGACCCCCTGAATCTGGGCAACATCTGTGTGGCCACTGTTTGCAAGGTAAGTTTAGTGGGCCTAAGGGGGTCTGCTGTGTTTACTTGAGATAATGCAGCTTCTCCTCAGGTCTTCTCAAATGAATAAGACCAGGGGGTCTTATTTTGCGTGGGGAAGAGGAGAGGGCTGTCAAGAGAGGTGGACAGCTGTTGTGTGGAGGGAATTGGGGGTTTACCTCAGAGGTCTGACAAGCTGTTGTCCATGTATGCTTAAATGTACAGCAAGAAGATGAGCATGCTTGATCTGCAAGCTAGTGTCCAGTGTGTGTGACTGACAGCCACCCTTTTTCCACCCTTGGGCATGCAGTAGGGAAGATTTGTTCTCCAGTTCTGAGAGTGCATAGAGAGGCCTCTGTAGAGAGAAGGGAAGTTGTGAGGTGACCGCCATGTGGCGAATGGCATGAGGAAGCTGAGGGTGGACATGTCTCCTTCAGTCTCCCTTGATGAGGTGGTAGCAAGTTCTACTCTTGTGCTAGTGTTGAGAAGTAAATTGCTTGCCCAGGTTTCCAGGTGAAGTGTGTCGAATGTTGAAAGCCCATCAATCTGGGCTTTTCTTGCTTCCTCAAGAAGCTGTTTGCCCTTGCAGAATCCAAGCTGAAGACTTTGACACTTGGAGTTTGGCAGTGGGATGCTAGGAGAGCTGTTTGTGCTGTAAAAAGTTCCCTTCAGCCATTGCTTGGAAATGGAAGAGTTTGGGACAGGCATGCCTATCCCAAATTGGTAGGCACCAATTACCAGTGAGTGACAGGATGGGACAAGTCTTGTTGCTGTATGAAGTAGCAAATCCAAGGGTGCTGCTCCTTCCCTTCTACCCAGTAACAAATTAATGATCTGGCTACTGTAGAGGGTTTTTGGGCTGCCAATAAAGTGTTTCTGGGGGAGAACAGAGCTCCTGACCATTTAAGGCTTTTCACGTAGTCCTTTCACAAGGCTCTCTTAGTGTTGGTCTCAGTCCTGCAGAAATTGCTGCTTTGGGGATTAGCTTATGTTGACTAACATATTAGAGGAAGCTTGAGGCATATAACACTGCATTTTACTATCTAGTGGCAATTGTGATCAATCTGTGGTGACTCTTGAGAGAATCTTTTGCAAGGAGAAGAAGCTTTAGAGCAAGCAAAGCTCTACACTCATGCCTTCACTCCCATCTCAGGTTCTCTTGGATGGGTATCTCATGATCAGCATTGATGGAGCCATGTCTGATGATGGCTCTGACTGGTTCTGCTATCACGCCTCCTCACATGCCATCTTCCCCGCCAACTTCTGTAAGAGGAACAACATTGAACTGACCCCTCCAAAAGGTGAGATTCGAACTCTGCCCTGTGGTACAAACCTGCATGCAGAGTCTGATGGGTGGTGCTTTTCTGAGAGGGGTCATGTTCAGATGAATCAAAACAAGGTCCCAGTCCATTTGTTTTTCAGGGAGACGGGGCTACTTCAGAAAGGCAAGGCTCTTTGAGCTCTGCCCATATACCGAGTCTTGGTTACCTCCTGGCAGATCAGTGGGACAGGTGTATGATCCCCAAACTAAACAGAATAAAAGATTTTAAAGGACAAGGAGGGTGGGAAGGCATTAGTAGAGCCATTGCTGCAGGAGTCAGTACGTAAGTGTCCAGAGTAATCCCTATTCTTTATGAATAGATCTGTGTCTTGGTTTGAGGAGACAGGTGTCTGTTAAGGAAGGCAGGAGCCTCCCTTGGAATGGAAAATGCAACCCCCTTCCCTCCGAATTATTATAATTTTGAAATTAAGGGGCTTTCAGGCAAAGATATGAGGAATAGGAATAACAGCTCTTTACTTATATATATATATATATATAT